>BSBK01007377.1:0-600000 GCA_027943335.1 Chamaecyparis obtusa
TATATACACACATGTATATATATATACATATATACACACATGTATATATATACATATATATATACACATGTATATATATATACACGTATATATATATATATATACACATACACACATGCATGTATGTATATATATATATATATACATACATGTGTGTATATATATATATATACATACATGTATATATATATATACATACATGTATATATATATACACACACATGTATATATATACACATGTATGTATATACATGTATATACATGTATATACATGTGTATACACATGTATATACATGTGTATACACATGTATATATATATACATTTATATATATACATATATATATATATACATATATATATATATACATTTATATACATGTATATATACATGTATATACATGTATATATACATGTATATACATGTATATACATGTATATATATATGTGTGTGTGTGTATATACATGTATATATAGATGTGTATATATATATATATACATGTATATATACATGTGTGTGTGTATATATATACATGTATATATACACACACAAATATATATACATGTATATATATATGTGTGTGTGTATATATACATGTATATATATATACATATACACACACACATATACACATACATATATACATATACATATACATATACATATACATATACATATATACATATACATATACATATATACATATACATATATATATACATATATACACATATACATATACATACATATACATATACATATATATACATATATACATACACACACACACACACAACACACACACACACATATATATAATCTAAAAAAGAAAGGAAGAAAAAGTATCAATTATCATATTAATTAAGGTTTATTTTATTTAAAAAATAAAACCAAAAATAATATAAAAAAAAAGTTGTGGGTTGGCTGTAATATTAGCGCGCCCCATTTTCACGTCCACCAAGAGGGCTAGTCATGACATGAATATTGTATGAGCCTTGAGTGGATTTGAACCTTGGGTGCACCATTAACAATGCAACCACTTAACCATCACACCATTAACAATGTAATCACTTAACCATCACACTATGTCCATGGACCCCCTTAAGTTATTATTTTTAATTATGTTATTTGATCATTTAAAGGAAAACTATTTAAAACTAACATTATTTTAATATTTATGAAATCTATTTAAAACTAGCATTATTTAAAATATAAATATTAAAATAAAATAAAATATACATTGATATACCACTATTAAAAATAATATATAATGTATAATATTTATAGCACTTTTCAAAATAAATCATAAAATTTAAATGGATGGGAAAATGGCTCTGCATCAAAAAAAATTGGTGATAATGTGACTCTAAACAGACAACTATATTTTTATGGGAAAATAAAATATGTGTTTCAGGGTTTTGCATCTGCATTTCGTAGGCTCCCCTTCCTCAATTAGAGAATGAAGATGGATGGTGTTGTGTGAAGTCAAAATGGAAACATAGAGCGGAAAGGAGGGGTGATCTGAGTCTTTGGAAAAATAAGCAGAATCTAGCAAGGCATCCTCACAATTCAATCATCCCTCTACACCACAATCAATTCCAAAGTCTAAAACTCAAGGAGGAAGGTTCTATAAAACTGGTTCTCGACCAAAGTAAGAGGCCTTCAGAGAGGATCCAAGTAGAAAATCAGAGGAGTCAGGGAAGGATTCATTCCCTAGGCATTAAAAAATTATTGATATGAACCTACCAAAAAGATTAGACCGCCCTTCAATAAACCCTAAGGATATTAAACCCGTATCGCCAAAGGAAACCCTTAACACTCTACAAATGAAAGGTAATGAGAAGGTATCACCAAAAATTGATACAACATATAATCTAATAGTGGAGTGTATAGATGGAGTAGTAGAAGCATCACAAAAAAATTGTCAAAAATACAACATCATTGCAAAATGGAACAGTTACGAAATCCCAATAAAACAAATAATAGAATGGTTTGAAGAGGCCTATAAATAGGTAAACATTATGATTTTATCAGAAAATTTTCTATATATTGATTGTCCAATAGATATGAAGAAAAGGCTTTTAAAAGAAGATTTGCCTAGATTTAGAGGTTATGGTTTTAAATTTGTAGACTGGAATCCAAATTTCAACCCTAAAAACTTAGAAAATTTCAAAATAGAAAGAGAAATCTTGCTTCCAAATTTACAAATAGAATTAGTAAATAAAGAAATCATTAGGATATAGATAATAAAATGGGAGCTTTTGTAGGAATGGAGGAAGGAAATTTTTTGAAAACAAATGTAATTATGGTTGTTAAAATGGATATAAATATTGAAGAATTAAAACCAGTGGAGGTTAGGATTAAGGAGACTTCATTCCTTATTCATTCGATATTCTTTAAAGGCACTCTTTGGGAGGAGGAAACCCCAAACGTGGAAGGGAACTCTAGGTTAGCAGGTGTTGAACCAGAGATGAAAGTGAAATTCTTAGAAAACCAGGGAGGGTTTGTGATTTAAAGGAAAAAACAAGGAGGGATAAGTACAAGTGGAAGACGGGAGATTGTGGAAACACAAATTATTGATACAGATCAAAAGTATGAAGGGTATTATGGATTGAAGGGGAAACAAATAGAAGATGCAGGAAGAAAGACATAAATGAATGAAAAGGAAAATCTCAAAGAAAATAAAGAGGACAATAGCATAAGTATGACTGGTGAAGAAAAAGATAGGGAGATAGAAGTGGAAGAATATATTAGCATTGACCAATACAAGGAATCCTTAAAAGATATTTTGGATCAAACATAAAGGATGAGGGAGGAGGTTAATCAAGATCTTAGTATTATAGAGAAGAACGATTTTGAGGGAGTATGGAATGAAGAAGACAGATTGAGTGAATTTAATGAGGAAATTGACATGGAGTCGATTGATAAAGAGAAGGCAGAGTTAGAGGAATTGACTAAGTTCTTAGGCTTAGATATTATTGAAGAGGATAGAGGATTGTCTAGAAGCAATCAAGATATGTTAAGAAGAATGGTGGATGCTTTAGATCTGGAATCAATAGAGGAATTTAGGTAGGGAGTAGGAGGAGTAGTAGAAGGCCAGAATATAGTTAGCAATCCAATAGGGGAAATGGAAAAAAATACATAATTGAAAAGTTTGGAAGATGAGGCTTCTAACTTAGGTATTTCTATCAAATAAAAAGGAAAGGAGAAGGTTGATTGTGCCAAGGAATCCAAAAAGAGGGGGGGGAAGTCTCTAAATGAGCTAAGAACAAAAGATGCATTGGTGATAGGACAAGAAAAGATCACTACACTGTATGCAGGGAAGGGGAAGGAACTTCCCACGGGATAATGAAGATGATCACATAGAATGTTAGGAGATTTAATTCCCTTAACAAACAGTGCATTCTGAAGCGATTTATAAGGAAGTATGAAACATAAATATTGTTGTTACAAGAAACCAAGCTAGGAGTAGAAGATCTGGTAATTTTGAAAAGGAAATTAGGAGGATGGGAAGTTGAGGGTGAGCTAGTTGTAGGAGCCTCGGTCGGTCTAGGCATATTATGGAACCCAAGAAAGGTTCTCTTTGTAAAGATGGGAGATGGTAGGTTCTGGATTGGGGGAAAGGTGAAAAGTATAAGTGGGGATTTGGACTTTATAGTAATCAATGTGTATGGATCATCAACCCTTCAAGATAAATTAAGATTTTGGAAAGAAATTGAAACCCTTTTTGACTCCAATCTGAGACAAAATTTTATCTTATAAGGAGATTTTAATGCGATTTTGAATGAGGATGAGAAAGTTGGAGGTTTAGGAAGGACAACACAAACAATGTTAGCTTTTAAGGATTGGTTTAATAGGAATGAATTGATGGATATCTATACAAGTAATGGGACATTCACCTAGACTAACCGTATATTAGGATTTAGTAACATCACTAAAAAATTAGATAGGTTCTTTTTCAAAGGATGCTTGATTGAATTTAACTTTGAGCTAGAATCCTCTATCTTCCTTGCTTGAGGGTTAGATCACTATCTAGTATCTCTCTGAATAAAAGAAACCAATAAACCTACTAGATGTTCATTCAAATTTGAGAAAACGTGGTTTAAGGAAAATGAGTTCATGTCCCTATTGTAACAACGGCAGAAAATGGAAGTTTTTGAAGGATGCAAAGTATTTATATTTATGGAAAAATTGAAAGCCATTAAGAGGTGATTAAAACAGTGGAATAAGGATAGCTTTGGGTATATCCTTGAAAATAAGAAAGATATTGAAAAGGAAATTGGAGAACTAAATGAAAAGCTTTTAAAGGATGGTATGAATCAGGATAGCTCTATGAGAGAAAAGAATTTATTAAGAAGATATGAAGACATTGTAGCCAAAGAGGAAATCTTTTGGAGATAGAAGTCTAGAGAGATTTGGCTAGCTGAAGGAGATAAGATTACTAAATACTTTCATAATAGTACAAATATTAGAAGGAAGACCAATAGAATAGGGGAAATAAAGAAATCAAGTGGTGAAGTGGTGGAGAAACTAGATGAAGTTTCTAAGGAAGTGATTACCTTCTTTAGAGATCTGTTGAATAACGATACCTCAGCATTGGGAGCTCAGGAGAATATTCTATGCAACATTTTGACCATTATCAATAGAGAGCATAATTAAAGTTTGAATGCAAAAAAATTAAAAGGTGAAGTGGAGGAATCTCTTAGACAACTTCACCTGGATAAAGCCCCAGGACCTGATGGTTTCCCAACCTTCTTTTATCAAAATTGTTGGCCCTTTTTGGGAGATGAAGTGACAAAATTTCTGGAGAGTATTAGAAACTCAAGAAGAATTCTCAGGGAGATGAAAAATACTTTTATAGCACTAATCCCAAATAAAGAGAATGCATCAAGCTTAGATGAGTATAGACCAATATCATTATGCAACACTATATACAAGATTTTAACAAAAATGATGGAAAACAAATTAAAAATCTTACTTCCAGAAATAATATTTGATGAACAAACATGCTTTGTGTCGGGGAGATCTATTTTGAATGGAGTTATTATTGCCCAAGAGGCAATTCATATTGTCCAGTGTAATAAAACCCCTAGTATGTTGTTTAAGCTTGACATAAAAAAAGCCTATGATAAAGTGGATTGGAGATTCCTTTGTAAATGCTTGGAGGCCTTTGGCTTTTCTAAACAATGGATTAATTTGGTGTTTGAATGCATTTATACATCTATAATTTATATTTTAGTAAATGGAACCCCATAAGGTTTCTTTGAAATGTCTAGGGAACTACATTAGGGGGACCCTCTATCACCTTTTCTATTTATTATTATGGTGGAAGCCCAAGGGAGATCATTGTATAGGGAAAGAGAGGAGGAAAGAACTAAAGGGATTAAAATTACTAGTGAATTAGAACCAACCATCCACCAACGATTTGTGGATGACACAATTCTTCATGGGAAGGCGAAAATATAAGAGGCTGGGAATATTAAGAACTTATTAATAGAATATTCAGAGATATCAGGAAAGCTTATTAATAGAGACAAGCCATAAATTTTTTTCTTTAATACAGAAGCAAACATAGAAATAATAGTTTTGAATATCTTGGGTTTTAAGAAAGGAGAACTCCCTAGAAAATACTTAGGTCTCCCATTAGATAAGGGGAGGAAACCAATGGATTTATGGAAAGATGTCTTGTCTAAGGTGGAGAATTGAGTGATATCATGGAAAGGTTAATGGCTCTCAACACCCGAGAGAGTAACAATGTTGAGATCTGTCCTTTCTGCTATCCCTATTTATCAAATGTCATGCTATAATATGCCAATAGAAATAAGGAAGAAATTAAATCAGAAATTGAGAATATTTTTTTGGCAAGGTTCGGAAAAAAAAAAGGTTGGCCTTAGTTGTTTGGAACAAGATTTGCAGATCCAAAGAGGAAGGGTGGGTTAATCTCAAAATTCTAGGAGATCAAATGCAGCTTTAGGAGCGAAGTTGGTGTGGAAAATGATCAAGGATCCAAAATCTAAATTGGTCTAAATAGTTAGGTACAAATATATGGATGGTAATGACCCACTCAAAATCCTCCACCATGAGTCTCCTCCCGATGGATCAAGATTATGGAATTTTATTAAGGAGAGCAAATCACTAATAAGTAACAAGGTTTCATGGAGTATAAGAGATGGTGGAAAAGATCTTTTCTAGGAAGACTCCTGGAGAGGATACCCAATTCTTCAGACTCTTGTAGAAGATCAAGAATCTATAGATTTTATTAAGGAGAGGGTGGGTATTTTTGTTAGGGACTACATGGACATCCCAAGTGGAAACCTTGCTTTGGGATGGAAATGGAAGATAGATAGGAACTATAATTTATCGTCAAATTTTAAAGATAGGTTGAAGGAAATCTTAGAATCTAGGCTTATCTCTCCATGCTCTAGGGAAGATAGGATTGTATGGATATGATCCAAAATAGGGGAGTATAACACTAGAGATGGATATAAATCCCTGTATAAGACTCATAATTTCTCTAGAACCGAGTTACCAATTGACCTATGCTGGAATAAAGATTGTTTACCGAAGGTAGGTATGTTTGCATGGGCAACCTTACAACATAGGATATTAACAGTGGAATGGTTCCTGAAAATGGGATTTCATGGACCTTCTAGATGCACTTTATGTAGAAAGGATGTATAAATAGTAGATCATATTCTTCTTAACTGTGATTACACCAATAGATGTTGGGTATGGCTAATGAATAAACTCAATTGGAAGACAACCCTACCAAATAATATTAAGGACTTATTCTAGTATTGGCCTAGAAACCAGGGGAAGGATCTGTATGGAAACATATGGATGGTTGCTCCCTCCCTTTTAATTTGGAAAATATGGAAAGAGAGGAAAAAAATAATTTTCAAGGAAGCATATATGAAGTTTGACCATATCACCAATAAATTGGAGGCATGTGTTGTTGAAACTATAAATAGTAGAAAGTCTTAAAACTAAATGTTTGATATTCTCCGAGTGGGATGATAAGATCAGAAACAAATGGTCAGGTCTCAAAATTCCTCCCCTAGGTGAATTTTCAAATAAGGAGTCTAATTAGCTAAGGAAGGAATGTATTTGGAGGGGCCCCAACTGTGGGCTAGCATAAATTGAAATTTGATGGGGCATCCAGAGGTAATCCTGTAATAGCATGCATTGGATGTTGTATCCATATCTGGGAGAAGAAGTTAATAACTAGTATACTGTACCCTTTAGGGATCAGGACCAATAATGTAGCTTAATTCACTGCACTTTTAGAAGGCTTGAAAGCTTGTAGGAAATAAGGTATTGATAGGCTGGAGATAGAAGGAGATTCCTCCATAGTAGTCAATGCGATTAGAAAAGGAGCAACTCTGAATTGACAACTAGATGGACTTGTCAATCAGATTATGGAACTTTTACATCTCTTTAAACATTTTACGATTAATCACATATAGAGAGAACGGAATGGGGTTGCTGATAACTTAGCTAATTTGGGGGCAGATGAGAAGAAACTTGGTATTGGATAACTCTAAAATTTGTAAAAATTGCATGGGAGGAATACGATAGAGTAGAGTCATTAGGGGCATAGGAAATATGCTCGAATGGCTAGATTTGGAGTTGAGTGGAGCCTTATTCCCTCCCAGAGAGAGAATCAAACTGATGATAGTAAGAATCTTGATTAGGAGGTAAAAGAGAGTGGTAGAGCTTTAGTCAGTTAAAGAATTCAAGGTTCATCAAAGTAGACAAAGGTATACAAATTATGATAGTAGGAGATTAGTAGCTAATATATGTTATCTTTTTGCTGTTAAAAACTCTTAATGTAGAATTAAAAGAGCATTTTCTGATAGCCAAATGCTACTTCATAAATATACAAAGCTTAACAGATTCGGTAGATGTAGCTTCCATAAAGTTTTATAGTTTTTCATTTCATTGGAGTTTTTAGATCCTTTGTTAATAAGTCAAAGATTAAAATATTTTTAATCTTTGACTCATAATAGGCTTGGATTTAATATAAAACATTCAAAATATATTAATATATATATTTATCTAAACGATTGCCTTTTTCGTAATATCACTAAAACATCAAGGACGAAGAAGTTTTTTTTACATATTATTATACATAAATCTAGAACTTTTTGATTAGGGGGCTTAAGTTAACAAATTATAATAAGAACATTGTCTGGATCAATTAGAGCCATGAAAGGAATAATCATCAAGAAAGTTAAATGGCTTGGTAGAAGTCATCATGAATAGACTGCCTTCAAAATTAATGAGGATACAATACTTCCTAGAGAACCATAATTCTGAGGAGGTACGCTAACCAATGCCCATTATTTCGAAAGGATGTCTCGCATGCAAGAAATAACTAAAATACAATCAAATCCTCTAAAAACCTTTTTGAGATGTTAAAACATAGGGAGGATAGCCTCTTGAGCTATATTTCATATGATCATTTAATAATCTCAACAATTTGGTTTTTAAATTTAAGTGAAATATTACAGAGATCGTCATGTTATGACATTTAATAGCTGGCAGACTTTGGCAATTAATGAGGAGGTCAGTGACATTTTTACACTCGAAATAATGTCTTTAAAAAGCATCCATAAGCGGAGTTCTTAATCCTAGTTCCTCTGCTAGTCGTTGTAGAATTAGCCTCCTCTGCCCGAGACCAATGGAAACCCCTATTAAGCTAGGTAGTTCTAATAGGCAAATGGCCTTTGATTCTAAGGTTACTATGAACAAGATTAGTAAAATAGATGATGTAAATAATAGAGTTATCTGGAGGGAAATCCTAAAGAGCCTAGGGAACAATTTGTAAATTACAAATATAGGTTTCAAGCAAACCCAAATATACTAGCAATGATCATTGCTATTGCTATGCACATTTATAATGATCACTCTCAGACTGTTAGATTGTGTATAGAGGTGTTTATCAAAGACATACTGATAGACCTAGACAGGGTCATGGTTAATATTAGGAATGACCTTACCATTCCCCGTCTAAGGAATTACGACATGCTAACAATTAGAAATCGACCAGTAATTACTTACCCGATTCTCTACTCAGAGGACCTTGTAGGTTTTTGGGCCCAAAGACTAGTTATCCAAAGGAATTTGGATTTTCTAATGAACTTCTTCCAGATTAGGAACTTCACTCAGGAAAGCTGGTTTAAAGATTATGTTGAAGCAGAAGGATTGGATGAGGTCATTACTCTGGCAAAGGACCTGCATGATCTTAGGGAATGCATTCGGGAAAACAATTAAATTAATGCCAATATAGTCAAGTTAGGCTCAGTAATTTTTGTCATAGTATGAACTATCGGTACAAATTATTACTGTAATTTTGGAAAACTCCTTTTATATGGACATACTCTACATATATGATATTACAGGGCTCAAGTAGATTGTTATATATATATATATATATATATATATATATATATATATATATATATATATATATATATATATATATATATATATATATATATATATATATATATATATATATATATATATATAAAATCGTTGAGTATTAATGGAGATATTTTTAGGAAAACATGGCTCCTTGTTATTAATTAGATTGAGTTGTGGGCATATTTTAATAAGTTATTTAGCCTTGGAACATGGAAATTGGTTATATGGTAAGCTTGTCAAGCTTTATGGATAGATGTAGTCTTTCATTCAATTTTATATATATCTTCGTCGAATGGATGCTAGTAGATAGGAATTTAATGAGTAGTGTAGGAGCAAGAGTAATGTCAAGATTCAGTTCGGGTAATCTCAGAAATAGATTAAAGGACTAATTTCAAATGAGATGGATGGTAGCAGGATTCTGCTTCCTTAGCTGTTAAATTGATTAGAGGTTTTGAATTTTTAAGATTTTAGTAGTATATGGCAGGGAGGGAACATTTTATACAATACTGAATTCATCATTTACAAAGCCGATAGGAAATTAAATTGAGCAATATGAGGTTCAAATTCTCTTCCAGTTGGTATTACTTATATTCTAAATCTGATTCATTTTTTGAAGTAGTTCTCGGTTTATATCAACCTATAAATAAGATAGAAAATTTGAGTTGATCATTTTTTAAATTTATAAGGACTGATTAGGAGCTACAAATTTTGATCTTATCCGCAAATTTACAAGGATTAATTGAAAAAGTCTGTAGGCTATCTCTTACTATAAAGCATTTGGTTAAGAATGGGCGAGCTTGTTAACGTCTTTGATAAGAAATAGATGCTCTTGAATAAATTTATTTGCTTTGAAGGATTTAGCACACTGGTTGTTTTCGCTGACCAAGTTTTCAGATCTCAGAGGTTTTTTTGTAGCAATAGTTTATTTGTTTATCCGCTTTTATGTCAGGGCTACTAACATTGATCTTGGCTGAGTGAAAGAGGGAAAGTATATGCAGGTAACCAACAATAGAACCATTAGGGTGACAATGAGAAATGAGCGTGACGCCAAATTCAGAAGTTTGATCTTATGATAAAAAAGGTCTTATAACGAGATCTAATGTATTTAAGGGATTCATTATAACAATAACATGTTATCAACAAAGATGAAGAATCATAAACTTTTATGTAAATAGAATAGGTTATCATGTAAAAGAAAACCACAGTCTTTAGCAAGCCTATATAGCAATTATTGATGTAGAATGTATGGTTCTTTTTCTGATCTTTTTATAAGATCTGGGCTAGACCAGAAGTTTTCTTTCCTCCATTCTTTCCTACCGGTGCACACATTGAATGGAGGTGTAAAGTTCATATTTCTTAATATCAATAAAACTTATCGACTTCGACTGATAAAAAAAACACTTTAAAAAAATAAAATAAAATAATTAATGATAATTTTTAGAAAATAAAATTAAAAGTTACATATCTAAATAAAACAAACATATTATAAACATTATTTTACAATAAAAATAAAATAAAATATTTAAATAAAATTAGCAAATTATATATTTATATAATAAATATTATACTTTAGCAATAAAGTAAAAGAAAATAGATAAAGTTAAGATATTGTAATGAAAAGCATTTATTTTTATCACAATTTTGTGAAATTGGAAAAGTAAAGTTTATCTTTTTTTTATGAAATA
Organism: Chamaecyparis obtusa; assembly: GCA_027943335.1. Taxonomy (NCBI): domain Eukaryota; kingdom Viridiplantae; phylum Streptophyta; class Pinopsida; order Cupressales; family Cupressaceae; genus Chamaecyparis; species Chamaecyparis obtusa. Next base: position 11,114 of record BSBK01007377.1, read on the forward strand.
AAAAATATTTTAAAGGTTAATGGGTCTTTGGTATGTTGGTGAAGTTGAATGGCTCACAACGAGCCTACCAGAAATCAAGTCTTGCTGAGAGCAAGGCTTCCGACATCATAAAAAATGAGGCCAAGATTGTAACCCTCCATAAATTTTATTTTTTTTAAAGAAAACCGAGCTTTGTTATTTAATCACGGTTAATCTGGCCGTTAAGTAACAATATTACCATTATTAAACCGAACAAAGTAACAGAGCCGTTAAGTGTGGGATGATGAATGCGACTGGCGGCTCCCTTAAAATACTCCCGCGGCTTTTCAAAATAAACCCCAAGCTTGCAGCGCAAGATTCTTTCTCATCCGCCCAACAAATTACAGAAGAAAAAGATAAAGCGGAGGTCCCTGCTTTGGAAAAATGCATCCGCAGAAAGCTAAAAATCTCATAGGTGAGTTTAGATCTAGCAAACTGCGCTCAATTTTTTTTTATGCAACATTTAGCTCAAATACTGGGTCGATTTTTTCAAAATACAAAAATATTTCGGCTGTTCAAATTCCATTCCCTTTCTGCTCCTATTTTATGTTTTACTTCATTAAAGCTCCGAGAAAAGTCTCTGAATTGTCTGAATTTTTGTTCAGTTTATGTTTGCACAAGATATTATTTATCACTATAATTTTTTGTTAAAAATGTCATCCGTTTGATGTCTTATTTGAATAAATGCATGAATCCATTGCTTTTAAATTTGTTTGAAACTGATACCTGCGACTATGGACATATAGTTCTTAAAAATCCATTTAGATAGGCTAAATGTGTCCGAAAGGAAGAATTTTGTTTTCCATAGCATAAAATCTGCAGTTTTGAATCACTCGTCTGGTTTCTATGTTTTTTTCTTTTCTTTTAGGAGACCTAATGAAATCGTTAGAATGAGAACAATACTATTCTTTTGTTATTATGTAAAAGTTTTAATATGTTCTTCAGATTTTGTGCTCTAAATGAAGTGGACTGGCAAGTTTGGATCTAATGACAGCTGGAAAGAAATGAGTATTATTTGCATTTTTAGACTTCCATTCCCTTTTTAAATTTTTGCTTTCTGCTCATGTTAAACCAGAAGATAAAAACAGAGTACTATTTAGTTGTATCGGAAGAGTTTCAAGATTTTCTTCAGATTTGTAATCACAGCATAAGGAGAACAGCAAGATTGGATTTAACCCTCGTCTGGGTGGTCTCATATGCCAAATAATAAATAATCTTGATGATTTTCAGAGCGTTGAAGTTCTTAAATGGAAGAAACAATGTTAGTAAATAGATCTTGGAGCTTAATAAGTTATTTCAGGTTTTTGTTTTTGAACGTAATCTGGATATCGCAGCGAATCATCTTCGTTTTACCGAAAGTTATTGATAACTGAAACGGCTAGGGAGCTCTAAAGGAAATTAGTCTTACGGATCAAAACTGGCTAAATTTTCGCAAATCGTTAGTAAGTTAAGCAGGCTTGACGCTAGGGAAAATTCCATTTTTAAGTAGCTTGAGCTGGAGAGGTGCTGAATTTAAAGAAATAAATTTAATCTGGATAAAAATGATAGCGATCTTTATGTATTTACCTAGTTTACATGTTTTTGTCAGATAATGGATGCCACTTGCAACAACGCATGCAGTCCAATTCTTCCTCAGATGATCCAAGTAGCAACTATTTCACAAGTCTCTGCACGGTCTTTGTTGGTACAATCCAGGAAACCAAGGATCGAATCTCGCAGTTAGAGTTCATTTTTTGCAGTCAGCTCTTTCCAACTATTCAGTCAGAGCTGACAAAATCCAGAACTATATACAAGAGATCTGAAAAAATAAAGCAAGATGCTGAACAAGAATGGAACGAAAACAAGAAAACTTTATTGCTTGAGTTGGATAAGCTTCAAACAGAAAGGAAGAATCTAGAGGAGCAGATTCAGCAAATGAAAATGTCTTTTGAACAGGAGGAAAAGGAGCTGTACTCTGCCTTTGAACTCCAGAAGGAAGGGCTCAATAGAAAGCATAATTTGGAAAAGGAAGAACTTTTTTTGAGACTGGAAACTGTGCAGAAAAGTGATGAAACTCTGAAACTTCAGGAAGAGCTTCAGAAAAGGCTTGAAGAAATTTCTGAAGGAAAATTGTTGCAAGAAAGTTTACTTCAACAGATAAGCAGGATGGATGATGAGCTTAAAATGGAAAGGCAGAAACAGAATCTTCACGATTCTGAGCTCGAACGTGAAAGAAAATCCAAGCAGAATTTCGTTGAGCAGTACAAATACTTGAAGAGAATGTACAAGGGTCTTAAGACTCAATATGATGTTATTATTAGATTGAATGGTATCAGCACAGATAAGTGCTCATCTTCTAAGAAGAAGGCACAAAATGATAGTCACATTTCTCCTGACAATCTTAAGCAACAGAGCTTGTTTGGTAAATAAAACTTTCTAATACTTGATTTCATTTTCTTTATTATGTCTAGTCATATTTTTTGGCGGATCTGAGAGTGATGTTTGTTGAAAAATCCAGATTGCCATGCTCAATCTGCTTGTAGAGAAGAACCAAGAATAATTCCTGAGGAAAAGGAAGGTAATATCAATTCAAATGGAAATCATATGGAAACAGATAATCAGGATGGTGCTAGCATCGAGAACAAAACTAAAAATGGCCTTAATAGAAGGCCTATAGAGCGGTCATATTCTTCAAAAATGGATCAGGATGGTAATCAGGTTAGTCTGAATTTGGAAAAGAGATTGGAAAATGCTCGGGATGAAGGATCACTCTCCAAAACATTGTTTGATGGTTCCAAATGTGTTCCGTTTGAGGATGAAGAAACTCAAGAACAAGCCAACAAGGTAAGCAAACAGACTGAAAATCACGGTTTTAGGGCTATGAAGGAAAAAATGGAATCATTGGCTCCATTTGCGCAGCAAAAGCAGCTGCAGAAAAGACCACTTGAACCTAGGTCCGGGCCTCCAAATTTAGCAAGGCAAAAGAATTCATCCTGGAGAGAGACCCGGTTGCGGAAGGAACCTGGTAAATGTGTCGACCCACATGACGATTTTCTTGATACCCCCATGGAAACTGCGCTTCAACCAGGGAAGCGAAATTTAGAAGTTTGTGCTGATGTGCCTGAACACATGGCGTCAATTGTGGTAGATAATTGTGCATGCCCTGGTGAAGCCAAAAATTGTCAAATGAAACAAAATAATGCCATTCTGGATGACGATGAAGATGATGATGAAACACAGGCTATAGATCCTGATTGTGCTCAGCAGACATCTCATGCAAGATCTGCATATTTGGTTTGCAATTCAAGTGGAATGAAACTGGAGAGCTTAGAAAATAAAAGCCCTAGTAATATAAGCAAATCAAAGGAACAAAACCCTAGGCATGCTCACAAGGGTGGCACTAGCTATAAGTACATTGAGCCTGTACGGAAGAAGGCTGAGAGAGAGATTCTGAAAGGAGTTGAGTGCAAGCAGTGTAAGAAATTTTATGATGCTGTGCAGGTGGGGGATGGTGATGTATCTGGTGAAATTCGTTGTGATCATCATAATGAGGTCTCACGGCATCGATATCGCTACGTTCCTCCTGCTACACCAGAAGGATTTTGGAATATTGGATTTGATTCTGATCTCTGACCTTTCAAGCTGTATTCATTGTATCATTCTGATCTCTGACCTTTCCAGATCCAAAATCAATCTCCTAATTGATTTCTTTATTCATTTAATTGAAACCTGAAAATTGTATCTCATTCAATTTTTTTTTTGAACATTCATTAGCAATCTTTGGCACCTCCCTGTTTTGTGAGCAAAGAAAGACATCCATAAACTAGCCTAATTTGACAGTAATTAAAGTGGCAGGTTTCATGGTGCTTCTGTAGTTGCTTTCACATTATACCAAGTGTCGGGTTATATGGTCTACACCACTAAGTTTTCATATCATTTATATGTGATTTCCATTATGTCTTGGGTGGTCTGATTTTTTCTTCAATTAGAACTATCCAAGATTTAAAATACGGTGAAATGTCCAATTAATGCAGTTGATTTTCTCTTCAACTGTGCACAAGAGAATGCAGAATCCAAGCTACTATCTCATCATGTCTTACTCTTTACCTGTAAGTTGCCTTCAAAAATAAAACACATAAGCCATTTTATGAACAGTGTAACACGGGGACTCGTCCCCCCCCCCAAACCCCACACACCCAGGTCGGGATGTCCCCGCGTCAGGGACTTAGCATTCCCAAGTCCCTCCGCCTTTGCGCCACCATCTCGCTGCCGGGGTTTCTGCAAGCAAAAGTTGCAGCTGTAGCAATTGTGATAGAAAGGGGATTTACTGGCTACCGTAAGGTCACTGTAACGTGCACACACTACATATGTATATTTATGAATGTATGTACATGATCTTGTACTTGTTTTGATATCATGCTACTCATTGTAATCATCTTTATGATATTTTTGATATTCATGTTGCAATTTTGTTATGTTCAAGTATTTGATATTATAATTTAGTAGTTTTATAATATTATACGTCATTTCATAACTAGTATTTCAAGTACTATATGTATAGTATATTACAACAGCCCCCCTCGCCCCACAGCCATCCCCCAGTTGTCCCTAAATCAAAGCCCTTTTTTCCGTCCCAATGTCCCCCGGAATCGAAGCCCTTTTTTCTGTCCCAATGTCCCCCGGTGCCCGTGTTACACTGATTTTATCTGCATGTATTGAAAACCGCCCATCTCTTGGAAGGATTGATTTAACAAAATTCAAAGCAGCCATGCCTTCCATCTTAAAGGCAGAGTATGAATCCTCATATGTGATTATCCTACTATCTATTCAAAGGGCATTGCTGCTGCTCTCTACTACGTTCTTTATTCCTTCTCTATCATTGCCCCTCTCCACTTTGAGCAGCTTCTCTGCAAACCCACCCTCTCAAAACATCACAAGCCTTGCTTTAACATCTTTCAGCAAACAAGATATTTTATGACTCCCATGTATTATCCTTACGATTGAACAGCAAACAAATCTCACCCACTCTTTAGAATTATAATACTCTATTGATTTCCTTGTTCTACTTCACCATTAGCTAGTCACTCTGCAACACAATATATACTTTAGCCACAAGGAGCTCTGTTCTACTTCACCATTAGCTAGACAATCTGCAACACAATACCTTCTCTGAGACAGTGCATAAACATAACCTTGTCATTACTCCCAGCTATTGCTCTACCATTCCTTTTTGACAGCCATTAATTACCAACTGTAGATCTCCTTCTACCTCTATACAATAACAATTAGCCTATTCGGCCATTTTTAGGCCTTCCAAACGAGCCAAACTCTCTGCATTAATGTTGATTTTTAATCCAAGGGAGAATAAACCATCTTTTACAAAGCTCCCATCTTCCACTCTTTAACACTACTCCTGCCCCAGCTGGGCCTGGATTTCCCCTTGCCGCTTCATCGAAGTTAAGTTTAAAAAAATCATGTTTTGTCTTCTCTGTGTAGCTGCTCATTTTTTGTGACATAATTTGTGGAGCTGGTGGCTCTATGATGATAATGTTTGCTGCTTAATTTTAAATATTATTTTTAAATCAAATTTTTAGTCATTTTTGTTGCAAATAAATCTGAAAACTAAATTGTAGGCAAATAAAAGGAGATGAAAAAAATGGTGAAGATGTATCACTTATTTTAATAAGCAGTTGCTGCTTATTTCTAGCTCCCCCTTTCAAGCAGTAAACCACCATTTTCACTAAACATTTCATCCATATATCTTGTTCTAAATCAGATTTTTTTTTATTATTATATCTTGTTTTATGTATACTTTCTAAAAACATATTAAGGAGAGGACCTAGGGGAGAGGAGCCACTACTTGTTTGTCCTAACGTCACTCTTCTCAAAATCTTACATAGAACTTATAACTAAGGTTTCAGACCACATCATCAAATATGATGCCACATCAGCATGTTTTTTTGTCAAAGTGTCCAAAACAGTCCAAAAAAAAGTGAGACCAATTGTAGTGCATTAGAGACCCTCTACTTGTGTAGCTGATGTGGCATCACATGATTGGTTACATTCTAGAATAAAGAATGCATTTTATTCAATTATGGATAGTCATCATTAGAAAAACAACTTTAAAATCACAACTATTACTACAATGTTATCAAAGATATTGAATATTAAATCAGTAACTGTGAATATTAAATTAATGATTGGGGTCACAACTATTAGAATGTGTTCTAAGTACGGAAAACTCTCCAAGCAGTAATTCTCTTGGAAATTGGAACGGACTATAGTCTTGCTATTTCGTCAAATTCATTTCTTAACAGTTCAATATGCTATATAGCTGTTACTGTGTGTAGTTTTATGTGGTTCAGACGGATCCTGTGTGGCTTCTTTCTCAGGTATTTGCCAGTTCCATTTCTCAATACAGTAAATAAAATGGAGGCAAAAATGAAAGCAGCTGTTGAATTGCAACAAATCCACATAGACCAGCCAAGCTCTCTGGTGAACCAATCTCACACAGAAAACACCAATTTCTCCAAAATGAACCAAAAAGATCTTTATTCATCCAAAAATTGCTTTTAAAGAAATGATTACAATAAGCTGTCTTATAGGGCACAAGAATATGAGCGGGAAATTTGCCTGCAGTTATCTTACTCGACTAAGTAGTCTCTCTCAATCTGCACATTTAACTAAATGAATTTTAAGGAAGAGGTCTTATGAGAAGAGGAAAAAAATATTATAGGGTGATTGGAATATTTTCTTCGAAAATACTTTCTAGTTTCCAATTTTTTGCACTTATCTATTGGGTGGGGTTGAAAATTCAACTCCACCTGCAAGTTTTAGAAGTTTTTTTAATCGACATGGCATCATTAAGATGCTCTCATAAATTTTGGATAGGTTTACTTGGATTTTAATTTTTTAAATAATATTTATTATATTTTTTAAATAAATTAGATATTACTAGCTTTTTAAATATTTTAAGATTGGGGTTCTATTAAAGAGTATTTTTAAAAAAATTTAGTGGATGTTGTTAAGATTTTTAAGGTTTATTTTAAAGTGGTGGTTCCATGAATCTTGTAGTACAATTTAATCTCAAAAATTTATAGAAGCTAGTAGTAGTTTCATGAATTTTGTTATTTAGCATATTCAATTCACACAAACAAATAATTATTAAAAAAAAAAAATTAATTGATAAAAATTGAAAAACTTCAAATGCTTGACGAGTGGTAGAAAAAAAGGCAGAAGTTGGTGGGGCAATTTCTAGCCCCCCACCTTTTCCACTGTTCAAGATTGCAACCTTAAAAGGTAAGGATTACTATTTTTCACAAAAAGATTCCCATCAATCTTGTAGCATTTTTGTTTGACTTCACGGTCTCGTGCGCCTTAACAATAGATCTCAAAGCTCCCCCTCATAGTCAGCTTAGGTTAAGGTTTTTAGGCATTGAATACTTCTATAAAGCTCCCAAACTTTCTTGTAGCATTTGATGAGAAATTTTAAGACTCCCCTCCATAAAACCATAGCCTAATTGAACTATGAATCTTTGATTTTAGGAATTTGATGCCTACTAAATGCTAATTTGCTTTGTGCATTTAGGTGTGACAACATGCATGATTTGGGCACCCTCATCCTATTTCTTAGTACAATTAGTGCTATTTTATTTTTTTAATTATACAATCTCATCCTATTTCTTCATATAGCTATAATTGCCTTATATTTTCAATTATACAATTTTTGTATTCCATTTATAGTGGCTCCTACTTTTCAAAGGAAATATTACTATAACATCACTTGTATCAAACCATTGAAAGTAAACTAAACTTGCAAAGGCCTCATTTTTCATTGGTTTCATGAGTGAAATGATGCAAATAAGTTATAGATCGAAACCTAAAAAAAAATCAATACATTTACAAATAATCAATGCTCTATCAAAGGTACGAGGACGATATCTTAAATGATTGGCTCTAATACAAGCTTTTCATTGCATAAATACATAATTAGTATGTTACAAATACGAGTATTATGAATGCTAGGTGGGTGACACCTAATCCTTAAATTCTTCCACTTGTATACCTTGCAAGAGAAAAAGAGAAACCAACAAAGATGGCAAGAGGTTGCCAAGGGCAAGGGGTGCAAACATGTTGCAACTCCACAATGCTCTTGGGCTTCATTTAAGCATTTTTGTCAAACGGATCCTATGTGGCTTCTTTTCAGTTACTTACTAGTTCCATTTGTTAGTTTATTTAATAAAATGGGAGCAAAAATAAAAGTAGTTGTTGAACTGCAATGAATCCGCATTGGCGAGCCGAGCCTTTTGGCAAGCCAATCTCACACAAATAAACCACCAACTTCTCCAAAAAAAAACTAAAAAAAAAACTTTATTCATCCAAAAATTGCTTCTAAGGAAATGATTACAATAAACTTTCTTGTAGGGGACAAGACTATGAGGGGGAAATTTGCTTGCAGTTATCTTCCTTGACTAAGTAGTCTCTCTCAATCTACACATTTAACAACATGAATTTTAAGGAAGAGGTCTTATGAGACGAGGAAAAAATTATTATAGGATGATTGGAATATTTTCTTCAAAAATACTTTTTAATTTCCAAATTTCTGCACTTATCTAGGGGAGAGGACCTTGCGTTCTAATGGTTGTGATAGCAATATTTTTGACAACATTGTATCAAAAGTTGTGACTTTAAAGTTGTTTTTGCTAATGATAACTACCCATAATTGAATGAAATGTGTCCCTTATTCTAAAAAGCAACAATGCGTGATGCCAAATCAGTTGCACAAGTAAGGGCGTCCCTAATGCACTACAATTAGTCTCACTTTTTTTAGGTTGTTTTGGACACCTTGGCAAAAAGCATGATGATGTGGTTGTGAAACCTTAGTTATAAGAAAGAGACTTGCCAAGTAAGCTGCTATAAAAAAAAGAGTGATTCAAAATTTTCATTTAGGATTTTGAGAAGCGTGAAGTTAGGGTGTTCAACTATTGGGTCCTCTCCCCTATTGGGTGGGGTTGAAAATTCACCTCCACTTGCAAGTTTAAAAGTTTTTTTATCCACATGACGTCACTAGGAGGCCCCTCATAAATTTTGGATAGGTTTTCTTGGATTTTATTTTATTTTTAATAATATTTACTACAAGTTTTAAACAAATTAGGGATTACTAGCTTTTTAAATATTTGAAAGTTTGGGTTCTATTGAAGGGAACTTTAAAAAAAAAATTAGTGGGTGTTGCTAAGACATTTTAGGATTATTTTAAAGTGGGTGGTTCCATGAGTCTTGTAATACAATTTAAACTTAAAAGTTCAAACTCCAAAATCTATAGAAGCTAGTAGTCTCATGAATTTTATTATTTAGAATATTCAATTCATACAAGTAAATAATTATTAAAAATTAAAAAATTCATTGATAAAAATTAAGAAAACTTCAAATGCTTGACAAGTGGTAGAAAAAAAGGTAGACACCAGTGGGGCAATTTCTAGGCCCCTACCTTTTCCACCTAATCAAATCTGCAACCTTAAAAAGTAGGGAATGCTATTTTTGACAAAAAGATTCCAATTGATCTTGTAGCAATTTATATATACTTCATAGGACCTTCCACGCCTTAACAATAACTCTTAAAGCTCCCCCTCATGGGACCTCAGCCTAGGTTAAATTTTTTAGGCATTGACTATTTCTATAAATCTCCCAAAATTTCTTGTAGCATTTGATGAGAAATTTTAGGTGACCTCGCTTCATAAAACCATAGCCTAATTAAACTACGAATCTTTGATTTTAGGAATTTAATGCTTACTTAATGGTGAAAGATCCTCAACTTGATTTGGTTGAGATTTTGAATTTTGTTTGATTTTTTTCTAAGTTTGTTGGATGTTTATGGTATTTTTGCAATATCTGATTTTTTTTTGTTTTTGCGAGATTTTTTTTTTGGATAAATGAATGCAACACATAAAATTTGAAACTAACATTGAAAGTAAATTAAATTACAAACAAGTCAACGACTAACTAGCAAATCTTGATTTTCTTTATTTCTCAAAACAACGTCTACATATCCATACTAGATTGTATAACTTGGCAGGAATAATCTACAACAAATTTTATATGTTTGAAATGACGATTTCTAATTTGGAATTCCTTGCAGTCACTGATCTACTACAGGAAGCCACAAACCTTTGATTTTAGTGTTTACTACTACTTTAACTTAACACCCAACTACTAGAAATGGTTGTGGGAAGTTGTCTGGGTTGTACAACTAGCCAATGTGGTTATAGTATGATTGATATCTCCTGCCCTAGAACACAGATCTACAATATGATGTGCAATATCTACTCTTGAAATATTTTTCCAACCCTTAACTTCTAGCTAGAAATGGATGTATGATGCAATCAAAATCGGAGAAGTCTCCAAAGGAGATGTCCAATATTGCAGCAAGATTCAATACAATAGAAAATAGAAAAGCACAACATAGATATAACCAAATAACAACATCTTTATTATCAGGTAACATCAAATTAGCCTCAAACATGTTGGGCTGTAAGGCCTTCCTGGTTATGACCATATAGAAATAAATGAACCTCAGATCCTCATTCTGAACTGTCAAACCCTAGAGCTACCCTCTCTCAGTTCGATGTTATCCAGGACCCCAGAACTACCCCCTATTAAAATCACAAGCCCTAAATTTATGCCTACTAGCCACCATAGGTCGACATTCAGATATTTCATATCTCAAGATAAACGTATTAGACCACGTCATCCTAGATTCCAAATAAATTATAACATTTGATTAATTCACCAGGCATGATCCAACCACCAAGTCAGCCACACATAGGTCCACCTCGATATCCATGCCATTTAGCTCCATCAATTGGAAGCCTCAACTGCAATCCTCAAAAAGCAACCGATGAACACAACTGAACCGGTGGCATGAAGAACACAACCAGTTGGAAAATAACATACCATATATCACAATCCACACCACCTAAAGAGGTGTGATCATAGACGTAGCCTCCACAAACAAAAAGGAACAAACTCTTTTCATTGCACATGCCAAAGATCTCCACAAATCAACCACACACAAAATCTCTGAAAACTACCCAAAATAAGGTACTTCATTAGACCACAAGGAAATTCCTCCAAGATGATGTAAGATTGCCAGGAACCCAAGATGCTTCTGCATCAGACACCCAGGGTAGATAGAAAAGTGTATCACACACTTTGATGCTACAAGAAAATTGGAACACAACCTCATCTTGACCATCAGTTTCCCAATCCTCAAAGGCAAGAAGAAAAACCTGCACACAAGCAACCTCTGCTTCCTCCAATCAAACCTCTAAATCCTCTGCACTACAACCAACCAATCAACACACCTACTAACAAACTAATCAACATTCTCAGCATAATACATCAAATATGCATTCTCCTTCACAAAAAAAGCATGCAACTCATCATCTTCCACCATCATCTTATCTGCAACAGGGAATTCAAGATGTTTGCAATCTTCATCTACCACCTCTATATCCTTAACCACCATCTGCAATTCTACAACACAAGAAAAAACATCCAACTGGAACAACCCAGTCTACAACTCCTCATCAACAACATGATTATCATCTCCAATGAAAACCCTATTAAAAAATTCATCAATACCAACATCCTCCACATTACCCTCAAAAAAAGGTAACTCCTCCACATCATCAACAATCTCATAACCAACAACAAGATGCCCTGCAGTCTTCACATCAAACCCAACCATCTGATCTTGAAAACCAACTTGATCTACCATCTCAACCTCTGAAAGGTCAGTATTTACCTCTTAAAGCTTTACCTCTTCATTAGTAACCTTAACTTGCCTTTTCCTTCTTTGAACAAGCCTTTTCACAAGCCAAACAATCCTCTTCTAGATCGGTAAATGCCAACTACAATTCAACCTCCTAATCTCCTCAAGCTTATCAAAAATATCCTCCAGCTTCTTCTCAAGTCTGCTAAAGACCCTATCTTCAACCAACCGGTCAACCTTTCTCATCGGCTTCCTCCCTTCTCTCCCAAGGTGCAATTGCCTCAGATTGGTGATCTGATTGCAAGATTCCAGCTGCCTCACGGTCGAGGATCTATTGAACATCTTCGCAAATTGTCACAATTTGACGATCCGTTTACCAAAAATGGGATTTCTCAAGGGTTTCATCTCCTTCCTAGGTTCATAAGCAATACCATCCTCTTTCTAATACATCCTTGTGTAAATCCTCTATAATCACGGGCCAGATCTACGATCTATCATCCATCAAAAATCCACTTTAGGATTTCATGAGTTTGGGAACATCTACCGCACCAAGATCCGCAACTCACTCATATCATTACAAAAACTCAACCTTCCAAAAGAAAATCCCTTCTGACCACCTTGTGCAATCCCTTTGTTGATGAGAGTCAGATCTACACTATGCCACCTCACAAAAAATGCCCCATAAGCTTCACAAGTTTAGACACCAAGATTTATGCCACCACAAGATCAAACTAGCTCTGATACCATTTGATGTAGTTAAAACTGGAGAAGTCTCCAAAGGAGATGTCCAATCTTGCAGCAAGAGTCAACACAATAGAAAATAGAAAAGCGCAACAAAGATATAACCAAATAATAAAAAATTTATTATCGATAACATCAAATTAGCCTCAAACATGTCGGGTTGTAAGGCCTTCCCGATTATGGCCATATACAAAGAAATGAACCTCAGATCCTCAGTCTGATTTGTCAAACCCCAGAGCTACCCTCTCTCAACTCTTTGTTATCCAACACCCCCAATGCTACTCCCTATTACAATCACAAGCCCTAAATTTATATCTACTAGCCACCATAGGTCGACATTCAGATATTACATATCCGAAGACAAACGTATCAGACTAGGTCGGCCTAGATCCCAAATAAATTACAACTTTTAATTAATTCACCAAGCGCGATCAAACCACCAAGTCAACCACACATAGGTCCACCTCGAGATCCACACCATTCAGGTCCATTAATTGAAAACCTCCAGCGCAATCCTCAACAATCTAACGGTGAACACAATTGAACCGATGATATGAAGAACACAACCAATCGGAAAATAACATGCCAAATCTCACAATCCACCACCTAAAGAGGTGCAATCATAGACATAGCCTCCATGAACAACAAGGAACAAACCCTTTTCATCGCACACGCCACTTGATGCAGTCAAGACTAGAGAAGTCTCCAAAGGAGATGTCCAATCTTGCAACAAGATTCAACATAGTGAAAAATAAAAAAGCACAATAGAGATATAACCAAATAACAACTTTATTATCAGGTAACATCAAATTAGCCTCAAATATGCTAGGTTGTAAGGACTTCTTGGTTACAACCATATACAAAGAAATGAACCTCAGATCCTCACTCTGATCTATCAAACCCCAGAGCTACCCTCTCTCATCTCTTTGTTGTCCATCACCCCCAGTTCTACCCCCTATTACAATCACAAACCCTAAGTTTGTACTTACTAGCCACCATAGGTTGGCATTCATATATTACATATCCCAAGACAAGCGTATTAGACTAGGTTAGCCTAGGTCCAAATAAATTACATTATTTAATTAATTCACCAAGCGTGATCCAACCACCAAGTCAGCCACACATAGGTCCACCTCGAGATCTACACCATTCAACTCCATCGATTGGAAACCTCCACCGCAATCCTCAACAATCAACCGTTGAACACAACTGAACCAATGACATGAAGAACACAACCACTCGGCAAAGAAAATGCTAGATCTCACAATCCACACCACCTGAAGAGGTGCAAACATATACATAGCCTCCACGAACAACAAGGAACAAACCCTTTTCATTGCACATGCCACTTGATGTAGTCAAGACCAAAGAAGTCTCCAAAGGAGATGTCCAATCTTGCAACAAGAGTCAACACGGGAAAATAGAAAAGCACAATAGAGATATAACCAAATAACAACAACTTTATTATCAGGTAACATAAAATTACATCAAATTAGCCTCAAACATGTCAAGCTGTAAGGCCTTCCCGGTTACGACCATATGCGAAGAAATGAACCTTAGATCCTCATTCTGATTTGTCAAACCCTAGAGCTACCCTCTCTCATCTCTCTGCTATCTAGCATCTCCAAAGCTATCCCCTATTACAATCACAAGCCCTAAATTTATACCTACTAGCAACCATAGGTCGACATTCAGATATTACATATCCCAAGACAAACGTATTAGACCAGGTCGACCTAGATCCCAAATAAATGACAAAATTTAATTAATTCACTAGGCGTGATCCAACCACCAAGTTGGCTACACATAGGTTGACCTTGAGATCCATGCCATTCAGCTCCATCGATCAAAAACCTCCACCACAATCCTCAACAATTAACCAGTGAACACAACTAAACCAGTGACATGAAGAACGCAACCAATCGGCAAAGAATATGCCATATCTCACAATCCACACCACCTGAAGAGGTGCGATCATATACATAGCTTCCACGAACAAAAAGGAACAATCCATTTTCATCACACACGCCAAAGATCTCCAAAGATCGACTGCACACAAAATCTTTGAAAACTTCCCAAAACAAGGAACTTCATCAAACCACAAGGAAATTCTGCCAAGATGATGTAAGATCACTAGGAACCCGAGATGCTTTTGCATCAATGTAATCTCTACTTGTAGTTGTACGACTAGGGTAGAAATAAATGAAGTGCACAAAACCTAATGCCAACTTCTTGATTTGCAAATTTAACCACAATTGTCTCCCCTTTATCCAAATCTGATGCAACATCTTCCTCCAAATTTGAAGATAATTTGAATAGTGATGCAAACTTATACCAGGAAGGCTGGGATTTTTTCCAACTCCATCTACTTCCAAGTGTTTTCATTCCTGGAAGCCTGATTGTTGCTCAAACCCTTTACAAAGCTCAAACCTCAATGTGTTGTTGTGTAAATAATAACCTAGATAATGAAAAATGAAGCCCATCCTTCTTTTTAACATTTTTCTTCTCCCTACAAAAATTTTGAACCCCTTTTATGGTTTCGCATATTTTATTTGACATTTCTTTATTAAATTTAATTGCTTCTCATAAAATTTTGACCCTTAAGGCCTAATTTCTCATTATTATAAATGAACCCATATAATAATAACTTATTATTTCATTGCCAAGGAAAAAGTGCCATGGCCTTTTATTATATTTTATTATAATATAATGTGCCTACATGAATATACTTTATTATTATTTTATTTAAATCAAATTTAGGAAATAATTTAATTATTTCCAATCTATTCATAAACTTATCATCATCTAAACTCCAAACTAAAATTTGACTAATGTCACATGTCCACGGATGATATCAGACTACTATAGGGGAATTGATAGTCTCCCCTAAAAATAGGGATTCTCTCTAAAAAATTAGGAACTACAACCAAAAATATCTAGAATGATCCTAGAGGTCCTCTGATGCATCTTGATCAACTCCTAGTCAATCCCTAAAAAGTAGGAATCCCTACTAGAATTTAGGATATTGTCCCAAACTGCTCAAAATGATTCAAAAAGCCCATGTGTAGCTCCATAAATCTCTAGATGATTCCCCTATCCATATTTCTGACCTATTGGAACTCAGATAATAGGCCAACCTCTCTTGACAATTGAGTTGTCTAAGGAAGTGACATTGCAGTCCTCCCTTCTTGGAGATTTATTGTCCTCAAGTAATCTATGCTTGCACATTGAACATCGATTCCTAGATCCCATACCAATCCAAGAAACAATGCTCCACCAATCCTCTACGCTACTATGATGTAAACATCAATATAATTAAATTGAAGCAAATTGTCATGGATCCACTAGAAGAATGTACTACACATGTCAATGTCAAGATTCCAAACCAATATGCTATCATGTATACCCATCATGTCAATCCTCATAATGTTTTTTCTATGAGTTAGGATATCTTCTATACACTTGAGAACTTCACACCCCATGAAGCCACAAGAACCATCATCAATCATAGCTCATAGGAATTTATTAATGAGCTAGTCTCTAACAAGGGGAGTGAGATGAATACTTCTCCATATAGCTGCTACAACTTTACATGCATCTCCACAAGTTAGTGTGCTTTCAGTAGGATGTGAAGTATATGTTTTGTTTATCCATGAACCAAATGAAGTTACTTACATGTTAATACTAATGTAAAATCCAAGAAGACTAAATCACCAATCAACAAGTGCATTTCTGCCCTATCATATGGAAGAAGTAACAAATCCATCGATGAATTGTAGATGTTTATATTTCTCAAAAAAGATGGGCTCTTAGTGGCTGACCCACTATGTATGCCACCAAATATCTCATCAAATCTAGGGAGGAAGGAATCAACTTCACATGTAACCATCCTCTCTTGAGTGTTCTTAATGCAAGGTCTCAAATTTGACTCATGAGATGATAGAGAATTATTTATCAAACTTAGAAAATCAGACTTATGCTTACACATCTTCAACATATCTTCACTATCCCCTTCTTCCCTTGGAAGAAATAAAGACCTAATGGATGATCATCTTTGTTTCCTTGCATCATTTGGCTGATTGGGTCATCCTTTGAAAATTTGGAGATGTTGTCTTAGAGACAACATGCATCTTTGCTTGGGTAGCTCTACATAACCAATCTTCATTTAGTCTTTGAAAATGCTCTATATCTATTGCCCCAAAATACACAAATTTAGTTTTTGATGGGGTGTATCATTCACATCATCCTGACCCATGCTTGCACCACGTGTACCCTCAAATGTAGAATGAAAATCATTTCCCTCTTCTTTACTAAACACTACCATATCTTTAGGAAGAGAAGTTACTATTATTATGAACTTCATAATTATAGTCATACCCTGGCAATAAATCTTCAATTGATACAAACACCTTTTTCTTGTATACTTTTTGCTCAACCTTTATATCTTGAATGCCAAATTTTTAGGTCTCTTCTTTACTGTTCAACTCATGTGTCAAATATGTAAACTCGTGAAAATGAAGAGGGGAACTACTACTATTCATTCCTAGAAAATTAGGATTAAATTTTTTTAAATCTTTTTCTCCGCTTTTGACATATTTAATGCTTATTTCATCAAACCCATGAACAAACAAGTTGTCATCAACATCAGATGGATAGACTTTATTTCCTCATAAATAGGATTCATTATGTTCCTGTCACCATGATAAGTGAAGGAAGACTCCAACCTATGTGCTGGAATTACTATAGGCCCACCATCTGAAAGACCCTTAAGAACAACCTTCTTACCATCAGCCATAAACTATAACTCCATCCTAGTGAAATCTTGTATATGCCTGCTAAGAGATTGTAACCACTGGATGCCCAACACTACATCAATTTCACCAAGACCTACAACATAGAAGTCATCTATCAAGGTGTAATCTACCATCTATATGCTAAGTCATGGGATCTTGTTGGTGCATCTCATAGAGAACCCATCTACAACTATCACGTTGAACCCAAAAAAATTATTTGTCTTCAATTCACACCTAGTGACCAATCCCTCATGAATAAATTTGTGTGTCACCACTATTAGCAAGGAAAGTCACACATTGTCCCTCAATCACTCCCATCAGGTGAAATGAATGAATTATAGGCATGCTTTAGAGTGAGACGATAATTGCATTGGAGTTGGCCAACATACCTTCCTCTCCTAGCTCAACCCGCTCACCCTCAACATTGTTTCCCTTTGAACCTTATTTAATATATGTTCATCTTCCACCTCTGAATGCACCTCAATGAGATGAGCCTTACCTTTCCCAAGGCATCAATGTCTAGGCTCCCAAGGCTCTTGCACAAAAATCAATTTTTGCTCCTCAAATCATTGCATGTCTCCTGATCTATTCTGGGGGGAGGTGGCACACTCTTGGGCTATGTCTGGAGTCTCTGAGATGGCTCAGTGATCCTAGAAGACTTCTTATCTCGTTGATAACAAGTTGGTGGTGGTGAAGTATCAAGATTTATGGTTTTAATAGCCTCCTCCAGGGTCTTAGGTCTAAAATCCTTGACAAATCCCCATAATTACTCATGTAACCCCTCAAAAATAGCATCACCACATGTCTGGGACCTGAATCTATTGAACCATAACAAAAAAGCATTGAAAATCATTAATATAAGTTTCAACATGTCTAGTTTGTCTCATTAATGCTAGGTTTTTGTAATGCAACTTCACACCCTTATGACCAAATCTAGCAATCAATTGCTCTGTGAATTCCCTATAAGAATGTATAAGTCCATGATTTTGGGTAACCAAACCATTGTGCCACCAATCATAAGCCATGCCCTCTAAGTGTAGCACAACAAACTGTATAGCCTCATCCCCAGACATAGGTTTAAGTGAGAGGTAAATATAAAGCTTGTGCACTAATCTTCTTGGTGCCATCAAAAGGAGATTGCATGGTTTTATCCACCATAAATTTGAGTTTTTTTGTTGATTGTTATAGTTAATTCTTTTGTTATAGTTAATTCTTTTGTTATAAAAGTACATTTTAAATTATTAAATCTATTTTTAGCATAATTTATTTGTATTTAATGATTGAGTAATTATGATATCTTCATTATTAGGATCCAATCTATTTACAAAATTTGTTCCAATAAATTTTTTTATATGTTAGATCATATCAAAATTATAATTAGTGTCATGAAGTTTGAATCTTCTTTCTTTTTTAATAGTGATGATATTCTCGAGATGGGTTCTATGTGCCATTGCTACTGGGATATATCTTTTTATTTTACCATAATGATAGTGTTTCCAACTTATGTTTCAATTGGGTTGCACTTAGTTACTAATTATAAATATTTCTATAATTATTTTAGGTCCCAATTGATGGGTTTTTTGGGTTTCCACTCTCCAATGTATTGTTAGAGTAATTTCAATTGATTATTACCATTCCCTTAATCACGAAAGAATAATACAACCAATCCTAGCCTTAGGAATCTCTTGTCTACCATTCCAAAAAAAATGGAATTTGTACTATGCAAATAAACATTTGTTATTTAGATATGTTAGAATAAGCTAGAAATTTGAAAGCACAAAAATAACCTTCCGCTAGTGAAATGAAAAACAAAATAGGATAATCAATCATATAATTAAAGAATATGTAAAATGTACATAGGATCCTTGCATATATAGGTGAGGTAGATGATGTATTAAGGTAGGATTTAGTAATTGACTAACCAAGGGCTCTAAAGGTGCAAACACAGTTGAAAAACTCGTTCTCGACAACTTCTCACAAAGGTCCAAAAAAAACTCAACAAAAACTTGGTGGTAATTCGACAACTTCCCAACAAAAAAAATCGTCAACTTAAGAAATAATTTAAATTTAATTAGAAATACTTTTTTTGCAAAATTCAATGAGGAGATGCATCTAATGAGTTAGTAAATGAGTAAAAAAAGAAACAAGCTAAGTCTAGATATATTTAAATGCAAGTTGGGTACAAAATGGCATCCTTATTTAGAATGTTGATGGTTGGTAGCTTGATAGTTTGAAGAAAAATTGAAATAGAAAATTGTCTTTGTAAAACTATAAGTAAATACAACATCAAAATAGTTTACATCTTCCTCTTCCCAACTCTATTAAAAACTCGGGGAGAGGTAGAGGGTCTAGTCCTAGAAGTACACTATGGATATGCTTCCTCGCTTGACAAAACTAATTGTGGCTTGACCTTCATCCTAGAAAAAATGATGTTAAATCTTGTTCATTAAACTCTAAAGCAATGTAGAGTACTTAGAAAATGTCATTATTGAGTTTCTGCAAATCTAGATGCAACAAAAAGGAGATAAAACAATGCTCCATTGCCCCTTGGGGACAAGGGGGAACTCATTAAAGTGGGTATAAAAAATATCAACTTAATTTGTTGCAATTTCCCCATCAATTAATTCTTTTATTTTTAAATTTGAAAGCATGGGTCTAGGGGTGGCAGCCCCTAGTGGGGTCAAGGGGAAACACTTCTTGCGGAATTTTAGGGCATTGTCTAGGGTTCGCTCCCTTTTGCAATATAGGGAGAGGTTGAGGGGAAGTATCCCCACTGCCAAGCACATTTTCCCTCTTGCGTGGCCTTTGGATTCTTCATTTTTGAAGCATTTTTCTCCCAAAATTGGCGTGTTTGAAATCCCTTGGAAATCCTCTTCAAATCCACTCCACATTGACTTAAATCTTTACAAATTGCCTTGTAATACCTTGGAAGGGTTTTTTGTTCTGGTTTGGATATAAAAATAGAATTCAGAAAATTCAAAATGACCTTTTTTAATGTCAAAACCTATTATATGACTAGAATTTAGAAATAGACATGAAATTTCTAATTTCTCGACAAGAAGTTTTGGCAAGTGTAGCAATTACTCGACAAATCCAAGTTCTTAGGAGAAATTTAAAAATTGTCATGTTCTCTACGAGTATTTCATCTATGGGTGCAATCATTGTGAGCTCAATTGATAAGTGTGTTGGAAAGTGCAAATTATGAATGCACTAGGTGTCTCAAGTGATGAGGAAACATGTCTCCACCATACAAAGTGAGACTGATGAAGGGTAATCCCTTACACACTCAACACGAGCCTTGATACCACTGATGAAGGGTACTCCTCTTACACACTCAACACAAGCTTTGATACCACTGATGAAGGGTACTCCCCTTCCAAACATAAAAACATGTTCTAATACCACTTGATGAAGGGCCACAACACCCTTAAAACCTCATACATAAAAAAGTAACAACATAAAGATAAAGATAGAATAAAAATGCTTCACAAAGCATAGATTGATAATACTCCAAAATACTTTCTTCCAAATGTTTAAGGATGAGATCCTTACACCTTACAAATGAGATCCCTACAACCTCTTACAAGAAGAGATCATTACCACCTCTTCAAGAAGAGAGAGATTCTTACAAATGCTCATATGCCTTTCTTATATAGGCACTTTCTACCCAAGAGATTGCAATCACAACCAATGTGGGATAAAGTTTGGAAAGAGTAGATATAACTACCCTGCTACAAATATTAAATGCATGAGGTAATGTAATGAATGCCTAAAGAAAATTATTAAATAAGGAACTTTCGACAAACTTATGAAATGCCACCTATGCACCTTGATAAATGATAAGTTACAAAAAGTCACTTTATGATTATTTTTTATTTTATTTTATTTTATTGTATTTTGATCTCTCTCTCTCTCTCTCTCTCTCCTGCATCAAACACCTAGGCTAGGAAATTTTTTGTGAATATGGATTCACAACATGAAGTTGAGTGGTAGTATCACCCCTTTAGGTTGCAAACAATCCTCAACAAACTCCATCATTGAAATTGGTACTTGCGATATTTTTTTCTCGCCTTCAGTGGAAATATTGCTTTGCACTTAATTTGCTAAACATGAAATCAATTTCACCATAAAACAATCACCTCCTCCAAGTGCAACTCTCATTCTTCTCCAATTTTGTGGGATTCAACCCATCATAATTTGACCACATCCACCAAAATGCACCTACACTAAACTCTACTACACCCTACAAATCATTTTCTACATACAATGCATCACTAGAAAAATCCTATTGAACTAAATCACTTGTAACATGCAAATCATCATCATTCTCTTTCACCTCAATATATAAATCCATCCCAAATTCAACATTACATGATTCATTAAAAATTACCTTTTCAACTACAATGTCTTCTTCACCACCTTGTACTATGACTACAACTTCCTCAAGTAAGTCATCGTATTTCTCATTCCCTTCACTCAAAGTAATCTCTTCTCCAAGCATGGGGTCATATTCACCAAGTCCTTGATCAACCTCTACTACACCTTCAACTTTATTTTCTTCATTCATGCCTTCAACGAGACATGTATCTGCTTCACTCCTTTGACCTCCAACCAAGATGTTCCACTCTACCTCCAATGCTATAATCTTCATTAACAAATCATCTTCTTCACCTTGTTTTATATCCTACAAAAGAGTCTCTTTTTTTTACCTCATTATGCTCATATCCATCTTCATAACAATGTTCAGTAAAATCAAATTTTATCTCAGTTTCATCCGCTACTATAATTTTTTCTTCACCTTTCTCTTTTTCTATCAATGTTTGTAAGCCTTCACAAAGACTTGTCTCTGTTGTAATTGCTTCTATATTATTCTCTATGCATTTCAATAAGCATTCTTCAACTTCAGGTTCATAAATCTCTTTGTATTCATCCTCTTCCTCTTCTTTCATGCCACAAGGTCTTCACTGAAGCGACAATACAATACCACATGTGTTCATATTGGGGGGTTTAAAATGGGCAAAAAAAGTGGGAAATATATTTCCTAAATAGGGAGGTGGGGGGTGCGGGTTTATATAGGAAAATGGGTGTGGGGATTACTGGGTGGGTATTGGAGGGGGTGGCAAAAAAAGGGTTTGGAGCAATATTTTTTAAAAATAGGGGGATTATTTAGTATGACACAAACACTCATGCTATGATTCAAATTTGCTAAGTGAAGCCCCTATGTTTCATGCCACATGCACAACACTCCACTGCATCTTCCTTCTTTCTTGTATTCAAAATATCATTAAAAAGATAAAAAAATTTTATCATCATCTCTTTTCTGACGAAGGGATCTTCTCCTTTACAACTCTACTTCTATTTCTTCCACTTGTTTCCTCAGCTCTATCATTCCAAATCTTATTTCCCCCCCCTCTCTCTCTCTCTATTTTTCTCAAGTTTAGGAATCCTAAGAACCCATCCAATAAAAAATATCATTTGCCTCTTTCTCTTTTCCATACTCAAGGCCTCACAAAGCATCAACACAAATTTTGTTATCAACTCTTTCAAGTTCTATTGCAAACTACCTCAGTTCATAAATCTATTTATAAACTCAAGAACTTTTTCTCTACAACTTCTCTATGTAGCTCTCTTGTAACTTTCTCATAATCAATTCATCTATCATCTACCCACAAATATTTTTGGAAGACACACCTCTCATTTCTTCTACCCACTCTATCTTAGTGGAGGAACTATGTGCAAATTCTACCCAGCTTCAATCTCTATTGGAGGAATACTAACATGCTCTCATAAAAAAATCATCCAACCAAAGGTCCTGGTGTAGATTGCCTTACATTCGGTGATCTATCTACACACTCAAAATCTCTAGCTCTAATACCACTAATGAAGGGTACTCCCCTTACACACTCAATACAAGCTCTAACACCACTGCTAGAGGGTAGTCCCCTTACGCACTCAACACAAGATCTGATACCACTGATGAAGGGTTTTCTCCTTCCAAACACAAACACATGCTCTAATATCACTTGATGAAGGACAACAACACCCTTAAAAACTCATACATAAAAACATAACAACATAAAGACAAATATAGAATAGAAATGCTTCACAAAGCATAGATTGATAATATTCCAAAATATTTTATTCCAAATGCTTAAGGATGAGATCCTTACACCTTACTATAGACACCTAAAAATGTCCCAAGCCTACAAGTGACAATTTCACTAACATTCCTCTTAAATTATTAAATAGTCTTTATTATTTAATTAATTATGTCCTTCTACTATAATCTAAATTCAAAATCATCATTTTTATATAATTCATAATTAAGTGATTTTAATTAATTACCTAATTTTTTATCATTTATTCTTCTACAAAGTAATTAAAAATTTAAATATTATTTAATTATTTCCTATCTCATTATAATTAATTAAGTAATCATATTTAATCAATATTTCCTCTTTCTAATTGTTACATTTATGTAATAAATTAAATCAAATCCCTCTCACAATTAAATAAATTATATTTATTTAATTAAACTAATTGTTCCTCTCATAAATAGATAAATATTATTTATTTATTTACAATTTCCACATGTGCAAGTAAATAAATTCTTTTTATTTATTTAATCATGATTATTCTTCCAAAGCTAACTCATACTAACTTTCAGTTCACTCTTCAATTACAATTCTAACTATTCAATCAACATTGTTAATTCTTTTACTAACAATCAGTTAACAATTCAATCTATTTCAGTCTTCTATTCCATCTCATCAGTCAATCCTCCAATCAAGGCAATCAAGAAGAGTTGAACTCCTACTCACTTTGAGTTAACTCTTTCCCCTCATCAATTCAAACCTATTAAACAAATCAATCAATTAAAGTTGAACTCCCACTCACTCTGATTTCAAATATTCAATCACAACCAATCAACCCATCAATCATGGATTCTTGATTGAAACCCCTAAAATTCTTATAAATAGAGAGCTAAATCTCTGATTTTGATAACCACACACGTTTTGAAATCTTATGTTGGCATAATCTTGAGCTCAATTTTGAGAGCCCACATTGCTTGAAAAAGAGAACAATAAGGAAAGACTATTGGGTTTGTATATTCATTTATTTGCATTGATTTCATTATGTTTGAATGATTATGCTTGATGTTTTCATTGTTTCCTTTCTTGATTATTGGGAATACTAATTACTTTAACAATCTCTTTGTGGTTGAGACATTTGATGTTATTGCAGGTTTCTATTGATCCCTGTTACCCAATTACAAAATGGTGTACTCGACGTGAAACACTAACCTTTTATTTACAATTTCTCTGTTTCAGCGCAGATACAAGTTTTTTTATATGCAGATACGGGTTATAGTAATGTACTCGACAATTCCAATTGATGCACTTGGTTAATTAAATCACCGCATTCGATAATACATGAAGACACACTAACATATTAGAATCAACACACTTGGCAATATAGATCAACACACTTAGAAATACATATCAACGCACTTGATACACACTTATGACACACACTTTTTCTACTAATTACCATTGTGGTTTATGTGACTTTGATCTTTGGGTTGTTATACATCTACATTTGTGTTTTCATTACTCTGACGATTGATTAGTTTTTATTCTGGAATCTTGGCATTATGTATTTTTCAATCAAAATTCTATTATTGGTGTACTTGGATTTTCTAATTTGTTGCAAGTAACAAAGTCAATCAACGTATTTACATACTTATATCAACACAAAAACCCATCTTAATCTCTGCACTCTGCTTACTAGATTGCCTCACCTACTGTACTAGGTCACCGCACTTGCAGATACTGAATGTCACACTTTGTTTAATAAAATTTATATTTTATATATATTCTAAAATTCTCTGTTGTACTCCTATGCAATTTCTTTACTAGAAAGCCACATGCTCTATATATGAATGACACACATGCGGTAATGAAAAATGTAGTGGTCCTCATAAGCATAAGAAAGTCAAGATCCAACTACCTGCAGAACATCGAAGAAGAGAGAGAAAGATAAAAGAAAATAAGGCACCAACTCATGTACAACGAATCAACACTTTGGAGGCAAAAATCAGAGAAGGATTTATTGACACATATATTGAAAAGGTATGGAGAATTTTTGAACATTTTAATTGTCATGATATTAATCTTATTTCACTCAGGGAATTCCAAAACTAATTGCTAAGGTTTTTGGTACTAAGTTTTCCTTTGCAATTGTGGCTTGGAAACATGACTTAATTATTTTAAATATAAAATCAACTCATCTTTCATTTTGTTTCTTTAAAATGAACAATGCATGCTCAAACATCACAATTAATACTTTTTTTGGGTGCTTAAAATTGACATGTGGTTAAGAATTGAGAAAATGAAAAAAACATTTGAGATTGGTGCGATAAAATTGAACAAGGAAAAATACTTTTGGAATTTGGTGCATCTAAAATTGAACAAAGAAAGTTTTAACTCATTTGGTGCTTTAAAAAATGAACTCGCATTCTTCTATAGATGATTTAGATTAGATAACACTTGTCTTTTGGTGCTTAATACAATTAACCTAGTGGCTTGAGTTCTTGGTGTGCTTGTACAATCTCTTAGATTAGAAACCTTTTTAAATTTTTATAGAGGCATGTCTAGGGGGTTCTCTTAACCCAAAAAAGGACAAACTCAAACTAGCAAACCATTTTGGTTGTATATAAACAAGACTTTGAGAAACATATGGTCTTATCTCCTCAAGCTCAAGCGAGGTGTATTGATGATAGAATGGATCAAATAAAGTATCCCTAAGAAGTCATCATGGTCAACAAGGCTCTTAAGTGAATCACACACATACAAACCGATTGGGGAGATGTCAGAGATCTTACTAAAACCTTGTTAAATAGAGGCCACTTGGTTCACCTCTAAATAATTGTCTTATTATAGTGCAAGGGGAGGCTACAAGAGAATCTCCCCCTAAGATTACCATCATATATGTCTCAGGTATATTGTGTTGTGAAAGAGATCTTTGTTAACACTGCAACAATACCTGAAAAAGGCAAAAGTATAGGCACCTTGAAGAGGGACTTTAAGCTCTAGTTGTATGGAAAATATGTTGTGTGAGATAATGGACACCAAAGAAATGGGCCTATAAAATTAAAAATGAATCCAATTTAACCTTAGATTAAATTTGTTGTATACTTCTTTTATTGTGACGGACTTTGTGAAAACTTGTAGCTTGAAAAAGTTATTGAACAAACACAAATTGTTTCTTTTTGAGTCGGTCCTACAGCTACATACTGATTGTGACTTTGTTGAGTTTGTACATCTCCATAATTTTTCCTACAACACTGGTCCTACAACACTGGTCCTACAACATTGGTCTTACAATATTGGTCCTACAACATTGGATCTACAATAATTGTCCTACATCATTGGCTCTGCAAAATGAGTCCTAAAAACATTACACTTATATTTCATCTTGGTTCCTTGTGATTGTCATACTTAGACAAGCATATCTTGCATTCTTAGAATCTTTCTTTTTTGCATAGTCATCATTTTAGTCCCAAAATCCAAAAATCTCAAAAAAATATCTTTCATATCTTAGGGTTAAAGTATTGCACTTCCTAGAGTCATTTTTTAAGTTAGAGGGTGCATTTTCCTTGGAAATTTCTATAGTGGTCTTGTGTTTTATCTTGACATCATCAACACCATCCTTACCTACTAGCCTCAACATAGGCACCTTATCATTTTATTTAAAACTTGTCTTAGATAGACACTATTTGCAAGAATTTATCACTTTTTGTCCTACCTTTTTGGTGTCAAGATAGTCGTCAATATCATTTGGGTCATTTCTAAGAGGGTTTAACTTCAAAAAATCTTGGTTCTATCTTAGGGTAAATAACTTACACCTTAGACATCATCTTTCATTCCTAGTTTGCACTAGCATCCCAAAATCCAAAAAAATAGTTTCCTTTATTGTCATTTCCCTTTTTGTCCTTTCATTTCCAAAAGTAAAAAATATAAAAAAAATTAGAATTTGATTTCCCTAGTTGTCTTGCATATGCCGAACACATGATCCAAGAAATGGAAGGACACAATGGAGTACAATGATGAATCCAAACATGATCCCCATCAACACATTGAATTTGCACCTAGAACATTGACACTAGATTACAAGAATCCTGAGACATTTTTATGTCATGAGAAAACACAAGAGGATATTCTAAGCGAACTCTCCCCTGAGGAAATCAAAGCTAGATGCACAAAATAAGAGTTTGAAAAAGGTGTACGTGATGACAAGTTGAAAGCAATCTTAGATTCCATGCTAGAATCTTACCCAAACAAATACCTTCACATGCTCATACAAAAAGGTGGTAAACTGCTTGCTAAAACTAATGCATCCACCATAATAAAAAGTGTACCTATGCCATCATCTTGGGTTGCCTCAATGGGACCCCTTTGATTCACTTCAACTCTCCCATCCACCAATTCCACACAAAACACTTTCGAAGTCACCACATCTTCCACCACTCTTAAGCTCCAGTATGATCATCCCCTATTTGCCAACTTTCCATAAACATCTAGTGTTCTTACTACCATAGAAATACCTTCCATATTGACCTTAGCTCACCCAACAAGTACCTCACAGAAAATGGCAACAAGTTCCTCTAGTACGACACCTCAACCTAAGAAAAGACTCCCTTTACTGGGAGAAACTCAACAAAATCCCCCTAGTGTTCCTCAGCTAGGTGTCCCTTCCAATTTAGGGAAACCCCAAATTAGTCAAGGGACACCTCCAGCTAATCCATATTGTTCAGAAATGTTTTCTAGTTTGTCTAGAAAATGATGGAAAATGGGCCTAACACTTTCCATCCTACAACAACACCCCAACATATACTGACACCCCAACATATTCCAGCACCTCAACATATTCTAGCACCCTAGCATATACCAGCACCCCATCATATTCTAGCCCCTCAACATATTCTAGTACCTCAAGATATTCCAGTTCCTTAGTACATTCCAACACCTTAGCATATTCCAACACCCCAACATATACCAACACCTCAGTACAACCTAAAACCTCAACATATTCTGCCACCTTATATGCCCGTAGTGCCTCAAAATAGTGGAATCCCATTTGTTGATCATAACATTGTATTCACTACGCTGACACCCACAGATATAATTTCTTAATAGTTCCAAACCCTCCAACAACAATTCATAAACCTACAAGCATGTGCTCCTAAAAGATATTACACTAGAAAAAACCTTAGTCCTTATCCCTTTGATAGGACACTACTTATGCCACCTTTTCCACACAACTTTGTCACACCTAAATTTGATAGGTACAAGGAAAAGGGTGATCCCCATGATCACATAGGGAGTTTTTCATAGAATGTATGGAGGTATCCTAGGATGATACATATCTTATGAGACTCCTTCCATGTAATCTTAGTGGTACAACCATAGATTAGTTCTCCAAACTCCCTCCTGGGATTAAGTCATGGAATGAACTAGCAGAAAAATCCATATCCCACTATTCACATAACATTGTCATGGAAGTTACATTGATGGATCTATGCACCACCAAGTAGAAGAATGGGGAAATATTTTCTTCATTCTTACAACATTGGCAAAATTTTCCCTCGAAGGCATCCTTCCATTTACCATCTAAGGAAAAGATCCACATGTTTATAGAAAATTTCCAACTAGACCTAACATGTGAGCTACACTCCCAATGCATTGAGTCCTTTGAAGAGATAGTTGAGAAAGGGCTAAAATCATAAAGACCCATCACCTTAAAGGGAATCATCAAGAAAGAGACCAATAACCCAACACCTTATGACGAATATAAACACTAGTCCAAAAATAAGAGCATAACAAACAATGACATTGTGGATGCAAAAATAGCACAACTAGTCTTACGTGTGCAAGCACCAACTCTAATCCAACATACCCAACCAACACAAAATACTCACAATGTTAACAACACTTCTCCAATGAAAAAACCTGAATATACCAATGCACTTAACCAACAACAAACTTATGCAAGAAGGAACCCCATTTCACGATGAGACTGTATGCCTCTTGCAAAACCTATTGCAATGTTTTCTAGTTTTGTCAAGAAAATGATGGCAAATGGGCCTAACACTTCCCATCCTATAGTATCACCCCAACATATACCAACACCCCATCATATTCCATCACCTCAGTATATTCCCGCTCCCTAGAATATACTAGCACCCCATCATATTCCAACACCTCAGCATATTCTAGTTCCTTAGTATGTTCCAACATCCCATCATATACCAACACCTCAGTATGTTCATGTACCTCAGTACACCCAAAAATATTAGCATATTCTGCCACCTTATATGCCTGCAATGCCTCAAAATAGTAGAATCCCATTTGTTGATCCTAATGTTGTATCCACTATGCTGACACCCATTGATATACTTGCTTAGTAGTTCCAAACCCTCTAGAAACAATTAATAAACCTACAAACATGTACTCCTAAAAGGTATTAAACTAACACAAACCTTAGTCCTTATCCCTTTGATAGGACACTACTTATGCCACCTTTTCCACATAACTTTGTCACACCTAAATTCGATAGGTACAAGGAAAAGGGTGATCCCCATGATCATATTAGGAAGTTTTTCATAGCATGTATGGAGGAAACCTATGATGATATATATATTATGAGACTCCTTCCATGCAGTCTTAGTGGTACAACCATGGATTGGTTCTCCAAACTCCCTCCTAGGATAAAGTCATGGAATGAATTAGCCAAAAAATTCATATCCCATTATTCACACAACATTGTCATGGAAGTGACATTGATGGATCTCTACACCACCAAATGGAAGAAAGGGGAAATATTTGCTTCATTCTTAGAACGTTGGAAAAATTTTGCCTCTAAGGCATCCTTCCATTTACCAACCAAGGAAAAGATCCACATGTTTATACAAAACTGCCAACTAGACCTAATGTGTGAACTAAACTCCCAACACATTGAGTCCTTTGAAGACCTTGTCGAGAAAGGGATAAAAGCATAAAGATCCCTCACCTTAAATGGAATCATCAAGAAAGAGACCAATAACCCAACACCTTATGAAAAATCTAAACACTAGTCCAAAAATAAGAGCATAACAAACAATGGCATTGTGGATGCAAAAATGGTACAACCAGTCTTACGTGTGCAAGCACCAACTCCAGTCCAACATACCCAACTAGCACAAAATACACAAAATGTTAACAACACTTCTCCTAGGAAAAAAATTGCATATACCAATTCACTTAACCAACAACAAACTTATGTAATAAGGAACCTCATTCCATGACGAGACTTTACACCTCTTGCAAAACCTCTCGAGATGATCTTGAAAAAATTGATACAGTCACATTCAGTCACTTTACCTAAGATAAGACATTATGAAGGTCCTGGTAAACCAATATGGTGGGATGCCAATGTTTAATGTAACCATCACAAAACTAAGGGACACAAAATAGTCAGTTGCATGAAACTAAAACACATTGTCCAAGATTTCATCGACCATGGTGAGATCAAAGTGGTCACTAATTCTGACACCACCAACCAAGATCACAAGGTTTCTCAAACTCCATTGATGAATCATGACAAAGGTAAGGCCTATATCTTAGGAAAAAAGAATCAAGAAAACCTCACCTACACCAAAGAAGACTCAAATTTGACCATAAACACCATCACCATCAAAGGTCCAAATACAAGTTGTATTGTTGCCACCCACCATATGAAAATAATAGTACAAGGAGTCACGTCAAAATTTTCTATACCAAGTAAGTTGTCCAATCCATCACCAGTTTAGTAAAATTTTCTAGACCACCTGAAGAATACCCTAATACAAATATCCATTTATGAATTGCTCCACATTTTTCCTAACCACAAAGTAGTCTTAGACACAACCGTAAAATAGTCATTCATACTGAAATACCTAGAAGTTGATGATTTTCAAGCCATGGTAGGGTATTTTTCCACTCCACATCATGTTGCCTTCACTAAAAAAGATCTTCTAGCACATAAACCATCCCACAATGATCCTTTGCATATATAAGTCTTCATCCATCTCCATAAAATCAGGTGAGTCTTGATAGATGGAGGAGCGGGTTTGAATATATGTACACTAAAATTGTTACAAGAATTATGATACTTTGAGAGTTGTGTAGATGTCACCAAAAAGATCATAATAAGAGCCTATGATGATAAATAACATCCTTCCAAGGGCATCATAAGTCTCCCAATCAGATTGGGTCCAACAGCATAAGACACTACATTCCAAGTACTAGATCTAGAGTTGGGTTACAACATGCTCTTGGGGAGACCATGGATCCATTTCATGCAAGCTGTACCATCTACTTATCATCAGTGTCTAAAATTTCCTCATGATGCAGTTGAAATCACTATGCTTGGTGATAGAGATCCCTATCTATATTGCACAAATCTTAGAGGATTTATTTCTAATAAGATACCCAACAATCAAGAAGCATCAATTTTTTCCTCTTCTCAAAACATATATCCTGCAAGTCTTGAAAAATTAATAGCAGAACCAACATCAGAGCTAACAATCTAGGTTCAAGAAAAAAAATGTGGAGAATACACCTATGCAAACTTCTTATGTGTAGAAAAGTTACGTATCTGACCCAGGTCACATGGAAAACTAAAGAAACCTCTAGCAAGGAAGCAACAACTAACATTTATCTATCCACGAACATTTTTCGTAAGATAGGGAGATATCCATGAAGAGATCATTAAAGACAATCTATCATACTGGTTGTATACAGATGAAGAAACTCTAGAACACATAATCCCCATACATGAATATGGAAGGGGATATACCATAGTCGAGAAGTAGGGGTACAATGGACGTTCATGCCTAGGAATAAATGAGCAAGGAATAGTGGAGCCAATTGCTCCTACCCAAAACTCAAAGAATCGAGGTTTAGGTTACAAACCACCTACAAGAGGAATCTCAAATATCTTTTTGCCAATTGATATTAATGTTTATGTTTACAATGAAGTTGAGGAGTCCTATTAGGACACATATTCAAATTATTACGAGTGGGATTCCCCACATACCATAGATACCCTACATCTTGACACTACCATTGCCCGACTATCTTTACAAGACAAACCCACAAACCAAAAAGCATGGATTTCATAATTTTGGAACATATCTAAACCTTCATCCTCGTCCTCATCTAAAACCCATGAATCAATAAATGATTCATAAATCAATACCATAACCGAACTTCCCATTTCATCCTTCCTAACCAAGGATAGCATAGCCTTGGTTTACCCTAACCTTATTGATTGGGAACAACAAAATCCACCAACCATAAACATTTTTGAGAATGATGAAGAAATTGCTAAGTTATTTGGACTAAGACAAAGCATACCTATTGTGTGTGTGAATTTTGTACCTAGCTGTAGACACAACACTTCAGTAAAACATTAGAGGTTAGCAAAAATCAAAATATGCAAATAAGAACAATATAGCTAACTAGGCGATTTATTGCCTTCTAGTAGGTGCGAGTATGGTATTCTTAGATTAGACCGAGATCAGTGACAATGCAACACCTAAACGAAGGATTTAAGTGATGAAAGCAATAAAATATGAATGCAAATTAATCTATTTTTTTTAAATTTTTGATGCAATAAGATGAGAAAAACTGATAATAAATTAATCTAAATGGATTGAAATGATATGCAAATTAAGCTCTTTAGCGGTAAGGGTTTTTAATCACAAGAGTATTTGTTTCTAGTATTATATTGTCAATAATAAAAGTGTTTAATTACAGGCTTCATAGTCAATATCAAATATTCTTAGATAGGTTATGTAGCTGAGATGTAGAATTTTTATCTTGATGCAGGTTAACCTTGGTCTCGGAGGAGTTTTGTCTTGTTTTTTTCAGGAAGGACTATCATTCGGATGTTCAACACATATACTTGACATAGTAGGAGGATCAGAAACTCTGCTTCAATTGTACAAATGATGTAATCCTTGTCTAATCGTCATTCTATGTATAATTCATGATTTAAAAAAAAGCAATCTAGAGTTTTTTCGGGACGTGGGTATGCCTACGTAAAATATGTACAAATCTCGATAGGTATCAAGCCGTGGGTATGCCTACGGAAAATATGTATTTTGAAAAATCTCGACAATTGTCGAGTCGTGGGTATGCCCATGTAAATTTTTGTATAAGGTCAGGACCTATGGTCCCGGGCAAGGCTGGAGGTTTTCTCAGCCCTGCTCTTTCGTACCAGCGCCTACAGTGAGCGGGGTCACATTGTAATATAACTATTTATATTAATAAAAAATGTCTAGGGCTTTGGCCTTTTACCCAAAAAAAAAAAAAAAAAAAAAGATATGCAAATTAAGCTAACAATGATATGAAATATGAAACTAGAATGAATTGAAAACAAGATTGATCTCACAAAACGCTAATTCTCAAGAAGCTTGATGATTCCTCTGATGTCAATTCACCAGAGTAAGTATGCAAATTCTATGGATGATTTGTAAAGAGCTGAGCCTTGATTTTTATAGAAATCTGGGGCTTGAGAGTGCATGAAAAAAGTCATAAATCACTCTTGATGAACTTAGGTTGATTTTTGAGTTAACAAGAAATTAGAAATAGATAACTCATAAAATCATGCAAAATCATGCAAGAACAACTTTTTAACTCAAATCAGAAGTTTAGATCAACTTTGAACTCAAAATAGATGTTGAGTTTTGAAAAGATAACAACTTGAATTGATTTTCTGATTTAAAGTTTAACTACTCTTTGAATGTGCACAAATAATCATGAATTAATTAAATAAATAAAGTGATTTATCTTCAACTTAACTAATTTTAAATTTAAAAATAACTGATTTGTGGGTTAATCAATTATTTTAATCAAACTTTTATTCAAAACTATATTATTAAATATTGACAACTTGAATTTAATCAATTATTCGTAGGAGATTTGATTTATTGTCAAAATTAAATAATATAATTAGGAATAAATAGAATTAAATCTAATTAAATAATTAAGTGGCAGAATTAAATTAATTAATTAAATATTCAGAATATTCAATTAATCAAACTTTAGGATAAATAGGATTCATCACCAAATAATAATTAAATTAAAGATAATTAGAATAAGAATATTGCTAGGAATATTCCCCGATGCAGAATTTATGATAAAATCAATTAGGATTTCGATAATGTGTAGATGTGCCTTAGGTTAGGACTACGATGTCGATTTCGTTCGAATTGAAGATGTAGTAGGTTAATGAACCTATAGCCCATTTTTGGGGTATTACATTTTTCTCCTCTTTGAATCACTATGCAAAGCGTAGTGGTTCAAAGAATAGTTTGTGTTTGATATAAGATGTATGAAATTGATTTGAAAGATGAACCGATTCTGAGATAGAAACCGATTGAAAGATTTGAAGATGTCGACCCAGGCCTGGGATGACCAGGAATCGAGATGATGCTAGCTATATCAACAATGAACCGGTGATTACGAAAAAGTGCCAAAATGCCTGATTTTGAACCTTATGATTGCGAAGAAGTGAGTGACCGATTCCAGACCTCAATGTCCTTGTATGAATCATATTGGTATCACATCCTGAACCCATCAGTTACGAAGAACCAAGGAAATAACACTAATGAATCGATAGTTATGAAAAGCTGATACAATTTACAAGATAGATTTAGGATACTAGATGAATCTGATATGCCCTAAGAGATGATAGATTTGCCCCAAGCGATGAGGACTTTAGATGAATCAACAACTAGACGTGGTTGTTGTCTTGATTAATGAGGAAAGATTTGATTGACAGAATTGAGTTATAAACTTTGAATGATGTGCAATGCCATGCCCCCTTCGGGATTAAAATTGAAATCTGACAAGAAAAGTCAACATTTATAGTTTAGAAGCATGTTAATTGATTTGAGAAGTGGTTATACACGTCCGAGAACGTGTTCTGCATCATTTAGAGGTCCTGGAGACCAAGTTTGACTAGGTTTGACCATGAGTTGACCATGGTTGACCAAGTTGAAATTTTGATAGTTTGATGTAAGATAATCAGTTAGGTTGAATTATGGATTTCTATGATGATTGAAGGTTGATTATGCAAGTAGTGAATAATATAAATGATCTCATATTTTGATTTTGATCCCGAAAAAGGATTCTACTTGCTATTTCGTTGGAGGAACCTTCATGTGAGATTCAACTCTTATGATATGTTTTTAGCATTTTTGAAGAATCGTTTAAGCATTTAAGTTTAATTTAATAATTTGTGAGATCATGCAATCATGCAAAGTGCAAAATGAAATGCAAACCTAGAACCTAGTCATTGATCATGTGTCGGTCATTCTCATCATTGAATTTTTAGGCAATTGGATAAACAATACAATGCCCACTAGTTATGAAACCATAGACATATGAATATTGCTTTTTATGCTCAAGAATCAATACAACACCCACTGGCTAGACAACCATAGACATATGAATATTGATTTTGTTTTTAGAATGTTGGATTAGATATAAGCACCAAGGCATAAGCGCTTGGATGACCTGAATATCATGTCCATTTTGATATAGCAATTTGTATAAGCATCAAAACATAGACGTCGTGATGACCTGAATATGCCTTGCATTACAAACACATCAAGTAGAGATCATTCTAAATCCAATGTGAATTACTCTTAGTGACCCTTTATCATTCACATCCTTAGGTAAGATCGCATTTCACAATAGGAGAAATAACTCACTCAAAAGACAATAGTTAGATCAAACTTCCTTGAATTTTTTGGGTATCAATGGTCGAGGTACGCATGGCCATCCAATTCAAGATAGAGGCTCTTACAGTCGGACACCATTTCAATCCAAAATTTCTAAAGTTGTTAGATTTTCACATACAAGAAGAAAACAAAGAAAAGATTATGCCCCCAGTCATCACTCTCTAAATCCTGTAAAGGACATCATCGAAGAACTCAAGGGTAGGGTAATCTTTAAGAAACCCCCCCTTCAAAAAAGGTGTAAAAAAGTGGTGAAAGTTAGAAGGGAAATTTCTTTTTTTGGTGAAATTATTTTCTTTTCAAAGAAAAAAAAATAATCTCAATTGGCGAATCATTGATGCTCCCTGAAACTAGGTGGAACTATCTTGGCGAATTGTGTTTTTGTTTCATAACTACTAAAATATAAATTGGCGAATATAAAACAGTATTTATATTATAAAAAATATATATTGGCGAATATAAAATAGTATTTATATTATAAAAAATATAAATTGGCGAATATAAAAGAGTATTTATATTATAAAAAATATAAATTGTTGAATATTGTGTGTGTGAATTTTTTACCTGATCTGTAGACACAACACTTCAGTAAAACATTAGAGGTTAGCAAAAATCAAAATCGTGCAAAATTGAAATCTAATTTAACCAAGCGATTTACTGCCTTCTAATAGGTGCGAGATCGATGTTCTCAGATTGCTATCGAGATCAGTGACTTAGACGACACCTAAACGAAAGATTTGAATGCAAAACTGATATGAAATATGAATGCAATTAATCTATTTTTTTTTAGTATTTTCTATGCAATAAGAATGATAAAAACTTGATATGAAATCTAATCTATATGAAATTGATTTGCTAAAATGATCTAACAATGATATGAAAAAGAATCTAAATGAATGTAAAAAAAAAAAATGATTTCACAATAGTCTTGATTCGCAATAAGCTTTGATTCTCCAAATTCCAATTCTCCAACGTGATTGTGCAAAAAAATGAGATGCTTTGAGATGAGCTGAGGCTTTAATTTTATAGAAATCCAAGGCTTTGGAGGTGCATGAAAAAAAGCCATAAATCACTCAAATTAACTCAGCTTGATTTTTGAGTTATCTGATAATAAAGATAATTTAATTCACAAAAACATGCAAATCATGCAAAAATAACTTTTTAACTCAAATTAGAGTTTAGATCAGCTTTTTGAACTCCAAAAAGATGTTGAGTTCTAAAAAGTCAACACTTTACATTGATTTTCTAATTTGGAGTTTAACTGTTTCTTTTGAATGTGCATAATAATTATGAATTAATTAAATAAATAAAGTGATTTATGCTCAACTTAACTGATTTTTGAAAATAAATAATTGATTTATGGGTTAATCAATTATTTAATCAAACTTTTATTAAAAACTATATTATTAAATAATGACAACTTGCTTTAATTAATTAAATAAAAATTTAATCAATTATTCATAGGATATTGGATTTATTGTCAAAATTAAATAATACAATTAATAATAGATAGAATTAAATTTAATTACACAATTAAGTGGCAAGATATTAAATCTAATTAATTAAATATGAAAATATTCAATTAATCAAACTTAGGATAAATGTGATTTATCGCCAAATAATCATTAAATTAAAGATAATTAAGATAATTAAGAATATTGCTAGGAATATTCCCCAATGCAGAATTTAAGATAATCAATTATGATTCGATGATGTTTAGATGTGCCTTAGATTAGGACTTCGATGTTGATTTCATTCGATTTGTAGATGTAGGAGGTTAATGAACTTATAGCCCATTTTTGGGGTATTACATTTTGCCTCTCTTTGAATTACTGTGCGAAGCGCAGTGGTTCAAAGACAGTCTGTGTTTGATAGAGATATGAAACTAATTCGAAATTGATAATTGATATGAGATAGAAGCTGATTGATATTGATTTGATATGAAGATAATAGGTCCTGAATGACCAAAGATAATGTTCACTGTAGCAGCGATGAACCAAGGATTGCGAAAAAAAAAGTGTCAAAATGCCTGATTCTGAACCTTATGATTGCGAAGAAGTGAGTGACCGGTTCTAGACTCGATTGTCTTAGCAAAACTAGCAGGTATCACATCCGAACCCTTTAGTTGCCGAAGAACCAAGGAAATAACACTGATGAACTGATGGTTGCAAAAAGCCGATATAGATTAGGAGGATACCAGATTGATATGGATCGACGAATCTGATATGCCCCAAGTGATGATAGATTTGCCCCGAGCGATGAGGACTTTTGATGAATCAGCAACTAGACGTGGTTGTTGTCTTGATCACTGATGAAAGATAACAGATTCCAAATAAAATTAGATTTACAGACTTGAATGATGTGCAATACCATGCTCCCTTCGGGATTGAAATTGAAATCTGACAAGAAAAGTCAACGTTGATAGTTTAGAAGCATGTTAATTGATTTGAGAAGTGGTTATACACGTCTGGAAATGCATTTTGCATCGTTTAGAGGTCCAGATGACCAAGTTTGACTAGGTTTGACCATGAGTTGACCATGGTTGACCAAGTTGAAATTTTGATAGTTTGATGTAAGATAATTAGTTAAGTTGAATATTGGATTTCTGTGATGATTGAAGGTCAAATATGCGAGTAGTTAATAATATGAATGATCTCAGATTTAAATTTTGATCCCGAAAAAAGATTCTACTTGCTGTTTCGTTGGAGGAACCTTCGTGTGAGATTCAACTCTTGTTAGATTTGAAGATGCGAGTGGAGAATTGTTTAAGCATTGAAGTTCGTTCAGCCATTGTGAGATCATGCAACATGCAAAATGCAAAGAGACATGCAAAATAAAATGCAACCTAAGACCTAGGACCTACTCACTGATCATATGTCGATTTGTTATCATCATTGAACTTTTAGGTAACCGGATAAATCAATACAATGCCCACTAGCTATGAAACCATAGACATATGAATATTGATTTGTATGTGCAAGAATCAATACAACACCCACTAGCTATGAAACTATGGACATATGAATATCGATTTGTAACGCTCAAGAACCAATACAACACCCACTGGTCCAAAACAACCATGGACATATGAATATTGGTTTTGTTTTCGGAATGTCAGATTAGATATAAGCATCAAGGCACAAGTGCTAGGATGACCTAAATATCACGTCCATTTTGATATGGCAATTTGTATAAACATCAAAACATGAACGTCGTGATGACCTGAATACGCCTTGCATGACAAACACATCAAATAGCCAAGAGATCATTCTAAATCCAATGTGAATTACCCATAGTGACCCTTTATCGTTCACATCCTTAGGTAAGATCGTGTTTCACAATAGGAGAAAGAACTCACTCAAAAAGACAATAGTTAGATCAATACTTCTTTGAATCATTCGGGTATCAATGGTCGAGGTACGCATGGCCATCCAATTTGAGATAGAGGCTCTTACAATCGGACACCATTTCAATCCAGAATTTCCAAAGTTGTTAGATTTTCACATACAAGCAGAAGACAAAGAAAAGATTATGCCCCCAGTCACCACTCTCTAAATCCTGTAAAGGACATCATCGAAGGGCTCGAAGGGACATAATATGCAAAAATATCAATGCGAATCAGTAAGCATACAAGGAGATAAAAGCATGTAAAAAAGCATAGATTATTTTCAGTTTGATGTTTGATGTTGATTGCGTTGTTGTAGATGCAAAATCTTTTGGGAGACAAGACTGGCTGACTGACTCACATGAAGCTTCAAAATGACTCTGACTAGATATGATACGTCTAAGATACATCGGAGACCATAGGATATGACATTGATTGCCCCCAAGTTTGAACATTAATAGGATACAGACACTTGAGCAGATTGGTGGACAAACTGACTTATTGAAAACTGGAAATGCAAAAACAAACCGGAAGATATGTACAAACTAAAGCAAGACTGAAAGCTGGGAAAGACCAAGATTGTGCTGATAGATGGAGCATTTTGAAACAAGTGGCACCCGTTTGCCGGGTTTTCACCATCTTGGTAGAGATTCTATTTTCGCTACCAAGGCGCCTGTTTCCAAGTTTTCACCAAGGCACTTTTTCTTCTTTTTTTTCATTTTTTTATATTTTTCATTTTTTAATTTTTTTTAATTTTTGATATTTTTTGATTTTTTTGTGAATCATCAAGGCACCTATTGCTAGGTTTTCACCAAGATGTTTATTTTTTCAGGACTTTTTCTAATTTTTATAATTTTTTCAGGATATTTTACCATAGACTAAATGCCTTAGGTGTAGAATTTCTTTAGATGGAGAACATTGATTGGTTCTCAGAGCTGTTCTCCTTCAGTCATTAAGAGTTGATAGGCACCAGAGCCAAAAGTAGCAGTGATAACAAAGGGACCCAGCCAGTTGGGTTCAAACTTCCCCTTGCGTTCTCGATGGGATTGATTTTTAAGATTTTCTCTCAAGACTAGATCACCAACCTGAAATTCTCTGTCTGACTTTCTTGTTGTAACCTCTAGACATTCTCTTCTGATATACTCTGAAATGATCATACGCTACTTGTCTACGCTCATCTAGTAGTTCAAGTTCTTGCAACCTAGACACTCTGTAGTCATCATCAGTTACTAGACCCTGCATTCTGATTCTTAGTGATGGGATTTCAACCTCAATAGGTAGTACCACTTCAGACCCATAAACTAAAGTGAAAGGTGTAGCCCCAATACTTGTTCTAACACTGGTTCTGATACTTGTTCTGATACTTATTCTGATACTGGTTCTGACACTTGTTCTGATACTTGTTCTGATACTTGGTTTTGATACTTGTTCTGATATTTGTTTTGATACTTTGCATACTTGATAGCATCTTTTTCCATTGCAAACTCCCAAGCAAGATCATATTGTGCAATCCCAATGTCTAGCAAGGTGGAGAACAAGAGGGATTGACAAGCTGGTGGAAGAGATGGAAGGCAAGAGAATGAAGGAGAATGAAGGGAATAAATCCTCAAGAAAAAACTCCTCAAGAATACTCAAGTTAGGGAAAAATTGTCATGTAAAGCGCAGTTGGACAAGCAATGAAAGGCCAGCATAGGATAAGTCACAAAAGCGTAATGTCAAATAAGGAAAGGATGTAGTCCAAAGGAATAGACATGTCAAGAGGCTTCATAGCACCGTGTTTTACTCTTTCTTTCTTAGATCAAGATCGAAGGGGAAAAGGATAGCGAAAGGCTATAATGAATGGAGGAAGATAGACATGAAGGCTAAATAGGAAAGGAATGAAAGCAAGATCATCATAAGATAGCTCACAAGATAGCCAAAGGTTCATGTATAAGTCAACCTTGTCAAGATCAAAGAGAGAAGATGAAATAGATGAAATATGTAGAAGAACTACGCATGATGCCTGATTGCCAAGTTTTCATCATGGTACTTATCCAAGGTGCCACAAGGAAGTGGTTTTCACCATAGGACAAATTTATTTATCTTTACTTTTGCTACCAAGGTGCCTGTTTCCAAGTTTTCACCAAGGCACATTTTCAAATTTTTTTTATTCAATTTTTTTTTTGGAAAAAGGCAAGCTTTTTAGATAATGCTCCTTGAAAGGATAAACCATGATAGGCCAAGGATTCAAAATGATATGCTCAAAGATGCTAATAGGGAAAGGGAGATGGAAGAGAAAAATGGAGGATAACATTTTATGTAAAGCGAGTGAGGTTGGAAGATAGGAGGAATAGGAAAATGAAGAAAAATGATATAAGGTAGAAGGATAATGAATGGAAGGATTGTGAAAGGGTAGGTGGAAAGGAAGACAAGATCAACGTCAACACACACCTTGAAGGGTGGTGAGAGGATGGAGGAATCATGAATGAAGGAATACGTGAAGGAATATGGCGAATGGATAGCAGAGGTTGTGGTTTAGGTGCATGGAATGGAAGAATGTTTTTGGAAGAAGATGAAGTGGAAGCCATTGGAAGCTTGAATGTCAACTTCACTTTTTGCTCAACACCAGACTCTTTCAAGAGAGATTTTGGAATCCATATAGCCGTAGAATTTTTATTTCCTTTTGATGATCTAGAGAGAATATCTTTAATGATGGATTTTGGAACCCATACTTGTCTTGTAGTTTTTTTTTTAGATATCTCTTTTGACTTTATGCCTCTATGTCATTTAAAGGAGACATGGTGATCTTCTCTTTTTGATGAATTCTTGTATTGCTTCTTTTTCTTATATTGAACATTCAAGTTACTTCCAAAAGACTTGGGACTTGTGGAAGAAGGAGGATATGACTGGTTTAGATGGGTGTGTGGATGAAAAGGATTCAAGGGTGTGCATCTATGTTGATCTTGAGGAAAAATAGGAGATGGAGATATGTAAGGACCCAAGATGGATGGAAAATTAGGAGAGTTAGGAGGGGAAAGTGAAGGGACATAAGGACCCAAGATGGAAGGAAGGCGTGAAGCCCTTAGTAGTGGTGGAAGAGGTCCAATGATGGAAGTGGAAGATGCAAAAATATAATCAATAAGTTCATCAACATCTATATGGCAACCAAGGATATCAACATCTTTAGAGTGAGCATTAGGATATTCAATAGAATCATGGATATCTTGAATATGAGCACCTTCTTTGATAGGATTGTTCAAAGCTTGCAAAGACTTATGAAGAGTAGAAAGTGGAAGCAAATATGGAGTGGTAGAATAAGAAGATGAAAGACTTTGATCTTGACAAGGATCTTTGGATAGCATAAGTGCATAATTTTTTTCTTGATTTTCAATAGGCTTAACATCGGAAGTAACAACACCATTTTTACCAACCTTAATAGAAGTATCATCTTTGGAAAACACAAGTGTAGTAAGGTTATTTTGATTGTCAATAAGCTCAACAGTGTAAGTAGTAGCTTGATCTTTCTTAGGAGAAGACTTAAGACATGGTGGAATGCATGAAAAAGGGTGTGCAGGATCAAAAGAACCCTGAGGTGGATAAGAGACATCGTGAAAAGGAGTGGACGACATGGAGGGTTCTTCATCTTGATCTTTCTTTATGTTCTTTTCTTTATCATTTCTAGAGTCCTCTTGACATGGAGCCACTTCTAAGGACAAGGAAGCATGTTGGGATTGTATGGAAGACTTTGACAGAGATGGTGAAGGACTAGCTAAAGTGGGCATTATATCGTATAAAGGCTGAGGCTCTTTAGGTTTAGCATCATTGAAAGTATTTGTAGCCAGGTGAAGGTTAGCTTGAGTTTCTTTAAGAAGTAGCCCTGGAGGATAACGATAGGGAACCGCATGAAAAGTATCAGGGCTTGTGTTGAATGAAGGTTCTGTGAAAGATTTGAAAGACTCAGAAGCTTTAAGAAATTTATGGGTATTGGAGGAAGTAGGGGATGGAAGGGAACCATCACAAGACAAAGGTCCAACATTAACATGATCTTGCTTGAGAGTGTAATCTTTATTTTCAGCCTAAGAGTTCTTAGAGGAGAGATCCTTATAGTATTGAAGTTTCAAATCAGCACGGTACATTTTATATTCCTCAATAGAAGTAGATGTATCATCTAGATATTGTCCACAAAAGCCATCAAAGTCTCTTTCAAAATCAGAATCATATGGATCACCATCACGATCTATCCAATGTGAGGGCCCATTTGTAGTAAGTAGGAACACATGACGAGGAGGACTCTTAGGAATAGACGTGTCAAAGGTATCATTATATTGTCTGTCGTCATAGTCATCATAGTCTTCAAAGATGGATGTGTCACTCTTCGTGGAAGAGGTATCATAAGGGTTATCACATTGCTCAAATTCTTTCCAGGGGCATGGTGACATGTACAAGTCTTTATCAAATGGAAAAGAGTATAGAGATTCCATGGAGAACTCTTTAGGTTCCTTTTCTGTTTTTAAGATTGTTAAGTTCAACTTGCATAGCTTGCAGCTGCTTCATCATAGCGGTGATTAGAGCTTCTTCCTCTTTTGTATTAATTCTTTGAGACATGTGTACTGATTCTCAATAGCTACTGCTATATTCCTGACACAGTGATTTGTTTGGCATATTTTAGAAATAGGCTGAAAAAGTTAAATATCTAGCAATTCTGACAACTTTTCAAAATTTTCCCAAATGACTTTCTGCAGACTCGTACGACAGTTGGTAGGCAATGAAACGATAGTTGAAAATATCATACGATAGTTGCAAGTAGGATTTTGACTTTTAGAATTTGCTGGCATGAAAACTCATATGACACTAGGTACTCAATCATATGACAGATGAGCTGTAATGAAATGACACTTTGAGAA
Source organism: Chamaecyparis obtusa (assembly GCA_027943335.1). NCBI lineage: Eukaryota > Viridiplantae > Streptophyta > Pinopsida > Cupressales > Cupressaceae > Chamaecyparis > Chamaecyparis obtusa. Next base: position 55,512 of record BSBK01007377.1, read on the forward strand.
AACTCGTATGACTTTCTGACCTCCTGAGATGACTTTTGACTCTAGAAAAGGATTTTACTTCAGATTTTGCAAATTTTGAGTTTTCAGATTTGAATTGTTTGCAAATTTCAATGTCCAGATTTGAGAATTGTAACAGATTTGTTCATTTTCAGTAACCAGATAGATAAGCAAGCACACAAAATAGCAAGCAAGTGATTTTAGGCATGTCTGAAAATAATGAACAAGGGCAAAAGCAACCTTGCGCATGAACAATCAAGTGACTTATTCATTCTAATCCTCAGAAGCGCTAATTGTGTATGTTCCAAAAATGTTTTGCAATAATGCACATATACCCTATAAAATAAAAATTTGGCCTCGCTAGAGTTTTTAGTAATGGTTTAACTCTGCAACTTTTATGATCCAAAGGGGTGAACTCCAATCCCAGTGCACCAGGGTTTTGACATAGTCCGAGAACTTAATCTTCAGGAGCTGCTAGGGAGATCTGACAACCCAACAATGAACCATACCCGTGGAGATTTCTTCCACAAGGACATTTATATAGCGGCTGTCACTACCACGGCGAAAATGACTATTACCGCTTGAGGTTCCGTCAACGCAGTTTGCCCTGTGAAGGGATTGTCCGCTACGGTTAACCCTCTCTAAAGGTGACTCACAGTATGATACCACAAGGGGACTTGGCTCCAGATCCAAGGTTTTGATGCCTCTTAACTTTTAACCCAAACAAAGAAAGTAGATTAATCTGACACGCTAAGACAAAGTTTGTCTCACCAAGGTCTATGATATCAACCCCACATGATCTATCAACCTCTCCAGAGAGAGAATGTATCAATCAATAAGGGAAGACACACGAAACAAGTAGAACGTGAGACAAACTAAGTATCCTCCCCACCTACAAGGGATCCCTCATTGAGAAGGGTTTCGCTAGGAACCCACTCTCTCAAGATCCACAAATAGTGTTCATGGGGCCTAATTACTATGTGAGTACAGATATATCCCAAAAAGAAAATTTATCCAAAAGTATTCAAAAGCACAAGGTGGTACACTTAACGCTTAAAGCAAATATGAGGTGAGTCCACAAAGTGGAGCACTTAACCCCTCACACAAGCTAGAAATGAGTCCACAACTTAGAAAATAAGTGAGTTCCAAAAAGCACAAAAGGGTTGCCTGGTGGAACACTTAACGCTTCTTTCCTGTAGACCCCTCCCCTTTAATGTGGCGCTGATATTGCAACCACGAGGTGAAAATGAGGGGCCGACAGATTTAGCAAGTCCAATAACCCAAGATAGCAATCTAGATCAATCACAAGTAATCTAAGACTGCCAATAAATACCTAAGGTGTCACAACCTAGTATTCAATTATGCAAATTCATAAAAAAAGCATGCAAGAAACACTCAAGCTAAACACATGAGAGATTTATTTTAAAGCCAAATTAAAATGTTATTAGATGAAGGAGAATACATGGGATCCTTGCAATGCACTTAGTAGATTTTACTTGATTTTTAGCAATTCTTGTTGAGCTTTTCCATACAAGCAAGTGACGAACTCTCCAACAAGCAAACAAGCAAACAAGATATGCAAAATATATTCAACTTATGAAAACCATAGGGTTATCTCTAAAAATCAATTATTATCAGCAATAATAACCAACAATTAACCCAAATGACAACTCATATCATTCATTGAACCATATAAAAAAAAATAAGTGCATACCCATCACAAAACTTTATTTTTTTTGCTGCATTTGACCTAGTCAACAAGATCTAATTTTTTTGATATGATTTTGGCCACAAAAATAGAAATTCAGAATAGAGACCCCTACTAAAAAATAGAGAGCTTTCCAAAAATATAATTTTTTAAGAAAAATCTCTTCATTTGTGCCCTAGAGACCCATTTTATCAAAACAGACCAGTTTTTATAAATTGATTATTTGAGCTATTATATTGTGTCCAAATTTAAAACACAAAGAATGGACCCCCTATAGAATTTAAAGAGCTTTCCGAAAATATAAAAATTTCTTAAAAATATGCTGATTTGCGTTAGATATTAATTTTTTCTAGAATTTCAAGAAAAAAATTATTAAAAATTTAAAACATCTTAGAAAATTCTAATTTTTTTACTATAGCTTCTCTGATATATGTCCAATCTGCAAACAAAATTTCAAAGCAAAACTCTTAGCCGTTTGAGAGATAAAATTAAATCTTTGAAGCTTTAGGGCTTTAGCTCCAAAAAAAAATCAAAACCAGCATGTAAAGGTGGGTTGCCCCACGGTGGGCGCCAGAAATGTGTGTGTGAATTTTGTACCTGATCTGTAGACACAACACTTCAGTAAAACATTAGAAGTTAGCAAAAATCAAAATCGTGCAAAATTGAAATCTAATTTAACCAAGCGATTTACTGCCTTCTAATAGGTGCGAGATTGATGTTCTCAGATTGCTATCGAAATCAGTGACCTAGATGACACCTAAACGAAAGATTTGAATGCAAAACTAATATGAAATATGAATGCAATTAATCTATTTTTTTTTTGTATTTTCTATGCAATAAAAATGATAAAAACTTGATATGAAATCTAATCTATATGAAATTGATCTGCTAAAATGATCTAACAATGATATGAAAAAGAATCTAAATGAATGTAAAAAAAACAAATTGATCTCACAATAGCCTTGATTCGCAATAAACTTTGATTCTCCAAATTCCAATTCTCCAACGTGATTGTGCAAAAATATGAGATGCTTTGAGATGAGCTGAGGCGTTAATTTTATAGAAATCCAAAGCTTTGGAGGTGAATGGAAAAAAGCCATAAATCACTCAGATTAACTCAGCTTGATTTTTGAGTTATCTGATAATAAAGATAATTTAATTCACAAAAACATGCAAATCATGCAAAAACAACTTTTTAACTCAAATTAGAGTTTAGATTAGCTTTTTGAACTCCAAAAGGATGTTGAGTTCTAAAAAGTCAACACTTTGCATTGATTTTCTAATTTGGAGTTTAACTGTTTCTTTTGAATGTGCATAATAATTATGAATTAATTAAATAAATAAAGTGATTTATGCTCAACTTAATTAATTTTTGAAAATAAATAATTGATTTATGGGTTAATCAATTATTTAATCAAACTTTTATTAAAAATTATATTATTAAATAATGACAACTTGCTTTAATTAATTAAATAAAAATTTAATCAATTATTCATAGGATATTGAATTTATTGTCAAAATTAAATAAAACAATTAATAATAGATAGAATTAAATTTAATTACATAATTAAGTGACAAGATATTAAATCTAATTAATTAAATATGAAAATATTCAATTAATCAAACTTAGGATAAATGTGATTTATCGCCAAATAATCATTAAATTAAAGATAATTAAGATAATTAGGAATATTGCTAGGAATATTCCCCGATGCAGAATTTAAGATAATCAATTATGATTCGATGATGTTTAGATGTGCCTTAGATTAGGACTTCAATGTTGATTTCGTTCGATTTGTAGATGTAGGAGGTTAATGAACTTATAGCCCATTTTTGGGGTATTACAAATATAAAAGAGTATTTATATTATAAAAAATATAAATTGGTGAATATTTGTGGTCATTGGTAACAGTGTGCATAGTTTTGACAGGCTAAAAGGAGGGTCGATGCTGACAGTTACGAAGATACGTAATGGTCAGGTTGACGATGTGCGTGACTTTGACGGTTATGCTGGCAGGTTGCAGTTGAAAGCCATGAAGATACACAAAGGACAGGTTGACAGTGTACGTGACTTCAGAAGTTATGATCGTAGGTAAGATATGGGGGTTCTGAGGAGACGTTGGTAGTCTGCGTAACTTAGCCGTGAAATTGTAGTGATATTTGTGGTGACTAGTAATAGTGTGCGTAGTTTCGGCAGGCTAAAAGGAGGGTCGATGTTGATAGTTATGAAGATACGTAATGGTCAGGTTGACGACATGAGTGACTTCCGTGGTTATGCTGGCAGGTTGTAGTTGAAGGCCACGAAGATATGTAAAAGACAGGTTGACAGTGTACGTGACTTTAGAAGTTATGATCGTAGGTAAGATATGGGGGTTCCGAGGCCACATTAGCAGTTTGTGTAACTTAGCTGCAAAATTGCAGTGATATTTGTGGTGACTGGTAACAGTGTGCATAGTTTTGGTAGGCTAAAAGGAGGGTCGATGTTGACAGTTATGAAGATACGTAATGGTCAGGTTGACGACATGCGTGACTTCAGCGGTTATGCTAGCAGGTTGCAGTTGAAGGCCATGAAGATACACAAAGGATAGGTTGACAATGTATGTGACTTCAGAAGTTATGATCATAGGTAAGATATGGGGGTTTTGAGGCCACGTTGGCAGTCTGTGTAACTTAGTTGTGAAGTTGTGCAGTGACATTGATCACTGAAGTACAATTAATTAGACTTAACGACGACAAGATTTTGATTAGATGTAAAAAAAGGTTAATTTGTACAAAATCTCAGCTATGAATCGTAAACATTCATTATCTTTCTTTTCGAAGCCAAGTCACATTACACGAAAGTTTAATGCGGCTGCCAAGTTGTCAGTTCAAAATTTAAAATCACAGCTAGGATATGGTGGTTTCGAGGCAACACCGACAGTTTGCGTAACTTGAGTGGTACATAAATCCAAGCTAGGATTTTGATTAGACATTAAAAAAGATAATTTTACGAGATATGAGTTGTGATTTCCTCAGTCATCTAATGTCTGCAGCAAGGGATCATCATCATGCTACCAGTTACGCCAGTTACCTGAGTGACATGTTCGAAGTTGAAGTAGAACATGACAAGGTGGAGATGCGCGCCATTTTTGACGATCATGGCTTCGACTAGGAGGCATTCCAGGAGGAGATGAATCAAATGATCTTGTTATTTGTTGGTCTATGCATCGACTAATCTTTTTTTCTTTGTGGATCTTACGAAAATTTTTGTTACTTGTAAGTTGTACTTGTAATTTGTAAATACGAACTAATCGAATGTAGTTTTCATTTTGGTTTTGAAAATGGTTGGTCCACAGCCGTTCAGTGAAATTGTGAATTAGTGAATCAGTTTAAGTTACCAGGGTCCAGTATTATGTATATAATATATTGTATACTAGTTTTTGAATTAAATAGTAATACTATAGTCTGTAAATTTGTAATATTGTATAGTGTATACAAATGAAACAATGAGAAGTCAGAAGACTCTTTTTCAAATAGTGTTACTATTTTTAGTTTTAAGTAATACGCGTTGCCGTTATTTGCTAATACTTTAAATTTCAATAGTCAATACACTAAATTCTAATATAGTAACAATAGTTTTATTATTTATAAATTAAAAAATATGTAAATTATAATTAGTAAATCAGAATGCTAAATCAGAGTACTAAATAAATTGGAACCCACTCCAAGCTATCCTTTGCATATCTTCGTGGCCTTTAACTGCAACCTGCCAGCATAACCGTCGAAGTCACGCACGTCGTCAACCTGACCATTACGTATCTTCGTAACTATCAGCATCGACCCTTCTTTTAGCTTGTCGAAACTACACACACTGTTACCAGTCACCAAAAATGTCACTGCAACTTCGCGGCTAAGTTACACAGACTGTTAGGCACATATCTTACCTACGATCATAACTTCTGAAGTCACGTACACTGTCAACCTGTCCTTTGCATATCTTTGTGGCCTTCAAATGCAACCTACCAGCATAACCACTAAAGTCACACACGCCGTCAAAGGCTATTTCGTAACTTCTCAATGGTTAATTTATTATGATGGTGATTGGTTCTGAAGTTACGCTAGGCTGTTTCGTAACTTCTCAATGTTTGATTTAATATGATGGTGATCTGTTTCGAAGTTACGCCTGCCTGTTTCGTAGCTTCTCAATGTTTAAAACTTTAATTTATTATGATGGTGATCGGTTGTGAAGTTATGCCTGTTGTTTCGTAACTTCTCAATGGTTAATTTATTATGATGGTTAGGGGTTCCAAAGTTACGCCTGGCTGTTTTGTAACTTCTCAACGGTTAATTTATTATGATGGTTAGGGGTTCCGAAGTAATGCATGGTTGTTTCGTAACTTCTCAACTGTTAATTTATTATGATGGTTAGGGGTTCCAAAGTTACGCATGGCTATTTCGTAACTTCTCAATGGTTAATTTATTTATGATGGTTAGGATTTCGAAGTCCCGACTAACTTCATGTGTAACTTCGTAAGGGCTTGAAAAGTGAGAGACGGTCTGACGGAGAGTAAGTTGCATGCCACGTGGAAAGTGGGAAGTACAAGTGTCATCATTCATGCGGCATGCTAGGCTGTGTCGTAACATCTCAAGGTTTCATTTTTCTGGTCAGTTTAATAGTTTCAAAGTTTCGAAAAGGTGTTGCGTGACTTCGCAAGTCTCAAAGTTTTCAGATTTCAAATTCAAATGGCCAAGGGCCAAGGCCCCTGATTTGCAGGTATCAATTTAGCACAGTTATAATAGGGTATTAGGGACCTAGGGTTAGAAACTTAGATGTACCATTAGCATCACTTCGGCAACGCGCTAATTATTTGCTCTTGGATCACCGCCAAATCTATGCTGGAAGAGTGGAAGTGACAGTTGACAGTGACACTTTTCTAAAAAAGGTAATTACTAATTTCATGCGTGGGTGACTGTGCTTGATGAGACATTGAGATTTTAATTTTTAATATAGTAGGTGGCCTGGTGGTTGGTAGCTTGGTTGTACTTGTGAGTTTCTTGTTACTTGTTAGTTATTAAATATAGTTCACACTTCAAAGTATCCATAATTTCCAGAGTCGAAGAACAACCAGAGAGTTTAGTACTTAAAAGAATGGCAGAACAAGGATCTCTTGATGTTATTGCAGTACCAGAAAAGAGTGCCATTGTGCATTCAAGAACAAAGAGGCCAAAAATATACGCTGAAGAATGGATGAAACTATTGCCTGGATCCTCAAATTTGCAATTAGCTAACACTTATGAATGGAGGGACCCTTATGCGTTCTGCAGGGATGCTGAATGCCCAAACACAACTGGGTATGAGCTCTTCATGTTTTTCTATAACAATAGAATTAGAGGCCCTCCTGTTTCAAACCCATGGGACATGAACTTGGGAAAGTTGATAGTACCTGAGGTATTTTTGGATGTAGACCTCATGAAAGTGCTAATTCAAGCATACAATCCAGTGACACAAGCTTTCCACAAGCATGACAAGTCTATACTCTGCATGTTAGATAGAGCATCTTTTACTCAAGCTTTCGACCTTCAGGGACCTATGAGCATGGAGATTGACCTAGCAGGAGAGGAGGCCCTGTTTAATAGATAGAGAAATTACTATCATGGAAGGGTTATGAGGAGGCATATTCTTAGAGAAAACAAAGAGACAAGGTTGTTACCAAAGAAGGTTGCAGATTCATTTGATATTGAGCTTTTCTTTCCCTATTTCTAGACTACCATCTACGGTCTACACAAAGTTATTGGACTAGATGGAGGTTCGACAGTGACTCCTGACATTTTTGTCATGGCTACAGATGTTCAGGATTTGTACACCAACAAGGAGTTTGATTATTTGGGGCACATAATCAATGTAATGCACTCTGAGCTGATCAATGCAAAGACTGATTTGAAAAGCTTCAAGTTCAATCACTACTCCATGCTGATGCACTTGATCCTCTATTTCAATATTGGCTACATCAACCCAGGGTTCATCGATGAGACCAAGAATGAGGGAGGAACTATTCTGGTTCAGCTGTGGACTAGGTTATGGCATAGAACTTACCATTTCTCTAATTCCATTACTTTTTATAGGGATTTTATGGATCTATTAATGAACATGTTAGGTATTGTGAGGGATAGATTTCCTTTACTTGTTAGAAAATTGCTTAGACCCATAGCATTTAATATTGACAATGACATCAAGCACACTTGGGGTGATATGTTTTTTTTTTGAGAATTTTACTGTTATAAGAGTGTATGCTTGCCCTCAACCTCCACACATACTGCCAAAATTTGTCCCAGAAAGATTGGCAATAGTAGAATTCTTGTGGCAACTTATCATGATGGATAGAGAGCACTTAGGCCCTAAAAGACATAAGGGAACCTTTCTGGCAAGAAGGTTCCAAATAGGGGATTTCTCTATAGGTAAAGATGTTGTGGACCAAATCCATGAATTCCTCAGACAATTCAAATTTCCCTTTGGTAAAGCAAGGATGTATGACCCTAAAGACTTTGTTAGAGGAGAATTGAGAGAATGAGGAATCACAATTTGGCTCTAAATTAGCCTATGGAAGAGGAGGATGTTATTAGAAATGTTTATAACAAAGTTACCTGTGAAGAGAGAACCTGTAAATGGGAAAATATTGTAAGGGTAGAGGAACAATTGAAAAAGGCAGACCCTACCTTCCCCGGTTTCTTTCCTAATGTCAAATACATTAAGAAAATTGAAATGTGTTTAGAGAATTACAAAAATATTATGTCTAAATTGCCAGACATCCCCGAGGATAAGGAGGAGGACATAATAAACCCTGAAGAAGTTGAACCTGATGTGGAGTTTATGGGAGAAACAGAACAAGCTGAGCCATCCACATCTGAGCAGGGGCCATAAAAGAAACAAAAGTTGATGAATGTACCACAAAAGGCAAGGCAAAAGGCACTACAAATCCTACCACGTAATAGCCATTACTTTTCTGACTTAAGACAAAAATTTTTGACATCAATGGAAGATGAGGGAGAAAATGTCGTAGATGAGTTAGAATTGGCTGCAGCTAGATTGGATGATAGGGTCATCCAAGCTAAAGAGTTTATAGATGATGATGAATTCATCAAGTTCGTTGAGTTTAAAAGTTTTCTCTTTAGAGTTAAGCAGAATGAATTAACACTATCTTTGAAACAAGGGGAATCACAGGAAAAAACTATTCAAATGATTGAAAAATTACAGGCCTATGATCCCAACAGTGAAACATTAAGTGTGGAGGAGGCAAGAGATCTTGTAAAGAGAAGTGGCATGTTGTTGATCCCTGGATGGGACTTGGAGTCCTCATTCCTAATTGAATAATTCAAGAGGCAAGATAAAGCTATATCTTATGAAGCTTTTGGCCTTGATGGACTCATGAGGGGTTCTAGTTCAATATGGACACTAAGACACTAGCAGTATGGTGTGTGGCCCCAGAATCTAGTAAGCCTAGATTGGTTGACATCCAAGACACCGCACATGACAGCCAATTAATATGCAGGTTGCAGGACACTACAGGATCAGAGATAGAAAATCTCCTACATCATGCATCCTCCATGAATAAAGTAGTGGTTGAGGACTTGGAGAACAGGATAGCCAGGACATTCAAAGATTATGTGGCATCTAGAAAAAAATTTGAAGAGGAACTGAAGAAGAATTATTTGTTGGATAAGACTGTGAAGGAGCTAAAAGATGAAATAAATACTCTAAAAATCATTCCAGGGCATTTACAGAGGTCTGTAATGCAGGGGTCCAAACTGAGCATGAGGTGGGCTTAGCTCCAGAACTTGCAACAGAAAAGATAATAATGGACGTTGATCAGCCTGAGCTTGCTGATACTGGAATTGCTGAAAAGGAGACTTTGAAGAAGGTGCTATTGCACATAGTAAATATTTTAAAAGGGAAGTCTCAAATCCTTCATAGTACTTTCATTTCTTTGCAGGGGATATAATATCAATGTTCTAATGCCTTGTCTATACTAACCCCATTATTTAATACTTGGGGCCCATACTTGCAATTCTTTGATAGGTTAGTTTTACTAATGGGGAAAAAAATGGAGTTACCTAACAAAATAATTGATGTTAAGGAAATGGTGTTATTAGTAAAGGATTTGTATGCATTTTTCACTGGCAAGTTACAAAATGTTCAGGCAAAGCTTAAGGTTTTTGCTGAAGAGTCTAAAGGATATATCCCTGCTATTGTGGACAAAGAGGGACAGTTGAAGGAATGCCAGGAGTGGGCTGATTCTTTCAACCAAATTATGGAATGTAGCAAGGTGGCTTCTTATTTTGTTGGTGATGCTGACATTTCAAATTTTTATGAAGTTTTGGATGAATTGTACAAGCAGGAGATTGACATGAATAAGTTTGTTGCTAAATCTCAAGCCATAATGGATGCCAAGTGGAACAAATGCCTTGAAGACTTGGAGACAGTTAGAGAGGTAACTTGGCCATCAAAGAGGGACATTGTGGTGTGGAAAAACATTGCAGAGATTCAAGCCTTGGTCTTGCCATATTGACATGGATGATGGAAGTAGTTGAGACAGTTATGGTATTAGATGAAGAGCCAATAGAGGGAGGTCAGTTAATTTGAATAGGGTATCTTATGTTTGCAGTTCACCTGCTGTGGATACACCTTTGGTGCAAATCAAGACTGATTCTAAAGAATCCAAGCTACCAGCTGTCACTCTAATAGGTTAATAACTGTTTCCAAATTTGTTTAATTTGCCAAATGCCAATGTTAGTTTTTATTTTCTGATCATTGATCATATTCATTGATCATTGACATTGATGTATAAATTTGAAGTAAGTTTTAGTTAATACAAATATACAAGGATATTTTGTAATTTTCTGATAGATCATAGAAGTCTGAGACTTCAAGTCTCTGTCCTCTCACCTCTGAGTCTGGTAACTGGTTACTAGTACTATGATCATTGATTCTTGAATTTGAAAATTTGAAGTTAAATTTAATAGTATAATACATGGATATTTTGTAATTTTCAATTTTTTTGTCATTGTGCCTGTGTAATTTTGTAAAGAGCTCATTGGCTCAAGTCAAGAATCTCAATTATAATTAAGTAAATGCTTAGTATTAGGAAATTAGGTAATTGACAAATGATAAATTGACCATGTTGGTAGTATTTTCAGTTTTCACAATTATTTTCAAAATTTCCTGCAATTTTCCTCCCAAAGGCCTAGGCCCTAAATTTTGATCAAAATGTTAAAACCCTAAGTGCTAGGTTGAGATATGCTCTAAAAATCCATTAAACCCTAGAAAGGCTCAGATCGGTTCTATTTCATCATTAATTTTTAAAAACTCCAAGTCACTTAAAAGAACCTTTAAGCATGTGTGCGTTACTAATAGACCACCGACAATGTTCCGAAGTAACGCTAGGTTGTTTCATAACTTCTCCACGGTTAAGTGGTTAGGATGCTAATGGGTTCCGAACTTTCGAAGGACTCCCGACTAACGGCGTGCGTAACTTTGGAACACTTTGATGGAATATGGATGAAGTGACTGAGAGGGGGGGGTGAATCAGTCAACCATAAAACACTTCACTATTATTTCTTTCCAGATTCCTTAGGATATCTTAATGAATATTATCTGTTTAACACTCGGTAAATAGACTGCAGTAACTTGGTAGATGCAGAGAGTATTAGTAAAATTATCTTTTAGATATTCATCACCACTTGTATATGATTAAGATAACTATTAAGAACACAAGAGACACAGGATTTAACGTGGAAACCCAATATGGGAAAAACCACCAATGTATCTAGATACTGATTTTCACTTTTCTGAAGTGATGCTCGGTTAGAAGCCAACCCGGTAAAAGGTTACAAAACACACTGTTAGGTGTGACCTTGTTAGAGGATTTAATCACCCTGCTAGGAGTGGCCTGGTAAGAGGTCTTGAGAACAATTCAATGGAATTGTCACCTTGTTAGAGGATTTACAATATGGTTGTTAAACCAACTCGGTTAAGAGATTTAGAATTCACTGTTACAATGATAAAAAGGTAACAATGAAAATGACCTGTATAATAATGCAACTGCCTTGCTGATTACAGATCTCTATTCTATATAAGTGAGATCCTTCCTGATCGAATATATCTCTGCTGCTCCTCAAGGATATCTGGTCATCCTTCACAATTTCGCACACACCTTTCCTGTCTTTCTTCTATATATCTTCTTCTATATCTCACACTTGACCTTTTATTTATATGATTTTAGATTTGTCAAATCGGCATTACTTAGTATAACAGTCGGCTGAATTAAAAAAACTTTATTTGCAAAGATCCTTCAAGGGCCGACAGTGCTCGGTGACCATAATGAAATTTTCTACAATCTTTTGGAGACTGAGAGAACTCGGTAAACACTGATAATCCTTTTTTCTTTGATAACCGAGTGAACTCGGTAAATGCTAACTTTTCTTTGACAACCGAGTGAACTCAGTAAATGCTGATTTTTCTTCGATAACCGAGTGAACTCGGTAAATGCTAACTTTTCTTTGACAACCGAGTGAACTCGGTAAACACTAATTTTAATGCCAAGCAGACCGACTGAGCTCAGTAGGTACTGATTATTGCAGACTATGACATTGTGTGACATCAAAGACAATACATAATTTGAGTAGCAATTTTCTTCAGACAATTGTTTCCAACACACTTTGTCAGGAACAGTTGGTTTATGGAGCTTCGCAAGGGTTTGTTGGCCATTAGTGTTGGCGGTTATGAAGCTGCGATGAAGCATCTAGCAGAAAGGCGTAACTTCGGAAAGGTTAATCAATTACAAGATTAAACAACTGAGAGGTTACGAAAGGTTTCCTGTGGGACTTCACAAGGTTATATCAAATTACAAATTTCTTGAACATTCTACAATTACAAAAATCATATATATCCCTGCTATTATGGACAAAGAGGGACATTCTACAATCTACATTACAAAATTCATGAATTCAAAATTTCAAATTACAAATTACAAAAATCAAAATTCAAATTACAAAAATCATGAACAATACTTATTACTTGTACTCGTAGGCTTGTAGTTGAATACGAGTCAATTAATAAATTGTCAATAAATTAATAAATATTTAGAATCAAGTCCAATTCCATTATCAATTTATCCAACAAGTACAGTAATGAGTATACAGTGTATAAACCTTTTAAACTGAATGCTAATTCTAAATCACTTCACTATTCACTCAGTGTCAGTGAGCAGTATACCTTGCCCTCCTCTATATCCCACATGGAATCCAGCTCCTAAAATTGACTACTACTACTAGCAAGAGGTTCTTCTTCATTCTGAGTTGGGTATTCAAAATCAAAAAATTCTTCATCTTCATTCTGAGTCTGGGACCAAGATCCATCGTTTGTCTTTGAACCACCATGTTTTGAACTAGTGTTCAAAAGCCCTCGTCTTTCACGCAGGGAATTCCAAATTGCCAATGCCCTATCATAAGGAAAGTCTGTAACATTGTACCGAGTTACAAACAATCTCAAGCAAGTTTCCAAATTTTTGTCTAGTTTGTTTCTGATCTTTGATTTCAAAAACCCCAATGCACTGAAAACTCTTTCATCTTCCACCGACCCCAATATCATTGTTTGACATAAATCAACAAGTTTGAAATATCTTGATATTGAATCACGTAGTACTTCACTCTGCTCTATCCTTTTCCAAAGCTTGGTTATTGCACCATGTTGAAATGGATTCTCCAAGTTTTTTAACTACAATTTCATACATGATGCAAATTGTCTACATTATTTTTTAAGATTAGCTGAATCTATAATTCCATCAATTGGTTGTCCATTGCAATCTACATGTTTTGAAAACTCTCTAATCAATTTTTTTATGAAACATATGAGCATCAAGTTGTCTATCACCGATATTTTTCCAAAAATGAGGAAACACACAACCCATGGCCTCAAGAATTTCTTCTCTAGGGAATCTTTCATGAATCTCACTTGAAAGTTGGTAGGAAATTGACTTCAAATTCTCACTAACAGATTTAACAAACATGTCAAAATCAGCCCTTTTAACTGGAAGTAGTCTGCCTCGCTTGCCCATCTTAGATTGGTGCATTGGTATTTCATATCCTTTCACAAACACACATAAATCATTTTTTGCATTGAATTGTAAAAAGTTCTTAGCATGATTCAAATTTGTAATTATTTGCCACCTGAAAAAATTTGGGCTTTGAAGTGTTATCATATCTGAGTATAAATTATCCAGGGCAAGGCATGTCATTCTACGTAAATCTGAGTACTCATGGATATACATAGTCCTGTCTTGGGCTTTCTTAACAAGCTTGTCCATTAAATCTAGCATGTGGAGAAGATTGGCTAAAGTTAACAGAGTCTCTATATCACTTAACTTATGTAACAAATCAGGAGCTTTGTCTACTGTGAGGTGTTGCTCATATATTACTTCGATCAAGGATTGATATTCTATTAGAACTCTTTCTACTGGTCCATGCAAAGAGATCCATCTGGTCTCAACATCGTTGAGAAGCTTGTTTCTTGGTGTTACTCCCTCTGAGAAAATTTTAAATTCTACAAAACGTTTAGGACTTCTGCAGAAGCAAGAGTATATGTCGTGAACTAGATCTTCAACTTTTGACACTGTAGGAAAACCGCTTACAATTTTATATGCTAAATTCATTCGATGGGCCATGCAATGTATGCCAAGCATGTAAGGTGCAATACTAGTTTGTAATCTTGCACAGAGACCATTCCTTTGGCCTTGCATTACTGCAGCTCCATCAGCTCCAACACACACTAACTTCTTTCCAATTGTCAAATCATCCATACCAACAACTTCATTCAAAGCATTCTTCACTTCAAAATATAAGTTTTCTGCTGTTGAATTGCCCCTCATTTTACTAATGCAGAGTAGATGAGCTTGGTGGACATGTTCTTTTACTGTATACACATGCATACAAACCCAAGTAGTGTTATCTACTGCAGTAACTTCATCTATGGATAATGAAATGAATTTGGACTATTTTACTTTCTCCTATAAATTTTGCTTTTCCACCTCAGAAAGACAGTTTGCCATTTCCCATCCAACGTTTGTTGACCAATGTGACATGGGATAGTGAGGATCTTTCAAAAAAGATAATAAATTACCATATTCTGAGAAGTCTCTCATAGGACACCCTTTGGACATAATATGAAAAACAACACTCATCTGAACGGTCTTTGCCAGGTTTGCTTCATTGGCTGCATGTTTAAACCCAGCCTTGATTGGATTTTCACTACTAGCAATTACTGCCATTCTCTTGTTATGTTCTTCATATTCTATGACATACTTAACATGAAGACATTCTTCCTTTGATTTCCATCTCACTACTAATATTTCTTGTCCATCTATGGTCTATTTTTCATAAACCTTACCAATATGCTTTTCTATAGTGTCAAGCTTTAGCTGCAACTTCTTCTCTCTTTTAAGTTTCCAAGTACAAATCTTACACCTGCATTCTGTTGGTTGTTCATCATTGCTTAGGACTGGTTCAATGAACCAGTACTTTGCTACCCAATCAACCTTAAAATTTCTTGCCATTTCCCACTCCTGCCCCATTTTTACTTCCCTTTTTCTTTTCTTCCTACCAACATTATTATTATCTTCATTGCTAGCATTTTCTTCCAACTGGTTCTGCGTATCCCTTATAACATCTTCTCTCATGCCACCATTATTATCCTCATTTGATGCATTTTGATTTTCATTTAACTCAATGACAACCCCAGCTTGTGGTACTGGTACTGGTGAGCTACTGTGAATGGATTTTGCACTTGCAATTGCAGATGTTGATGGAGCAGAAACATTGCCAACTCCAAAGAAAGCCTTTATGGTAGTATCTTTAAGTTTTGGGCATTTTGATGGCCTCCCAGGCCCTTCACTGCCCCGAGGAGTCTTACCCTTGTCTAGCTTTCCAATCTCTTCATTGCCCTAAGCACGGTGAGAAGTCTAAGTCTCAACCTCCCCTGATATCTGAATCCCTTCAGTAGTAGTAGCCTGAGGATACTCAATCTCAAGATAGTCACCCTTGTCCGGCATCTTTACCCAATGACCTCTCACTAGTCACTAGGATTCTAGCCTCTAGGAATTAAAATTAATAGCAATACTATGAAATGTGAACAAATAATTGTTTACCTTTGTCCTACTTCCTTTGATTTCCGACTCTCTAAAATGCTGAATCCTCTATTTACTGTTGCAAAAT
Source organism: Chamaecyparis obtusa (assembly GCA_027943335.1). NCBI lineage: Eukaryota > Viridiplantae > Streptophyta > Pinopsida > Cupressales > Cupressaceae > Chamaecyparis > Chamaecyparis obtusa. The sequence continues at coordinate 71,458 of BSBK01007377.1, forward strand.
TGTTATTTGTAAATCTGGCCCTCTAGGCTCCGGCTCCAAAAATTTGTAACGACGCACGATAAGACTACTTTTAAGTTTTCTAAACTTGATTTGAATTTATATCAATCCATGATTCCAAATTCCAAATTTCCAATTTTTATTTATTTTCAAATTCCCGGGCTTTTGGCGAAAATGTGCCGAGTGCCGACCTGATCAATGCTATTTTTGGCGAAAAATTAAATATACGTGGTGGTCAATAAAATAATTAATTAAGGGGTTGGCGAAATACGTCGTGGACCAATAAAACAATTAATTAGTGAGGTGGCAAAATATGTCATGGACCAATAAAAAAATTACTTAACGGGTGGTGAAATAGGTCATGGTTAAGATAACAATATAAACCATTTGGCTATTTCAAATTTTATATGCAATTCATAATTGATATCGCTGGCAAATAAGAGCCCATTAAAAGAACCACATCACATTAATTATAGGTGAATATGATGGTCAACAATGTCAAACGATAAATCTGATTGGCGATTCCAATTAATATTTAGCGGTTACCATGTCAAGATTGGGTGAATATTTGCTAGCCTATACCTGCGCGATTCGCCAATTTCATGAAACGTTATTCCCAGAATTTTCCAAAGGGAAAATATTCACCACTAAAAATTACGCTGCTTGAGGGAACATAATATGCAAAAATATCAATGTGAATCAGTAAGCATATACAAGGAGATAAAAACATGTGAAGCATAGATTGTTTTCATTTTGTGTTGATGTTTGATTGCATTGTTGTAGATGCAAAATCCTTTTTGGAGAGGAGACTGACTGACTGACTCGGATAAAGATTCAAAGGACCTTGACTGGATATGCCTCGTCTGAGGTATACTGGAGACCATAGGATATGACATTGATTTCCCCCAAGTGTTAAGCATTGATAGGATACAGACACTTGAGCTGATTGGTGTATAGACCGACTTATTGAAAAAAGGAATGCGGGAACAAACCAAGAGATATGTACAAACTAAAGCAAGACTGAAAGTTGGGAAAGACCAAGATTACGTTGATAGATGGAGCATTTTGAAACAAGTGGCGCCCATTTGCTGGGTTTTCACTATCTTGGCAGAGATTCTATTTTTTCTACCAAGGCGCCTATTTTCAAGTTTTCACCAAGGCACTTTTTCTTTTTCTCATTTTTTTGTATTTTTCATTTTTTCAATTTTTTTGTACTTTTGATATTTTTTTAATTTTTTTTGTGAATCATCAAGGCGCCCATTGCTAAGTTTTCACCAAGATGTTCATTTTTTCAAGACTTTTTCCAATTTTAAAGATTTTTTTCAAGACATTTTACCATAGACTGAATGCCTTAGGCGAATAATTTCTTCAGATGGAGAACGTTGATTGGTTCTCGGAGCTGTTCTCCTTTAGTCGTTGAGAGTTGATAGGCACCAAAGCTAAAAGTAGTAGTGATAACAAAGGGACCCAACCAGTTGGGTTCAAACTTCCCCTTGCGCTCTCTATGTGATTGATTTTTAGGATTCTCTCTCAAAACTAGATCGCCAACCTAAAATTCTTTGTGTCTGACTTTCTTGTTGTAACCTCTAGACATTCTCTTTTGATATACTCTGAGATGATCATATGCTACTTGTCTACGCTCATCTAGTAGTTCAAGTTCTTGCAACCTAGACACTCTATAGTCATCATCAGATACTAGACCATGCATTCTGATTCTTAGTGATGGGATTTCAACCTCAATAGGCAAAACTGCTTCAGACCCATAAACTAAAGCGAAAGGTGTAGCCCCAGTAGGCATTTTGATACTTGTTCTATAGGCCCAAAGAGCTGGATTGATCATGAGATGCCAGTCTCTTCCTATTTTATTAACTGTACGGTGCAATATTTTCAATAGATTCTTGTTAGAAGCCTCTGCTTATCCATTCCCTTAAGGATAGTAGATAGATGACCAATGTTGTGTAATCTTGAATTTGGCACATAAATCATCCAAGCTTGTGTTCTTAAATTGTCCACCATTATCTGTGACTATGGAATGTGGAATACCATACCGACATATGATGTAGTTCAAGATGAACATAGATATTTGTTTTCCAGTTGCTTGTGTCAAAGGGACTGCTTCTACCCATTTTGTAAAATAATCTGTAGTCGTGATTATATGGGTATGTCCATTAGAAGAATGAGGATGTATGGATCTTATAAGATCAAATGCCCATTGATGAAAAGGCCATTGAGTAGTGAAGGGAATTAGATCTCTCCCTGGAGCATGAATTAAGTTTCCATGTACTTGACACTTTTGACAGTTCTTAGCAAACTTGATAGCTTCTTTTTCCATTGCAAACTCACAAGCAAGATCATATCGTGCAATCCCAATGTCTAGCAAGGTGGAGAGGGATTAGTAAGCTAGTGGAAGAGATGGAAAACAAGAGAATGAAGAAGAATGAATGAATGAAATCCTCAAGGGCAAAATCCTCAAGGGTACCTAAGCTAGGGAAAAATTGTCATGTAAAGCACATTTGGATAAGCAATGAAAGGCCAACATAGGATAAGTCACAAAATCGTAATGCCAAAGAAGGAAAGGATGTAGTCCAAAGGAGTAGACATGTCAAGAGGTTTCAAAGCATCGTGTTCTACTCTTTTTTTTTTTTTAGATCAAGACCAAAGGGGAAAAGGATAGCGAAAGGCTAGAATGAATGGAGGAAAATAAATATGAAAGATAAATAGGAAGGGAATGAAAGCATGATCATCGTAAGATAGCTCACAGGATAGCTAAATGTTCGTGTATAGATCAACATTGTTAAGATCAAAGATAGAAGATGGAATGGATGAAATATGTAGAAGAACTACACATGATGCCTGATTGTCAGGTTTTCATCATGGTACTTATCCAAGGTGCCACAAGGGAGTGGTTTTCACCATAGGACAAATTTATTTATCTTTACTTTTGCTACCAAGGTGCCTGTTTCCAAATTTTCACCAAGGCACATTTTCAAATTTTTTTCATTTCTTTTATTTTTTTATTTTTTATTTTTTTGGAAAAAGGCAAGCTCTTTAGATAATGTTCCTTGAAAGGATAAACCATGATATGCCAAGGATTCAAAATGATATGCTCAAAGATGCTGATAGGGAAGGGAGATGGAAGAGAAAAATGAAGGATAAGGTTTTATGTAAAGCGAGTGAGGTTGGAAGATATGAGGAATAGGCAAATGAGGAAAAAGGATATAAGTTAGGAGGATAATGAATGGAAGGATTGTGAAAGGGTAGATGGAAAGGAAGGCAAGATCAACATCAATACACACCTTGAAGGGTGGCAAGAGGATGGAGGAAATGTGAATGAAGGAATATGGTGAATGGATAGTAGAGGTTGTGGTTTAGGCACATGGAATGGAAGAATGTTTTTGGAAGAAGATGAAGTGGAAGTATTTGGAAGCTTGAATGTCAACTTCACTTGTTTCTCAACATTAGATTCTTTCAAGAGAGACTTTGGAATCCATATAGCCATAGGCTTTTTATTTCTTTTTGATGATTTAGAGAGAATATCTTCAATGATGGATTTTGGAACCCATACTTGTCTTGTAGTTTTTTTCTTAGATATCTCTTTTGACTTTATGCTTTCATGTCGATTAGAGGAGACATGGTGATATTCTCTTTTTGATGGATTCTTGTATTGCTTCTTTTTCTTGTATTGAACATTCAATTTACTTCCAAAGAACTTGGGACTTGTGGAAGAAGGAGGATATGACTGGTTTAAATGGGTGGGTGGATGAAAAGGATTCAAAGGTATGCATCTATGTTGATCTTGAGGAAAGATGGGAGATAGAGGGATGTAAAGACCCAAGATGGATGGCAAATTAGGAGAGTTAGGAGGGGAAAGTGAAGGGACATAAGGACCCAAGATGGAAGAGAGACATGAAGCCCTTTGTAGTGGTGGAAGAGGTCCAATGATGGAAGTGAAAGTCGCAAAAGGATAATCAACAAGTTCATCACCATTTATATGACAACCAAGGACATCAACATCTTTAGAGTGAGCATTAGGATTTTCAATAGAATCATGGACATCTTGAATATGAGCACCTTTTTTGATAGGATTGTTCAAAGCTTGCAAAGACTTAAGAAGAGTAGAAAGTGGAAATGAACATGGAGTGGTAGAATAAGAAGATGGAAGACTTTGATCTTGACAAGGATCTTTGGATAGCATAAGAACATAATTTTTCTCTTGATTTTCAATAGGCTTAACATTGGAAGTAACAACACTATTTTTAATAACCTTAATGGAAGTATCATCTTTGGAAAGCGCAAGTGTAGGAAGGTTATTTTGATTGTCAATAAGGTCAACAGTAGTAGCGTGATCTTGCTTAGGAGAAGACTTAAGACATGGTGGAATGAATGAGAAAGGGCGTGCAGGATCAAAAGAACCCTGAAGTAGATAAGAGACATCGTGAAAAGGAGTGGATGACATGGAGGGTTCTCGATCTTGATCTTTCTTTATGTTCTTTTCTTTATCATTTTTAGAGTCCTCTTGACATGGAGCCACTTCTAAGGACAAGGAAGCATGTTGGGATTGTATGGAAGACTTTGGAAGAAATGGTGGAGGACTAGCTGAAGTAGGAATTATAGCATATAAAGGCTTAGGCTCTTTAGGTTTAGCATTATTGAAAGTATTTGCAACCAAGTGAAGGTTAGCTTGAGTTTCTTTAAGAGGTAGCCCTTGAGGATAACTATAGGAAACCACATGAAAAGTATTAGGACCTTTGGTGGATGAAGGACTTGTGAAAGATTTGATAGGCTTGGAAGCTTTAGGAAATATATGGGTATTGGATGAAGTAGGGGATGGAAGGGAACCATCACAAGACAAAGGTTCCACATTAACATGATCTTTCTTGAGAGTGTAATATTTAGTTTCAGCATGAGAGTTCTTAGAGGAGGGATCCTTATAGTATGCACGTTTATAATCAACTCGGTAAGCTTTCTCTTCCTCAATAGAAGCAGATGTATCATCTAGGTATTGTGTATAGAAATCATCAAAGTCTCTTTCAAAATCAAAATCATATGGATCACCATCATGATCTATCCAATGTTACATCCCATTTCTAGTAAGCACAAGCACATGATGAGGAGGACTCTTAGGAACAGAGGTGTCATAGGTATCATTATATTGTCTGTCATCATAGTCATCATAGTCTTCAAAGATGGGTATGTCACTCTCCGTGGAATAGGTATCATAAGGGTTATCATGTTGCTCAACATGGTATGTCTTGAGAAGAGAAGTAAGACTCTTGGGAGAATTAGAAGAGGAATGAGATTGTGGAGAAGAGGAAGGTGAAGACCCAACAGAGGAAGAAGACGTGGATGATGAGGAATGATGAGAAGACTTAGAATATGAAAGATGTTTGGAAGAAGAAGGTTGTCACATGACCATGCGTATGATCCTAGCAAAGGCATTTGATTCAATCAAATTTTCCTTTATTTCATTATAAATTTATCACTCATGGGCTTTTTGGAATAATACTCTTCGAATTGAGCAATGAGTTCGAGATCATCCATTTTCAAGAGAGGTTCCATAACAAGATAGCTGAAATTCATGGTTCTAGAAGAGGAGGAATCAAGCATGGAAGTGACAAAAGAGATGAATAGAAGAAAGTAGACTAGATAATACGAGGAAAAGAATCAAGAAGATGTAAAGATTTTTAGGAAGAAGAGGAAGAAGTGTGAAGGAATAGGAGAAAGGATGGAAATGGGAGACTAGGAAGACATGAGAGATGTGGAAGAAAGAAGACCAAGAGTCATTTTGTGCAACTTGATACCATTTAAGTTCATTTGGATGTTGAGAAACATGTCATGGCACCTGAGATTTGACCCAGACCGACCAAGGATGACTAGAAATGACAAGAATCAGTTCACTATTTTGACAGAATTTGGGAGTAGGCTATAAAAATTGGATTTATGACAAATTTGACCAATCTCTGACAACTTTGACTTTGGCTTTGATACGAGTTTTGAAATTTTAGGATGACTTTTGACACCAGAAAGGATTTTTGCTTCAGATTTGCAATTTTTCAATTTTTCAGTATTAGTTTGTTTGCAAATTTTTCTGTCCAGTTTTTGTAGATCTGTGTAAAAGTTTGTCTCAAGTAACCAAGAAGATATCAAGCATGCAAAATAGCAAGCAAGGGAAGCAAGCAATCATCTGAAAACAATGAACAAGGGAAAAACCAACCTTGCGCATGAATAAGAAATAGTGACTTATTGTGCTAATCCCTATAAATACTACTTGTGTATGTTCTAAAAAGTTTTCAATAACGCACATATGCCTAGAAAATGAAAAATTTGGCCTCACTAGGGTTTGTAGTAATGGTCTGACTCTGCAATTTTTGTGATCTCAAGAGGGTGAACTCCAATCCAGGTGCACCAGGGTTTTAACACAGTCCGAGAAATTAATCAATCAGGAGCTGGTAGGAAGATCTGACAGCCCAACAAGAGACCACACCTGTGAAGATTTCCTCCACAAGGACATTTATATAGCGGCTGCTGCTACCATGGTGAAAATGGCTATTACCACTTGAGGTTCCATCCACGTGGTTGACCCAATTAAGGGAATGTCCACTACAATTAATCCTCTCTAAAGGTGACTCACAAAAGATACCACAGGGAGACTAGATTAGATTCAAGGATCTGGGTTTTTGGTACTATCCAAAAAGGAAGTAAAGCATAATCCCCTAACCTCTTCACTTCACCAAGACAAAGAAGATAGATTAATCCGACACGCTAAGACCAATATTATCTCACAAAGATCTATGATGTCAACCGCTTATGATCTATCAACCTCTTCGGAGAGAGAATGTATCAATCAAAAGTTGAAGACACATGAATTTAGTAGAACGTGAGACTTTCTCAGTACCTTCCCTACCTACAAGGGGATCCTTCGTCAAGAGGAGCTTCACATGAATAAACAAGTGAAAGAAGCTCAATCTCTCAAGATCATCCACAAATAGTGTTCATAGGGCCTATTTACTATGTGTAACAGATATGCAAAAAGCAAATCTATGTTCGTTTTATAGCCCAAAAATTGAAGTCTGATTTATGAAAGCAGGAAAGGCACTCAAGCTAGACACGTGAGATGTTCGTTTTATGTCCAAATTGAAATGTTTTCATATGTAGTAGAATACCTGAATTTCCTTGCAATGCGCTTAGTAGATTTTACTTGATTTTTAGCTTTGTTAAGCAATCCTGCGCAAGCAAGCCACAAACTCTCCGACAAGAAAACAAGCAAACAAGATATGCAATGTATATTCAACTTATGAAAACCCTAGGGTTAGATCTGAAAATCAATTATTATGAGCAATAATAACCAACAACTAATCCAAATGACAACTCATATCATTCATTGAACCATGTGAAAAATAAGTGCATACCCATCATAAAATTTTATTTTTTTGTTGCATTTGACCTAGTCAACAAGATCTAATTTTTTTGATATGGTTTTAGCTACAAAAATAGAAATGAAAAATAGAGAGCTTTTCAAAAATGTAAAAATTTTAGAAAAATCTCTTCATTTGTGCCCTAGAGACCCATTTTACCAAAACAGACCAGTTTTTGTAAATTGACTATTTGAGCTATTATATTGCATTTAAATTTAAAATACAAAGAATGGACCCCCTGTAGAATTTAAAGAGCTTTCTAAAAATGTAAAAATTTTCAAAAAATATGCTGATTTGCGTTAGAATTTTTTTTTTTTTGGAAAACCAAGAAAAAATTATTAAAAATTCAAAACATCTCAGAAAATTCTAAATTTTTTATTGAAGCTTCCTTGATATGTCTCCAACCTGAAAAAAAAATTCAGACCAAAAATTCAAGCCGTTTTGGAGATAAAATTAAATATTTGAAATTTTAGGGTTTTAGCTCCAAAAAAAATCAAAACCAGCATGTAAAGGTGGGTTGCCCCACGGTGGGTGTCAGAAATGTGTGTGTGAATTTTATACCTAGCTATAGACACAACACTTTAGTAAAACATTAGAGGTTAGCAAAAATCAAAATATGCAAATAAGAACAATATAGCTAACCAGATGATTTACTGCCTTCTAGTAGGTGCGAGTATGGTATTCTCATATTAGACCGAGATCAGTGACAATGCAACACCTAAACGAAGGATTTAAATGATGAAAGCAATAAAATATGAATGCAAATTAATCTATTTTTTTTAAATTTTTGATGCAATAAGATGAGAAAAACTGATAATAAATTAATCTAAATGGATTGAAATGATATGCAAATTAAGCTAACAATGATATGAAATATGAAACTAGAATGAATTGAAAACAAGATTGATCTCACAAAACACTGATTCGCAAGAAGCTTGATGATTCCTCTGATGTCAATTCGCCAGAGTAAGTATGCAAATTCTGTAGATGATTTGTAAAGAGCTAAGCCTTGATTTTTATAGAAATCCAGGGCTTGAGGGTGCATGGAAAAAGTCATAAATCACTCTTGATGAACTCAGGTTGATTTTTGAGTTAACAAGAAATTAGAAATAGATAACTCATAAAATCATGCAAAATCATGCAAGAACAACTTTTTAACTCAAATCAGAAGTTTAGATCAACTTTGAACTCAAAATAGATGTTGAGTTTCAAAAAGATAACAACTTGAATTGATTTTCTGATTTAAAGTTTAACTACTCTTTGAATGTGCACAAATAATCATGAATTAATTAAATAAATAAAGTGATTTATCTTTAACCTAACTAATTTTAAATTTAAAAATAACTGATTTGTGGGTTAATCAATTATTTTAATCAAACTTTTATTCAAAATTATATTATTAAATATTGACAACTTGGATTTAATCAATTAAATAAATATTTAATCAATTATTCGTAGGAGATTTGATTTATTGTCAAAATTAAATAATATAATTAGGAATAAATAGAATTAAATCTAATTAAGTAATTAAATGGCAGAATTAAATTTATTAATTAAATATTCAAAATATTCAATTAATCAAACTTTAGGATAAATAGGATTCATCGCCAAATAATAATTAAATTAAAGATAATTAGAATAAATAGGAATATTGCTAGGAATATTTCTCGATGCAGAATTTATGATAAAATCAATTAAGATTTCGATAATGTGCAAATGTGCCTTAGGTTAGGACTACGATGTCGATTTCGTTCGAATTGAAGATGTAGGAGGTTAATGAACCTATAGCCCATTTTTGGGGTATTACACATATGGGAGACCACAAGGCACGTTTCAACATTGAGCTAAATAGAACATCATACTTTGGGGATTTATATCAATCCTCTAGTCAAAAAATTGAAAAATAAAATATAAGGGTTTTGGGTGAAAACTGAAAGGAACCCCCTAGATGCAAAATAGTAAAAAGAAAATTGGGATTTGAGGGTGTAAATATCTCTAAGGTTCTTGAGGATGGAGAGATTGATATACTCTCCATTATTGAGGAGCAATCACCATGACTAGAAGAGAAAACTCAAACAATCAACATTGGCACTACAAAAACACAAAGATTGATCCACTTGGTAGAGTCATTAACACCAGAGGAAAGAGAACAATTCATTCAGTTCTTCAAAGATAGACAAATACACTTTTCCTAGTCATACTTTGACATGCCTAGGTTAGATCTAGATTTAGTACTCCACCATTTTCCATTGAAGCCAGATGTAAAGCTATACAAGAAGAAACTTTGTAAGATGCATTCTAATATTGCATTACTAGTCAAAGAAGAACAAAATAAGTTATTGGATGTAGGTTTTATCAAACCTATAGACTATGATGATTGGATCTCCAATGTAGTACCCGTATCCAAAGTGAGTGGTGGTATCCAAAGCTAGTGGGGCTATAAGAATCTATACTACTTCCAGGACTTGCGTTTGACATTTCCAAAAGATGACTTTCCCTTGCCAAATATTGACATGATAGTAGACCTCACTTCTGGATATAAGATTTTATTTCTCATGGATGGTTTCTCAAGATATAACTAGATCAAAATTGCACTAGAGGACCAACATAAAAATTCTTTCACTTGTGCATGGGGCACTTATTGTTAGTGTGTCATGCCCTTTGTGCTAAAGAATTTTGAAGATACATATAAGAGAGAAATGACAACATTTTTTCATGACATGATGCATATCACTATGGAAGATTATGTTGGCGATATATTGGAAAAGTCCCTAGAATGAAAATTGCATTTATCAGTATTGGAGCAAGTGTCTGATAGGCTTGAGGAATAAAAAGTCTGGCTAAACTTAAAGAAGTGTCTTTAAAATCACATCAAGAAAGTTGTTGGGATTTATTGTCTCCCATAGAGGAATACAAATCAAACCTAAAAAGGTCCAAGCTATAAATGCAATGCCTCCCCTAATAACTCTGAAGAACTTAAGAAGGTTACATGGAAGATTACAGTCAGTAAGAAGGTTTATATCACAGTTGACAGACAAGTGCCACCCATTCTAGTACTTATTGGACAAAGACATTAAATTTGAATGGACAAAAGATTGTGAAAATACCTTCCAAATATTGAAAGACTATTTACTATTACCACTAGTCTTAGTAGCACCCATTCCAAATCAGCCCTTAATATTATACATCTTAGCAACATAACACTCATTGCGGAAATTAATGGCACAAAATGAATCAGAAGGAAAAGAAAGGGCTATATACTACATCAATCATACACTTATGGCTTACGAATTAAACTACACTGCTATTGAAAGAGCATGTTTGGCCGCATTTTTTGCTTCACAAAAAATCATACACTACATGTTGAGCCACAAGATGGTCCTCATTTCTAAAATCAATCCACTGAAGTATCTACTAAGCAAAGAAACATTGAGAGGATTCCTAACCAAATGGGTCATGATATTAAGTGAGTTCAACATAGACTATGTAGACAGAAAAACAATCAAAGGCCAAGCTATTGCAAATCAATTAGCAGATGTGCCTCTACCATCTACTCATTCAATGTTGATAGAATTTCAGAACAAAGGTATAATTTCTATAGAAGAGCCAAAATAATGGTAATTATACTTTGATGGATCTCACATGCAGAAAGGATCAGGTGTCGACATAGTCTTCATCACTCCACAAGGATATTCTATTCCTAGATCTTACAGACTAAGGTTTGGTTGCACCAACAACATAGCCGAATATGAAGCACTTCTCATAGGTCTCAAAATAGCTATCCAGTGGAATAGCTATCAACTTATTATCAACTAAGTCAACAACAACTATGACACCAAAGATGAAAAATTGATTCCATATAAGGCCACGAAAGAAGACATCAAGATACACTTTGAGTAGATAACATTCGAGAAAATCCCCAAGATCAGGAACAAGGCAACAAATGCTATGGTTAGTGTAGGATCTTTGTAAGACATGATACCTGATATGACACATTATGAATTCATGGTCAAACAACTTATGGTCCCTTCCTTTGATATCCCAAAGTCTGAGGTTGTGTGCAAGATTGTTGGTCCCAATTCCCCTTGGTACCAAAATATTTATGACTACCTAACTAGACAAATCATTACCCCACAACTATATTGCAACCAAAAGAAGTGCTTGATTAGGAAAGCCTCTCGTTATTGTATTATTGCCAATACACTCTACAAACAAATTCAAGATGGTACACTCTTAAGATTTCTCAACAAAGACGAAGAAAAATCAATGATATTAGAGGTACACGAGGGAATTTGTGGTGCCCACTCTAGTGTCTTTACCTTAGTGAAGAAGCTTCTGAAAATTAGGTATTATTGCCCTACTATGGAAGTAGATACCTTCCCATTTATTAAAAAATGAAAAAAGTGTTAGATTCATAGGAACTTCATTCATTAATAAGCTTAGGAGCTACAACCACTTACTTCACCGTGGCCTTTGTCGAGTGGGGGTTTGACCTTGTTGGAAAGATCCATCCATTATCCTTTGACGGTCATAAGTACATCATAACAAACAGTGAGAATTTCAAAAAATGGGTCAAATAAATTCCAATGACCTATACTACTGACAAACATATTTCCAAGTTCCTTTTGAACTATATCATAAGTCGGTACAGAGTCCCACAAACCATTATCACCAATAATGGTTCCCCCTTCAAAAATAAACAAATGAAAGATCTTTGTGCAAAATTCCACATCCATCATAGTTTTTCTTCATGCTACTTCCCCCAAGGTAACGGTCAAGCTGAGGTGATGAATAAAACAATCATAAAAATCATGAAAAAGACGGTAAATGAAGTTGACCAGGATCGACACCTCTAACTCAACCCCGCCTTATGGGCGTACCACACTAGTTTTCTTACCTAGAAAAGAGCCACTCCATATTCACTAGTATATGGTATCGAAGATATCTTACCAATAGGGATGATAAGAAATTAAAAGAAAAAATGGCTCTACAACTTTCCTCCATGAATGCTGATGATGTTTGCCTTCATCCTTGTTTTGCGTGATTGTGTGTGTCATGTCATGTGTCCTATGTCTCTTTATTTTCTTCATGTCTTTTTCTCTCTCTTACGTGCATATTATTCTTATTTTGAAGGGTGTGTTGTTTTGATTATTATTGTGCCCTTGTGTGTTCTTGGTTTAATCTGCTCCAGACCTGGTTCGCTCGTGTTATGGGAGAGCTGAATCATGATGGTGGGGAGGGTGATATTATTATGGGTGACATTTATGAACGTGCCACTGAGGATGTTATTAATAAATCAGAGGGTGGAAATGCCGAAAGAGCATAAGGGAAGTTGTCATATAAATAGGTGGTGGCGGATAGTACACCAATTTTTTCAGCCGCTATGGAATTTAATGGAGTTTTTTGCAGGAAACCCATGGAACCAGAGCAAGGAGGAGGGGAAGGAGGACGGTCCATAACCAATGGAAGTGGACTTGTCGGTGGAGGAGATGTCGGCACTGGTGGTGGCGGAGGAGAAGCTGGTAAGTTTCCTTCTCTTGGGCCGAGGACTCTCTCCCTTTCCCCCAATGAGGACATGGTGTCCGATATTAAAAATGAACAGTCTAGGCTTTAAAGCATTGATATCTTTTTTGTTTGCCTTGATAAGGATTCTATGTCTGCTTAGAAATTATTTGATGATTGGCTTGCTATAGTTTGGGGTAAAAAACTTGGTATTTATGTTACTTACTGTAGAATGATACAAAAAGGGTTGTTTGTAGTTTTTTTGAAAAATCACAATATGTAGGAAAGAGTTTTGGAGAAACCATTTTGGAATGTTGGAAGGTCTATGTTCAAGGTCTATTCGTGGTCCCCTAAAGGTAACTTTGAAAAGGTTGTGGCTCATTCTCCCCCTAATTGGGTGGAAATTAAAAACCTCAATGTGGAATTTTGGCCCTTTATCCTGCAAATTCTCAAGCCTCTAGGCTCAGTTCTTCAGATTGAACAGTCCAAGGTGACATTGCCCCATTTAAATGTCAGAGTTCTTGTGGCCCTTTCTCCTGAGGTAGACTTTCCTGAGATCATTTCTTTAGAGTTTTATGGTGAGTTGTTCTATTGGGATGTCTCCTTGCTAGGGAAACTTAGTGCGTGTTTCCATTGCAGGTGCAATGGCCACACCAAGAGAGACTGCCCGACTCTCAAGCACATTCAGAAGGAAAAATTTAATGTGGTTAATAATAACGATCAAAATGGTAACATTGAGAGTGACAAGTCTAACCCTATAGAGGGCACTAGCAAAACTGCATTAGCCCCTAATCAAAGTAAGGAAGTGGCTGTCATTACTTCCTTAGAGTCTGATAAGGCTCCAAGTACTCTACCAGGTGCTTCTGATTTTAGGGATATCCCCATTTCTAATAGTTTGTTTCATTATTGAATCCTCTCTTTGACGAGGAGTTTGAAGTGGTCCCTGCCAGGAAAGGTGTTTTAGATATTATCCCCACTCCCCTAGCTACCCACCTACCAAGAGGTCACTCTGTAGAGCCCCCTGTCGGCAGGTATAATCTGCCTATCTTGAATGCTCAACAATTAGCCATTTTGATGATTAATGAAAGATCCAGTAAGTTGCAACAAGATAATAGGAAACTACTTCCCCCGCCTTTAGCTTCAACTACCTCACCAAGATCCCTTGCTATGGTGGCCTCTAATCTAGAGGGACAATTTACAGAAGTTGTCAGGAAAAAGAGGAAGACTGCAGAAAGGAACTCTTTATCCAATGGGGGTAGATGGAGTAAGAACTTACCGGATTGCTTCAACAAGCTGTGCAAGAACACAAACCCCCCCCCCCCCCCCAAGTAATTATGATGCTGCACATCCATAGTTGGAATGTCCGGGGGTTAGATATGCCAGATAGAAAGTACTTAGTTAGGAGATGGTGTAATAATTTGAAGTCTAAAGATGTTATTTGTTTGCAAGAAATTAAGGTGGTAGGTTTTCAAGCTCACTCCATTTTGAAGTTCCTTTGGGATAAAGCTATCGGATTTCACTTGAACCATGAGAGAGGGAAAGGAGGAGTTGCAATTCTCATTAACCCAAAATGGGAGAGTCTTATTGATAATCACGGGTGCTCAACATGTCAGAGAGTAATATGGGTGACAATGAAGCAGGGGGAGAAAGTGTTTGGTATCTGTAATGTGTATGCTTCGAATAGTTATAAAGAAAGAGCAGAATTATGGGAGTGGTGTTGTGCACATCTTCCAAAAGTTCCTTGGGTGTTTGTTGGAGACTTTAACATGGTGGAACACAGAGCAGATAAATCAAGAGGGCTGGCTCACTCTTGGAAAGGCAATGAGCTTTTCTTTTGGCATAAATTCAAAAGGAAATTTAATCTCCTTGATCCTATGGAGCATATGCATGGTAAGTTTCTTGATATATGGTACACTTGGTGCAATAATAAAAAAGGTAAGAAAAGAGTTTACTATAGATTGGATAGAGTCTATGGAGATGTCTCCTCAGTATCCTTCATCCTGAAGAGCAACCATGCTCCTATCCAAGTTTACCCCACCTCATTATCAGACCACTCCCCTATTCAAACTTGTTGCAGGATTGAGGATAATAGGAGTTCAGATGATTTACATAGGAAGAGTTGCCCCTTCAAACTCAATACCTCACTTCTTGAGGACCCTGATAACTTAGAGGCTATTCTTATGGTCACTGAACTTACTAGACTTGGTAACCCTCTCTTAGATGCTATTGATCTTTGGGATCTGAAGGTGGAAACTTGAAAAAACCTTTTTCAAGTAATTGGTAAAAAATTGGCAATGGATAGGAATAAAGAAGAAGCATTTTGGCAGAATAGGCTGAACATTATTGAAAAAGATTTGCAGGACAGAGGGAATAATGAGGTACTGGAAACCCAGCTGGCTAACATCAAGTACAATTTGAGCATCATTCAGAGATATAAGATTCAAGGGAAAAAGATTAGAGCTAGGATGAATTGGATTAATGAGGGGGATAAGGGGTCTGGCTATTTTTTCAATATCATAAGGGCCAAGCATAAAAGAGAAATGAGTAATGAAATTCAGTTGGAGGGCAGACATACTAATGAACTAGAGGACATTTAGAAAGCATTTTATAGTTTCTATAGTGATTTATTTTCCTCAGAGGTTTTGGTTGATAGTCAAATAGAAATGAATGATTGTCTGAATTTCATCCCTCAGAAACTCTCATTATCAGAACAAAACAATCTCAGTAAGGTTCTTTTTGTGGAAGAAATTTCTATAGCCATTGACTCTTTCTCAAATGGGAAATCCCCAGGGATGGATGGTCTCCATGTTGAATTTTATAAGAAGAAAAAAATTTGGATATGTGCTGAGCTCCTATATGTGTATGAAGAAGCTTTCAGGAAAGGGTCACTAGGAGGCTCTATCAACAAAGGAGTTGTTAAACTCCTTTTGAAAGTAGGAGACAGATCTCTTGTTAAGAACTAGAGGCCGATCACCTTGTTGAACTTGTCTTATAAAATCTTAGGTAAAGCTCTTGCTAGAAGGACTGCCCCTCTACTGAATAGATTCATTTCACAGGCACAAACATGCTTTATTCAAGGGAGATACATTCTGGAGAATCTAATTACAAGCTGGGAGGCCATGCACTGGGCTAAGTCAGATGGGAAGGATGTGGCAATGATTTTGTTAGATTTTGAAAAAGCTTATGACATGATAGAATGGGGATTTGTTCTAGGTATGCTGAAAGCATTTGGTTTTCTTAATCTCTATTGCAAATAGATAAGTATTTTATTTAAAGATGCTACTACAGTCATCGATGTTAATGGCTCCTTGTCTGACCCTATTATGCTTCAAAGGTATATAAGGCAGGGATGCCCGATTGCCCCTCTATTGTTTGTAATTGCTACCGATGCTTTGTTTTATACCTTAAGGGCTCAAGAAATAGGGCCTCCCTTAAAAGGTATCTCTCTTCCTAATAAGGAAGAGTTGGTTAAAGTCCAGTTTTCAAATGACACATCTCTATTCCTAGGTCTCGCAGAAGACAATTTTGATAATGCCATTAAGAGGTTAAATCTCTTTTGTCAAGCATCGGGGTCCAAAATTTCTCCATCCAAATCCACTGTGCTGGGTTGGTCTCATGAGCCACCTGATTGGCTGGCAAATAAGGGGTGGCAATGGGCAGGGCCCAATCAGATTGTCAGATATCTTGGTATTCCCTTCTCAGTAGAGCCCAATCTGAATAATATGTGGGATTGGATATATGACAAAATCAGTAAGAAACATATCAAATGGCAGACACATTCCCTATCCATTGCCGAAAGGTTCCAAGTTCAAAAAGTTCTTTCAACTCATTACATTTATTATGCTTCGGCTTGGTTGTTTCTAAGTACTTAGGTGAATATGATTGAGAAGATCCTCTGAGACTTCTTATGGTCGGATGGGAAGGGTAATAAGAAAAGACATTGTGTGAAATGGGCCTGGTGCTGTCAAGAGAAGAGTCAAGGTGGGTTGGGGTTGAAAGACCTTAAGGCACATGGCTCTGCCCTTGCATCCAAATGGGTGTTGAAAGCTCTCTGGGGTAATGAACCATGGAAAATCCTCATTAGGAACAATATTGTGAAGTCGGTTATTAGGAAAGGTAAACAATGGAAGGATGTGCCAGTTTATGATATAGTCTTTGGAGAGTTTAATATGAGATTGTTCAGGTCAAAAATGTTTCAAGTATTTTGGAAGGTGTGGGTCCAGGTGAGGTAGTTCATTCTGGAAAGAGGGGCAGCAGGTGGTCCTCCTTACTTTCTTGTTAAAGATGGATCTATTTTGTGGGGGTTGTACTGCAATGGTAAACCTTTGGCTCTAACCCAGAGCTATTCTGCAAAGGTATGGAATCTGAAGGGGATCTCTCTGATTCAGGACATCTTGGATGGTGGGAAGATAGGGGAGTGGGAGGGTATTAAAACCAAATTTAACATCCCTGACTCTCAAAAAAAGACTTATACACTTATTAAGAAAGGAGTCTATACTAATAACACAAGAGAGATTATTGATTCAGAAGCCTTCCTTAATAAAATTAAATGGTCTGATGGCAGTTTTTTGTCAGAAACTACTACTAAGAGTTTGTATCACTGTATGAAGAATGATTCCTCTCTTATTGCTCGGGTGTCCCAATGTTGGGGGCAGATTAATCCCTTTTCTAATTGGACCTTCTTTTTTTATTACTTTTGGAAAGGTAAAACAGAACCTAAGAAAATCTATTTTAAATGGTTGCTTTTGATTAAGAAATTGGTTGTTGGTAAGGTGCTTTCTTCTATTGGTCTTGCTCCTGTTTCTTGTAGTTTATGTAATGTTGTTGAGTCTTTTGAGCATTTATTTTTTGATTGTATCTATGCATGTAAGGTTTGGTCTATTTTTCTTGGCTCCCCTTGTCTTTAGAATTGCATGTCTGTTATCTCTTGGAGTGAAATTCTTGCTAGTTATGTGGAAAGATTTGATTCTAAGCTCAATAACCTTTGGTTTGCACTAACAAGTGAGGTGTTATGGACTCTTTGGAAGGACAGGAATAGAGAATTTTTCCAAGCTGAGAGAAGGAAACTTACTGAGTTTAATCTTAAACTCACACATTTTAATATCATGACACAGGTCTCCTTGGTGCTCCACATAATGAGGAGTGAATTTATGAGGCTAGTCTGAGAAGTTTGCTTGTTGATCAACAAAGACCAAGTGCAAGCTGCTAACTACATTTTAGAATACCAAAGTTTCCTAGCCCCCACAAAAGTGGAGGACTTGAACAATATGATCAGTGGATGGCAGATCAATAGTGGTTTTCAGGGGGAGGTCCTTATTGACCCCAATATGGGGGGTACTCAGTTAGGATGGGATACAGGGAATAGACAAGAGGAGGAGCAGGCATTTGTAGAGAATCCAGTGGTCTGAAATGATAAGGACAGTCACACTGATGGCTGGGATTAGATTATAGCCGCATTCTAAGATCTTTTTTTGATTTATATGTAACTAGTTGTATCATGAGTAGACTTATGTTTTAATTTCAGCTGCATAATTTCTAGTTAGAACTATCACTCCCCCAATTTTTGTAATTGTATATGTAATAGGGTGTGAAAAATGATGTTGATACTCAGACTCTGCTCCATACTTGTAAATATTATTAAATTATCTTAATAGAAAAAAAAAAGATATCTTACCAATAGAGGTCAATCTCCCATCACTGCAAGTATCCTTTCAACACATCATTTCAGATGAGGAATACCGAGTATCACGACTACATGAGCTAGAGTTGCTAGATGAAAAAAGACAAAATGTACTAACACACTTACAAGAATATCAACATCGTCTAAGGAGAAGTTT
The DNA here is from genome assembly GCA_027943335.1 of Chamaecyparis obtusa. NCBI lineage: Eukaryota > Viridiplantae > Streptophyta > Pinopsida > Cupressales > Cupressaceae > Chamaecyparis > Chamaecyparis obtusa. The sequence goes on from BSBK01007377.1 coordinate 90,209, forward strand.
CAATAAAAAGGTCATACCATGGTCTTTTGAATTGGGCAACTTTGTACTAATGGAAAATTACAAAACTCAAGTGGAAAGAGAAAAACTAGGAAAATTTGAACCAAATTGGTTCGGTTTGTACATCATCACGACAGTATATGGGTCTAGAGCTTATAAAATATCCACATCAGAAGGTGGGCCCATATCAGACCCCATCAATAGCTTTCATTTGTGCAAGTTCTATACATAGATCTCATAGTAGTCCCATCTTCAAAAAGTCAAAAAATACAAAAAAAGAAGGTTTACCTTGGTGAAAACCTAGCAATCAAGCATCTTTAGTGACACAAAAATAGAAATAAATTCATCCTATGGTGAAAACCACTTTGGTGGTGCCTTGGGAAAGTACCATGGTGAAAAATGAGCAACCTGATGCCATGTGTAGAGATCATGCTCTACCATATATCATTTCTCCATCCTGATATCACATATCACTGCGCTCAATTCTCCATGGTAAAATCAGTGGTCATCACCATCATGGCTTGAAATTTGTCAGTTATCTTTGCCTTATAACATCCTGACACGTTTTACACTAATTCATTCCATCATGGCCATTCCACAATAAGGTTCCCATTCTATCATGATTGGGGGCACCTCAATGTCATGATTCATCAATTCCTGAAAAATACCAAAAATATTGCAATTTGTTTTGAAAAAATCCCTAGTTTTTTTTAAAAGAGTCCTTTAAAAAAAAATAAAACATAAAAACATTCATCTATGGACCATGTTTGGGTTCTATGTAATAAGGGCCTTCACTTATGTGATACACCGTACATACCTTGACTCCAAACATACAAACCCTATGGTGGACTAAAAACATTTGCAAAAAAGTCCTAAGAAAGTTGTCGAAGAGAACCAAACAAATAAAAAAACCAAGAAAATCCTATAATAAATATCCTTTGTACCTAAACCAATTCTTTCACATCAAAAATAGGCACTGAACTATGTCATATAGCAAGTATGAGATTCAGTGGAACCAAGTCAAAATAGTCAAACTGGTTAACATATCCTTAGCTACACTGCCCAAACTGTCTTATCTAGCAAACCCAAAAAAACAACAAAGAATTTTGTCAAAAATCATGTTGTCTTAGACAAGGAAAATAACACTCAAAATTAGATGGAGTAGTCTTAGACAAGGTACATTATTCTTGGAATCAAATAGCATTAGCAAAATGTCAAAATTCAATGTCCAAACTACTGCAAAAATACATACACATAATCAGTACGACTGCAACTTGTTGAGTTGTGTTAGTCTTATTATGTCTTGATTTTCTCAAGTCATGCTCTTATGCATCTTTGGGATGCCCACAAGTGATTTAGAAATGTCATGATGGTTCATGACTTATTTTCTTTATCTGATGTTTGTGGAATATTTTCCACGAAGTCTTAAAAGATAAATTTGGGTGTATGTGATAAGAGCCTTCACATCCATATACAAATATCCAACTACAAAGTTGTAATGGATACTTCAGTTGTGATACGCCGCACATACCTTGACTCTGAATGGTAGACCTAAATGGATCGAACCACATTCCTTGTCTATTTAGTGTGCCTATTTTGAATGCAAAGGGATAAACAATACCTAGATCATTCATATCTTGGTAGGATGGTATCCATTGTTTCTATAATAAAGTGGATCAATGATGAAAAATAAATTGCTCAATTTAGTTGGAATTCAAATGTGGTTATTAAAACTTTAAGCTCTCTATTTACCATAATCTAAGGGTTTCAATCAAGGATTCATTCTCATTTTCTCTCATCTCCTAACTATCATTACTAAGAATTCTCTTTGTCAATCCTAATAAATCCTTCCGATAAAGTATCATGATACAACAAAAACACTGCATCTTGCATCCACAACATATTAGTACATATACATCATAAAAAACATATCACAATGCATTCATCCATCATTTAAATGTGTATAGAAAATCCAACTCATTTACCATTAACCTGCATCACATATAGTCACATCATAGAAAGTTCATATAAAAATGCAAAAACATAAAGTGCATAGCATATCGACATGACATCAGATCATATAGAAAATGCATACATCCATCACATAACATAAAAGCATATCAGAACATTTTTTCGCATCTCATAAACATCATAGATACCATCATCTTATTTCAAGAGATCATTCATTCCTTTCTTGCATAAACAATCTCTCGAGGGGGGCATCATTTACCTCACTATCACATTGTTCTCGTTGGGGCATATTGGGGTATAGCCTTTATTACTCTTTGAAACAATGCCTAAAAATGCATTGTATCAAAGAGGGGCAAAATGTAGACATAAAAAAATCTCCCATGTTTGCAAGCGACAATTTCACTAACATTCCTCTTAAATTATTAAATAATCTTTATTATTTAATTAATTGTGTCCTACTATAATCTAAATTCAAAATCATCATTTTTCTATAATTTCATAATTAAGTGATTTTAATTAATTACCTAGTTATTTCATCAATTATTCTTCTATAAAGTAATTAAATAATTAAACATTATTTAATTATTTCCTATCTCATTATAATTAATTAAATTATCATATTTAATTAATATTCCTTCTTTCTAATTGTTACATTTATGTAATAAATTAAATCAAATCCCCCTCACAATTAAATAAATTATATTTATTCAATTAAACTAATTTTTCCTCTCATAAATAAATAAATGTTTTTTATTTATTTATAATTCCCACATGTGCAAGTAAATAAATTATTTTATTTATTTAATCATGAGTATTCTTCCAAAGCTAACTCATACTAACTTTCAGTTCACTCTTCAATTACAATTCTGACTATTCAGTCAACATTGTTAATTACTCCCTCAACAATTAGTTAACAATTCAATCTATTTCAATCTTCTATTCCATCTCATCAGTCAATCCTCCAATTAAGGTAGTCAAGAAGGGTTGAACTATTAACTCTTTCCTCTCATCAGTCAATCCACCAATCAAGATAGTCAAGCAAAGTTGAACTCCTACTCACTTTGAGTTAACTCTTTCCCCTCATTAAGTTAAACTTGTTAAACAAATCAATCGATTAAGTTGAACTCCCACTCACTTTGAGTTCAACTCTTCAATCACAACCAATCAGCTCATCAATCACAGATTCTTGATTGAAAACCCCTAAAATTCTTATAAATAGAGAGCTAAATCTCTGATTTTGATAACCACACACGCTTTGAAATTTTATGCTTGCATAATCTTGAGCTCAATTCTGAGAGCCCAAATTGTAGGAGAAGGAGAACAACAAGGAAGGACTACTGGGTTTGCATATTCATATTTTTGAATTGATTTCATTTTTGTTTGAATGATATGCTTGTTGTTTTCATTGTTTCCTTTCTTGATTATTAGGAATACTAATAAATTTAACAAGATCTTTGTGGTTGAGATATTTGATGTTATTGTAGGTTTATATTGATCCTCGTTACCTAATTACACTTACAAATGAGATCACTACAACCTCTTACAAGAAGAGATCATTACCACTTCTTCAAGAAGAGAGAGCTTCTTACAAACACTCATATGTCTTGCTTATATAGGTGCTTACCACCCAAGAGATTACAATCACAACCAATGTGGGATAAAGTTTGGAAAGAGTAGATATAACTACCCTACTACAAATATTAAATGAATGAGGTAATTTAATGAACACCTAAAGAAAATTATTAAATAAGGAACTTTTGACAAACTTCTAAAATTCCACCTATACACCTTGATAAATGATGTTACAAAAAGTAACTTTATGATTATTATTATTTTTTATTATATTTTCATCATTTTCTCTCTTTTTTTAAAAAATAATTTCTTCTCCTCTTTTTTTTTGTTCTTTTTTTTGTCTTTTTTTTTTATGATGCAATATTTCTCTTACACCCCAGATAGTCTTGCATCCAAACCAAAGCATAAAATAGCCTAAGAAAATTTAAGCTAAGTGTGGATAGGTCATTTACTAGAAAAGTGATTAGCTAACTAGTTTCACGATGACTCTATTTACACTAGCATTGTCCCTTAAGTGTAACTTAGGGAGTAACATTTGCAAGATGATGAGTCCTAACTACTAAACCATGCTAGGTCCTCATGTATAAATTTATTGTAAAACAAAGAAAAGGAGAAAATCCAATAGGAACAAAAATCCTTTCCAAAAGATAAATCATGCTTGAAATGCAATGTACTAGTGAAGAAGATAAGTGATAAAAGGACTCATGATGAACCTCCCAGGGACTAATCCTAACACAATTATAGGTGTGCCCTTTAGTTCTTTTATCTTCTCAATGTAATATAAATCCTGCCTCATTTAAAATTTTAAGAAACATTTCCCAAATATAAACATTTTTTTTTTGTGTGAATGATGGGCATCTAGACTCTAATATCTTGCATCCCTAAAAAGCCAAAAATATTTAGTCAGGACTAGGTTGGTCGGGTCGACCTTTACTCATGCTTTTTCCCTAATATTTTAGGATTGTAATATGTTAATCTTACACTACCTAAAAATATCTCTGTTACAAAATATGATAACTCTAAGTCAACTTTTCATCAAATTAAAGTTAATATCTCATATATAAGAAACTAAACCTCCTCATTTGTGATATCAAACATTTTTTAAAGATGAACTCTACAAATTAAAGATATCTTATGATGTGAAGTCTGCAAATTCAAAAACAAATCAACAAGAATCAAGTTTTAATCAATTCTCATACATCATCATGGAAGCTTCAAAATACATTTAAGGATAATAGAGGATTACTGACCAATGATTGGCTTGTGTTAAGTAGACTCATCACATGTTTCCAACACTTCTGAGACAAGTCATAATTGAGTAATACATGATCCAAGTCTCCTCTTCCTTGTTACAAAGAAAACATTTAAATGTTCTTGCAAAGCCAATCTTTTTCATTGTCTCCTGTTAGAATCCTTCCTTTAAAATCCAACCAAGTAAATGCACCAAATTTCAGAAGGAAACATTTGTTACAGCATAAGAAACAAAGCTAGTATTGCATATGGGCTTCATTTTCTAAGATCTTGTAACCCAACTTGACCCAATACTCACCTTTGATCGAGCCATAACCAAATTTTTTGTCTATTGTACTTGAGAGGGTAAGTGTTCTAGTTCTAAAAAATATCCTTCAAGATTTGAGTATTTTCTTCAGCCAACTTGAGCTCACTTGAAAACATCCAACTCCATTCAACCCAACACTGTTATTATACACCTCCACATAATTGTTTACCTTTATTTCCCATGTTTTCTCCATTACTACTCTTATCCTATTGAGCTTCTCTTGATCTAAAAGAACCTCATTTCCATCCCAGGATTAGTCCAAACATTTTCCATCTTACTGTCCCCTAATTGTCAAGAAATATTATCTATGATGATTTGCCTACAACTCACAATGAAATTCCATAAAGCTAGGTCATGGGGGGATCTTGGATAGTCAAAATTATGAATCCATCATTATCGTCTAGGTAATTTTCTCTAAGAATTCTAATCCATTTCTAGTATGAAATTTTATACATGTTCCAGACTAACTTTGCACCCATAGCCTCATTAAGGATTCTTCGATTCCTCAAACTAGCACCACCCACATATTTTGGTTTACATATATTATCCCAAGGAAATAGTGGAATTTTGTCCTACTCATGGTTGTCATTCTAGAAAAACTTCCTCGTCTTTTGTTATACCACATTGATCACTTTCACTATAATTTTCAAACACGTCATTGAAAAAAGAGGTATAGTTGAGATGACTATTTTGAGTATTAAAATTTTTCCTACTAACATTAACCACTTACTTTTCCATCCTTCTATTTTATTAAAGTACCCATATATAAGCCCATTCCAAAAAGAAGATTTAGAAACCCCTACAAACAAAGGAATACCCAAGAATTTACCTAGAAGGCACCCTAGTTACACATTGAAAACCTTCAATATTTCTATTTGGACATCCTCCCCCGTGTTAAAGAAAAAGACTTTTGACTTCCTCTAATTAATCTTTTGTCTTGAAACCTTACTATACTTGTCTAATACTCTTGTCATCACTCTCCCCTCCCTCATAGATGCATCCCCCATGAGTAATGTGTCATTTTAAAATTGTAAGTGTAGTGCAGGGTCCACCACTTTGGCTACTTTAATTCCCTTCCACTAACCTTGGTCCCTTCATCTTGAAATCAATCTGCCCAAAACTTTCATCATTAAAATGAATAAGAAATGAGAGATTGGATCTCCTTGCTTGAGGCCCCATGATGTTTCAAAAAAGCCTTATGGGATTCCATTTACTAGGATGGACACGCAAGGAGCCCCTATCATTCCTTTAATCCATGAAAATCCAAACTTCTCAAGGAATTTATACAAAAATGCTCTATCCACCTCATCATAAGCTTTCCTTATATCTAGTTTCACAAACATCTTGCTCTGATTACCCAATTTGATTAAATGTTTTTCCTCATGTGCTATTATGATTCCCTCTACAATAGATTTTTTTGGGGTAAAATCACTTTGTTTCTCTAAAATCAGAGCCCCCAAAACCTCCTTAAGTCTATTTGCATCCACCTTGAAATTACTTTATAAATCACATTACATAAGGAAATGGGTAAAAAATCCTCAATGAGTATGTCACATACTTATTTGGAATAAGGGAAACCAAAGTGTTGTTAAATTATTTTAGGACAAAGCCCTTCTACCTTGATTATTCAACCACTTCCCACATTTTGATCTTTAACACCTCCCAAATTTTTTGAAAAAAATATAGCTTGAAAGCCATCAACCTAGGTAATTTTTCTCCATCTAAGGAAAAAGGAGCCTCTTTAACCTCCTTCAATTGAACCAGAGCCATCAACATTTCATTATCTAAGTTTGAAACTAAATTCAGAATGACACTTATTATAGAAATAATGCAACACACACAACTAAGACGGGGGGGGGGGGGGGGGGGGGGGTGGTGAATCAGTTATGTCCAAAACAAAACTTACCAAAACTTAACTTCCTTACATAGATAAGCATGAAGAAAATGAACCATCAAAACAATAACACATAACACAAATATTTTTGCGTGGAAACACGGTTAAGGGAAAAACCATAGTGGGGATCAAACCCACTAGATGATGCACTAGTATATATAAAACTTGTTAAAGGTACAATGGGGAATGCACATACATTCAGGCTCACTGCCTAAAGCTCATTGATCAAATACAAATGAGGGAAACAACCCTTGGGCTACAACCCAAAATACAACTAGGAATACAACCCCAAAGATGGAATACAATCCACTGTGGACAATAATCCACTAATTTTTTGAACTAACTGGTAGCATCTCAGACATGCCACTATAGCTCTAATGAAGTACATCTCTTTTCTAAATATATTTTAGATTCCACTCATACCTCTTCATGCAATATCTCAAACATCAATCACACTCTCATCCTTATCATCATAATACCGATCTCAAAGATTACATCTTTAAATACATTACATCAACTTATTACAACTAGGTTGGCTAGGGACCTAATTACAAAATATTACAAATAGTAATACACAATGCATAATGTTAACCAAGACATGTCATCTAAGACATAGACATGACCCAAATGTCCATCCACAAACACGCCACGATCCAAAGATCACACCTCAAATCTTCGCAATATGCTAACTCACCAAGTCAGCCAAGAACACCAACACGCCATAGAAAAATTATTGAATTTGATCACATATCCCAAGGTGATCCACTAACATGAGTAGAACATGATCCAAAAACATTAGCAAGCAACATGAATTACCACAACAACAACAAAAACATCTCTGCCTTAGAATCTATAACTTTCTCTGCACTATTCATCAGGAACACTCAACATCAATCTCTTTCACAAAAGAATAATAGATTTCCAAATCTAAATCACGGACCATTTGAGTTGAGAGCACAAATCCATGTTCTAAACTCACCACCAAATTAGCAGCAAAATATATTGCATAATCGAACCTCATCGATCCAAAAACTTCAACTTTGTCTCCATAGAAATAACCAAAAACAATTTCCTCTGATCCATCCATCATAAGTTCCTCAAAACACACAACAAACCTCTAAGACTTGAAAAAAATTAAGTATAGACATTCCTCAACACATTCTCTAGCTTCACAGAAATTGACATCAAGTACAATGTTCATACCGAACCAAAAAATTCAATTGAAGAAACTGAGAAACTGTGAGGAATAAAGAAATATGTTGAAATCAATGACAAAACATTAATGCCAGCACATATATGCATGAAATTTCCAACAATCTCCCCTTTTGGCATTGATGGAAATATGTGATGTGAAAAACTATATCAATTCACAAAGTAGAAGTCAATACTCAATACACTAATTTCTCCCCCTAAGTCTGACACTTCTCTTCCACAAGGCTATCTCTCCCTTGATTCTCTCTATTTTTCACATGGCTATCTCTCCCCCTTTAACATCAATGAAAAAGGAACATATATGCACTAATTCATAGAGGCCAAAACAAAATCTTAACAACATACCAACTAATCCCCCTAAGGAGAAGTCCCCAAAAGCATCAATCCAGAAGAAAATAATCTTTTTGAAAGAACTGGACCAATGCAAATATATGCATCTCTAGCTCTAATCAGGAGGGGTTGTCACCCCAAGATTACCTCAGAGATGCTCAAAAGTATCCTTCAACAAGGGCTTCATGAAAATATCTACAATCTCCTCTTTTGTAGGCACATATTCCAATCAGACTTCCTTCTCATTCACCTTATCATTCAAGAAATGATACTTTATAGAAATATGCTTTGTCTTTGAATGCAACACATGGTTTTTTGAAATATTGATAGCAGTTGAATTATCACAGTAAATAATAATAGGCTCACCAAATCTTATTCTGATGTCTTCCAGCATTTTCTTCATCCAAACTACCTGAATATAGTTCATAGTAGCAACAACATACTCAGCTTCAATAGTAGATTGAGATATACAAGTTTGTTTCTTAATGGCCCAAGAAACTAACTTCTTCCCCAAGAAGAATGCACCACTTACATTACTCTTCCTATCATCCACATTACCTACCCAATCAGCATCAATGTAAACACACAAAGTAAGATCATCATCCTTAGGATAGCATAGTCCATAATCCATTGTCCCTTTCAAGTATCTGAATATCCTTTTAGTTCTAATCACATTCTTATCTTTCAATCTAGGAACTAAGATCCATGTGTTTTTATTCTCAATATGTTCCAACTCTTATTTCATTGCTTTAATCCAACTTTCATCTTTGCAAGCTTCATCAAAATCTTTAGGTTCAACTTGAGAAATCAAACAAATTTCATTTCTTATTCTAACATGTTTTCCTTTAGTCATAACACCTTCATTTCTATCACCAATAATCTGATTTTATAAATGATTTAACCTTACATACCTTGGGGTCTTTGAATTTTGTTTTGTAGTAGACTCTTGAGTTTCCACTTCTTCTTCATCAACAACTTCTCCATTCTATTCCGTCGATCCATTCTAAGTCTAATCCTGATTCTGCGCTTGAACAATCTGATTTTCTTCTTCATCATATGACTCATAATTGTATGAATTTTCCTATTTTTGATAATTCTCATGAACTCTTACATTAGCACTTTCCACTATTTTTCTCAACCGATTGTTAAAACATTTATAAGTTGTGCTCTTTGTAGATTATCAAAGAAAGATACCTTCATCACTGTTAGGCCATTTTTCTATCATAGTAAAAATCATAAGAGAATGGCCTATTTCTTCACAAATTCCTAAGTGGCCTTGCCATGCCTGCAAGCTTGTTTCAATGAGCGCAGAAGATATACAAGTTCTTATTGCTTGTGCCCTTAGCCAGAGGTAGTCTTTCATGTCATCATGCTTCAGTCCAGATCTCATGGCCTAATATCCAGAAAATCCAAGTGAGCTGCCATGCCCTAGTTGTGACACAGTTTTGATCTGCAAGCTAAATTTTTGATGTTTCATGGCTTGTGCCCTTAGCACATGATAGTTCATTGTGTTTCCAAGGTCGGGTTAAGAGCACATGTTCTGAAAAGTTACAACCAGGGAGATATTCAAGTTTTATGGTCTATAGAGATAGTTCACTTCATGTCGGGTGGTTTCAAAAAATTATCTAAGCATAAGAACCCTCGATGTTTTCTATTTCTCTGATGCCTTTTCAGTTTTAAGAGAAAGCTCTGGTTGTTTTCGACCTTTCACCTCTTCGTAGCTAGTTTCTGACATCAACATTTCCTATGTGTGCTACTGTGACTGTGTGGGGCCCAGTTCTTCATGGTTGTTTGGCCTCTTGATCTCTTGTTTCTGGTGGTTAGGTCCTCAACCTTTAGCGATCCGACGAGTGGTTTATGTTATGTCTGGTGGTCTCAGTTTGGAAGCGGTTAAAGTTTGATTAGAATATATGGTTGTCGCTTATCCGCAAGGTAAAGTTGCATGATGGTTATCTTTCATGGCTTTGCGGCAGCTGTTAGATTATCTTATGAAGGTTGGCAGTGGGTCCAGGTGGGTCCGTGTGTCAAATGTTGCAGAGGTGTTCATCTCTGATTGGCTGAGGTGTTAATGATGTGGCAGTTGTCAGTGGGACTGTGTTCTCTGCAGGAATTAAAGGTTTGACAGTTTTCAAAGGATCTGACGGCTGTCATATATCCGCAAGTGAAAAGTGCTCGAAGGTTATTCTTTGCGGATACACGATAGCTGTCAATTCTTTCCAAAGCCATAAGTCGACAGTGCGATGGGTCCGATGTCAAATACATGTTGATGTGCTTATTTTCTATTGGTTGCGGTGTAGCTGATATGGTGAAATTGTTTTCAAAGGTCTCTTTGACTGTTGAGGATTTTTGTGGACCACCCGATCTACCGAGAAATAAATAAGATTGACGACTGCATTTTAAACTTGCTGATTAACCGTTGCCACCTGAAATTTGAATATTTTAAGGGTTTCTTAGTGACAAAAGGACTAAAAATGTAATGTTTTGGCGATCGATCTACATGATATGATTTTGTGCTCACTGGTACAGTATAGCCCGAGGTATGATTGATTACGGAAGGTGTCTACACCATGGTGGTGGGTGAAATAGCCATTCAAGTTGCATCGCAGTTAGAGTTGCAGAGGGTAAACATGATGGGTTTCTGGTCTTTTGCGTGCCATTCAGGGATAGTGCCATTAATGAAGATCATTCTTGGATTTGTTTTTCTCTAAGATTGCTTGGTTTTCTCCCTTGCAGTAAATTTTGATTGAATCTAGTTGACGAGGTAGTTGAAACCCTAATTCTATCCTAGCTATCCAAAGCTTGTTGCATCCTTTCCGAAGGATTCCAAGATAGCTAGTGACTATATATTGCTGTCTAATGTATGTAAAAAGGTTGTTGATGGTCAATTTGGAAAATTGATTAATGAGAGCTTGGGCTTAGGGTTTGTTTTCTTTAGCATTTTCTCACGTTGCAATGTGTTAATTCTACAAACTTTAATGAGAATACACTTGAATCCCAATTTCAGACTTGTGTATGTCTTCTTGTTTCTATCTTTAATCCTTATATATTAATGTCACAAAGTGAGTTAGTATATGGTATACAAAGTATATTGTGAGATTTTCTTTGAGTTCTTGCCAAAGTCAGGATTAAATCCTCAAAGATAGTTTCAGAGAATTTAGGGTGAAATAAGAATTTGATGTCCAGGTATGTGAGTGAGAGGAATAATAGGCAAAGCACTTATTCTGGATTTGGGTGTGTTTAAGTTAGATTTTTAGTTGATGCATGTTGTATTGTGACTCTGTGCCCTAGGAGAAGACACTGGTCCATTCTTAGGAGGCATTTTCCCATCATCAATCAAACAAATGTAAATGATGAAATCCTTAAATCAGTTTGTAAAGGCTATGAATGTGTAATATTTTGGAGACTCCTTTCAAGAAGTGAGTCAAGGGTACACCCGCCTGAGCATTAGGCTCAAAGTGTAGGAGGATCCTTGTTGATCCTTGTTAATTGGCCCTTTTCCTTGTAGAGTTTGGAGTGGTGATAGAGTCAGTGACATTAGTTTTTCAATCATAGTGTAAATCTACAAGTAGAAAGAAAAGGAACCAACAATCACATCAAGGATCAAACTTCCCCAAGTCTTCATCTCTTTTGATATAGCATTTACTTCCAAAAAATCTAAAATACTTCATTGTGGGAACATGACCATACCGAAGTTCATAAGCAGTCTTACCAGTACCACGCTCTATCTGAAGTTGGTTCAATGTGTAGACTACAGTTCTCATGACTTCTCTCCAATACATATTTGGTACTTTTTCTTCCATCATAATAGTTCTTGTAGTGTCAAGAATTATCCGGCTCCTTCATTCTACAATTCCATTATGCTAAGGGGTTCAGAGGGAAGATATGTCTCCTTATTCCATTTTCTTCATAGTAAGCATTGAATTCTCCTAAAGTCAACTCTACACCTCTGTCTTATCTTAAGCACTTCATCTTTAATCCTATCTTAGTCTCAACCATAGCTCTAAAGATCTTGAATTTGTCAAAAGCTTCATATTTATCTTTCAAAAATATAACCCACATCATCCTTGAATAGTCATCAATGAATAGAATGAAATATTTGTCTCCATAATAACTCTTAGTTCTAGTAGGACCACATAAATCATTATGCATCAAATCTAACAATCCACTTGAAGAATATATCTTTCTTTTAAAAGTAGATTTTGTTATTTTTCCCAACTGACATTTCTTACACAAAATTATTAGGCTTTATCAATCTAGGTAGATCTCTTACAACATGTGTAGTACTTATCTTCAAAATGTTATCAAAATTTACATGAAAAATTCTCTTATGCCACAACCAACTGTCATCAATTCTAGCAATCAATCATTTATCCTTAGTGATATTCAAATGAAAAATATTACATCTTGTCTTAGTGCCTAATTCAATTTTATTTCTAGATCTTCCTTTGATTATGCATTTTCCATCCTTGAATTCCCACATATATCCTTTACCAACAAGCTATCCAACACTCAAAAGATTATTCTTTAAACCTTCAACATATAAGACCTCATCAATATTATTCTTACCATCAAGAGTAATCAAACCTTTCCCTTTGATAAATTAATGAGTATTGTCACCAAATCTGACAACACCATCATCATACCTTTCCAATTTCTCAAATTTGTTCTTATCTCCAGTCATATGATGTGATCAACCACTATCTATTACACATTCATCTTTTACTTCAACATGTGCAGCTAGGGATTTCTGCTCATTCAAGAAGGTAGGGTTGTCTTCTCTAATAGAAATAAAGATAATCTCATCTTCACTCTTCTCAAATTCTTCATCAGTCACACCATCACTAGCATAATAACACTTCTTATAATATTTAGGCTAAAATTTTCTAGGCTTATGCTTCGGTACTCTCTCAGGACATATAGAAGAAAAATGAACAATATTATTGCAAGAAAAACATTTCAAAGGTACCTTCCCTTCATACTTACCTGGACCTTTAGGAACTCTCTTTGCAATCAAGGCTTTAAAATCTTCCAACTTTCTTTCTTCTTCTTCATTCTCTTCTCATTCCTTAGAATATCTAGATCCAAACTTTGAAGAACTTTCACTAGATTCATAATTCAGCCTATCCTTTGAAATAGTAACTTTAAATGTAGTTTCATACTTAGGAAGATTATCACGAAGTCTAGTCATTTCAAAAGTAGATAAATTACCAACCAATGTATCTCTTGTCACCTTAGAGGTAGTCCCAATCTCTTCAATTGCAACAACTTTGTTATCATAGAAAGGAGGCAAGGATCTCATAACTTTAGAAACAATCTCATCCTCATCCATTACATCGCCAACACCTTTGATTCCACATATAAGTTTAGTGATCTTCTAAACATAGGCTTGAATGTTTTCTCCTTTGCTCATCCTCAAGAATTTCAACTGTCCTTTTAGACTCTGCAACTTCGCTTGCTTCACAAAGGGATCTCCTTCATGCAATACTTCAAGTTTTATCCATACCTCATGTGCAGTTTCTAATTCCATTACATTTATATATTTGGCATCTAATAAGGCACTCAACAAGGCTTCCTTGGCTCTCATATTATATCTAAATTATGTCTTCTCATCAACAATAGCAACAGACAAATTTGGAGGAGGCTTGTAATTTTTCTTTGTAACATCTCAATATTCTTCTCCAATGCATCTAAAATGAGTAATCAGTATTCCCTTCCATAAAGCATAGTTGGTTTCTTCGAATCTTAGACTGTCCTTAAAAGTTGTCATCACAGATCACCTCAAGCAGTCAAGCTTCAAAAAGAGGAGCTAGCTCTGATACCAATTGATAGAAATAAGGTAGCACACACCACTGAGAGGGGGTTGAATCAGTTGTGTCAAAAATAGTTGTGTCCAAAACAAAACTTAACAATACTTAAATTCCTTACATAGATAAATATGAAGCAATTGAACCATCAACACAAGAGCATAATGCCAGAGATGGTTGTGTGGAAACCTGGTTAAGGGAAAAATCATAGTGGGGATCAAACCCACTAGATGATGCACTAGTATATATAAACCTTGTTAAAGGTACAATGGGGAATGCACATGCATTCAAGACCACTTCCTAAATCTCACTGCTCAAATAAAAATGAGACTAACAACCCTTGGGCTACAACCCAAAATACAACTAGGGATACAACCCCAAATACAGACTACAATCCATTGTGGACAAAAATCAACTAATTTTGTGAACTAATGGTAGCATCTCAGACATGCCAATACAACTCCAATGAAGTAAAACTCTATTATGAATTTACTTTAGATTCCACTCAGACCTCTTCCCATGACATCTCAAACATCAATCACACTCTCATCCTTATCATCATACTATCTATCTCATAGATTGCATCTTTAAATACATTATATCAACTTATTACAACTAGGTCACCTAGGGACCTAATTACAAAACATTACAAAGAGTAATACACAATGCACAATATGATCCAAGAAATGTGAGCTAAGACATAGCTAGGACCCAAATCACCATCCACAAACATGCCATGATCCAAAGATCATACCTCAAATCTTCGCAACATGCTAACTCACCAAGTCAGTCAAGAACACCAACACACCACAAAAAAATCATTGAATCTGATCACATTTCCCAATATGATCCACCAACATAAATAGAACATGATCCAGAAACATCAATAAGAAACATGAATTACCACAACAGTAACAAAAACATCTCTACCTCATAATCTATAACTTTCTCTGCACTATTCATCAGGAATAGTGAACAACCCTTGTCACAAAAGAAGAATAGCTTGCCAACATCCAAATAAAAAACCATCTGAGCTGAGAACACAAATCCATGTTCTAAACTCACCACCATGTTAGCAACAAAAGATATTGCATAACCAAACCTCACCGATCCAAAAACTTCAACTCAATCTCCACAGAAATAGCCAAAAAAATTATCCTCTAATGCATCGATCATAAATTGCTCAAAACACATAGTGAATCTCTGAGACTTGAACAAAATCAAGTACAAACATTACTCAACACATCTCCAGCTTCATAGCAACTAACATCAAGTACACTATTTATATCGAACCATAAACTTCAACTGAACAAACTAGGAAATTTTTAGGAATAAAGAAATATATTGACATCAATGATAAGACATTAATGCCAGCACATATATGCATGAAATATCCAACAACTTAATATCTCCTTGTGGTCCTCAACTGATCAAGAATCTTCACATGACCACAAAGAGGAAAAGAAAGAAACAACTCTCCTATTGATATCTTCTTCCTCAAAGACTCTCTTACCCAAACCATAAAGATAGATGAGATTCTATTATGGTATCTTCATGTTTTGGCAAAGCTGTGAAAAAATTTGGTGTTGCATTCTCCTTCTTTCAACCAATTCTCCATAGGCTTTTGATACTAGTACGTTTCTTCCCTTGCTAAAATCTTAGCATATTAAGTTTGAAGATACTTTTTAGTGAGCTGATCCACTTGTTCCATGCTATCTCTTATCACTTTATAATTCAAAGATTCTAGCTATCCTTCAATAACCCTTTTTCTACAAATATGTCTCTGAAATACTAACAATTCCATACTTTCAAATTACTCTTCATAAATTGAAGTTTCTTAAAAAACTGAAAACCTTTATTGTCCAAACAAGGGGGAGCATTGTGCCACCACTATCTTACTATTTCCATGAAGGCTTCCTCATAAAAACACATATTTTCAAATGTAAATGGACATCTCAAAGGAAAAGATTCCTTCTGCAACATCCAAGCCACTAAAAAATGGTCTGACCGAGTGAAAGGAAGGATAGAAGCTTCAAAATCCAAAGAGAGGGCACCCCAGCCCCAAGCCAAGAAGAATCAATCTAATTTTTCAACAATATTGGAGAATCCTTGCCTCTTATTTGTCCATGTGAACGTCCCATTCTAAGCTTTAACCTCCCACAAGCTATTGGTTGTCACAAAATTTTGAAAGTCAATTTGAACATTTCTCAACAATCCTTTCTCACCTTTCTTATCATTCATTTCAAGGGTTGCATTGAAATCCCCCCAATAATGAAGAACTCCTTGTCCATAACCTTAAATAGATTTGAAATTCCTCTCCATAATTCCTTGTTGTCCCGTGTGCTAGCAGGGCCATACACATTAAATATGAAAATACTATTTTGAATGTGTAACATATTGATCTTAACCAACTGCTAATTCCTGTCATGAGAGATAGGCTTCACCATAATAGTTTAATTTTTATATAGCACACCAAGTCTACCAAGATCCCCATTTGAGCTGACAAAAACACCTGACCAAAATTTCCCTACTCCTAATAGTTTCACGGGTTGATCTTGCTTTAGCATTATTTCTTACAAACAAATTGCATCTATTTTTGTTTGATCAAAAAACCTCTTGATCAAATGATGTTTGTCAGGGGCATTGTAGTCCCTGATATTCCACGTAATGAGCTTCATTTAGCCAAGAGAGAACAAGCCTCTCCCAGATCTCAATTTTCTTTGGTCCTTCATATTCCCAGTCATCTCCAAAAACTCCTAGGTCAATTTATAGCATCTGGTTTTCCTTCCCCCAATGTTCATTTTTTGTGATTTAGATTTTGATTGGTTGGTTTTCCTTTTCTCCAATATCCCTTCCCCATCAACAACACCCAAAATATCCTCCTCACCATTTGAAAAGACTATCCCTTCATCCTCCATCCCACTCGGTCCTTCCATGTGGGTATCCTCCCTTATTGTAAACATGTGGATATTCTTGAAAATTGTTATTTTTGAGAGCTCTCCACCTCGTTGTCTAATGCTAAGGTCCCATCCTTTGAGTTTGAATATTGATAATCATTACACCATCATTCTTAAGAGCACCTTTACAAAGTTCATCCAAAGTGTTTCCCCCCCGATCCTCCTTCTCCACACCAAATCCTTGACATTAGTTTATAGCCCCTTTCTCTATAGCCTCCGACTCAAAGTTTATTCCTTTCTTTAGAGGCTCAAGCATGAGTCTACACTACCCAATCTCACTATCTATTTTTTTATGTTAGCCTTCCATGTTTTGAAAAATACATTCTTTTATCTAGGGAGAAAGTACTTGATCTTACATGCTTCCAACACCTATATAGCTAAATGCTTCTCATTCCCTTCCCCTTCTTGTGTCTCTACAAGAGAATATAACATGTTTTCCATGAGATCTTGTTTTGGTCCTTTCCTCTTCTTATCCACCACACATTCATCTACTTGATGACCCCATGTCTTGGATTTCTTACATTGTTCCATAATTTCTTCCACCTCAATCTCCTACCGCCAAATGCCTTTGTTGGTCCATATCTCCATTGCATGGGGCATAGGTGGTGTAGTTTCCATACTATCATAGTATACATACTAAAATCCTTTTCTTTAATAGCCACACCAACTTTCAAAAATTTATCAATATTGTTCCCTATAATCTTAAGGGTTTCCTCATTCCAATAATCATGAGGAAGGTTATACAACCTAACCTAGATTTGGAATTCCTCTATTGAGATTTATTTTGGGTTGAAATTAGGTGACCATTCTTTTATAAAAAAAAACCAATACCTCACATCAAGAAAGGCCCATTGTACATCACCCATTTTTTAATCTTTGGAACATCTGGTTATTACCTAGAAGAAATCATTCTGGAGAGGTTTTATAATAAAGTGCTTGCCTCATTTGTTGTCACACTATTTCCTAATACGAGGTTATGTCAGCCAACCTCCCCCCATTGCATGAAAAAGGCTTATTCCTTGTACTGATTAAATGACTCCTTCCAAGCTTCTAACTCAATACAAACTATGACAACCCAATTGTCCACCATCGTTGGTTTCTCCTTTTGGACTTTTGAAAGGAGAAAAGGATTTTTTGACCTCCATTATTCTTTTGTCACACTCTTGAAACCATTATTTTTTCCTTGAAATATTTTTGAAAATCCCTAATGATTCCTTTTAAGACCATGATTGGCTCTCCTAGATGGAAGATCCTCACAAGGAGGATGATAATCTTGCCTTTGCAGAACTTTGCATACCTTGCCAAGAGGATACCAAGCATGTAGTCTTCTTTGATCTAACGTGTAGTGCCGACCCATAGTTTGATTTTCAGTTTTATATTGCCAAACTCTTTTAGGCCACTTTTATGTGTGCGTTGATTATTTCAATTATTATGTGGTTTTGGATGTATGACATTACATGGTGATTTTATGATTGGATAATTATGAATATTATATATATTTGCAGTTAGATGATGTTAGTTACTTTGATAATGATTATTTATATGGTTAAAATGATATTTATGTTTATGATTTTACTTACCCCATACTTGCATGTGTATGGCTATCATGTATGTTTTACTTTCTTGTTTGACGTGTTTGATATGGTTGAGGGGCAATGTCGTAGTTACTTGCTTGCGTGATCCACATGATGTCCTGATCCCCACCATTGCTTGTTTTATATATAGATAGATAGATAGATAGATATATATATATATATATATATATATATATATATATATATATATATATATATATATATATATATATATATATATATATATATATATATATATATATATATATATATATATATATATATATATATATATATATATATATATATATGTATGTACATGCTTGTCTTTTATGTACGATTGCAGGTACCAGGCATCAACTTCCCTGAATTTTCAAGATGAGTGTGCCCTATCACAAGTCTCAATGGTAAGAGAGGGGAGATAATGTTCAGATCCAAATCCCAACCTAAGTTATTTTATTGTCCTGAAATAGTGGACAAGTTTATGATATTTTACCCTTCCCGAATTCATCCAGGTGACGTGAATTCATAGCCTTTCCCTTGAGCACGGTTATGGATTTATTAGTTTCAGTTGATCTCTAGTTGGTTGATATGTTTGTTAAGATTAAATAATTTATTTAGATTAATTATGTCGTTTAAATAAATTAGATATTGCTATATTTGCTATATATAGTTATTTTAAATGAAGAATTTAATTAATAGAAATTAATTAGATACATTTATTAAATTTAAAGATTTAATTAAGAGCTTATTTGTAGAAATAAAAGTATTTAATTAATGAAGATTAATTAAATACACTCTCTTAAAGATTTAATTAATCATCAAATTCAATTTTTCAAATAAAAGATAATTACTAATTGAAAATAAATTATCACGTGGAAAATGATGTTAGACTAAATAATATTAATTTAATTTAATTTAATTAAAATGTAATTTAGTTACACAAATCAATTAGAATAAATAAATAAAAGAATTAATTAATTGAGAGTTAAGTGAGTTGACAAAAACAAGGAATACAAAATACTTGAGTTACAAATTGGAATTGAGGGAATTATGGAGTTGATGAAAACAAGGCTATTGAATTGAGCTGAGTTCTAAAATTTGCATGGTTGAGTTCAATTCTTATATTGGAAAGGCTTGGCCATTATTCTCAACACACAAGTTTGCAAATTTGGGTGAAGGAATTGAATTGGAGAATTTTTCTATGAAAGCTTGGATTTTTCTATGTTTCTAGTCTTCTTCATATTTCTTCAATTGGTGGTTTGAGGTAGGATTTAGAAACCCTTGTAGTGTTAATTTTGGTATTTCTGAAAGTTTGTCTTCTTTGTGCCTATCTGATCTGGGTATTATGGCTATTTTGTGATTTTCCTTCTATGTTAAAAATTCTGAAATTAATTGTAAGAAATTTGGTGTTTGTATGAATTTCATAATTAAATTCAATTAGGGTTTGAATTGATAGAATTGTTAAAATTCAGAATATTATTTGTATGTGGATTCCTCTTTGTTAAAATAAGTGAGAAAAGAGAAAATAAATTGTGTCTGGTAAACCTTAGGTTGAAAACCTACATAATATTGTTTTAGAAAATTTAGATCTGATAAGGGCTTGGATGAATTATTAAACAAAATACTAGAAATTGAAATTAACAGTTGACTGTGAAAACCCAGCCTAAATCAAATAGGGAAATCAGGTTCTCAATTTGTCTGTGTAAAAAAAAATACAGCCTTTGTTATTCTTGAATTATTTACCTTAAAAAAAGAAGAAGATATATATATAACTATAAAAAAAGGTATATATGTCATGCACATATTCTGTTAAAAAAATTAATATATTCATCTCTGATTTAAAATATATATATATATATATATATATATATATATATATATATATATATATATATAATACCTTGTTGTTTTTTTAGAAAAATAAAATAAAATAAAATAAAAATAAATCTTATTGCTTGTGGGCGGGGACACCACCCCCCACCCACGATCGACACCGTTGTCGAGGCAACAAAGCGGTCAACATGGCAACATTGCTACCGAGGTAGCAGGGTTGCCAACAGCAAGGGTTGTTGGATGACAGCCTATTGGTTGTCGCAACAATAGGGTTGTCGGACGACAGTCCTTGGGTGTTGTGCGGCAGCCAGGGCCCACCCTTCCCCTTTTGAGTTATTGTTATTTGAAATATTTTTTTTATATAATATATATATTTATAATATTAAATTAAAAAAATAAAATAAATAAATAAAATATAAAATAATAAAATATAATATATATGTGTGTGTGTGTGTGTGTGTGTGTGTGGGTATATTCATTAAAATTTTCTTTTCTTTTTAGCATGGATTATTGTTAAATTGGAAATGATTCGGTGACATTATCATTTTGATAATATTATAAAGGGATAATTTCTATTTTTAATTAATTAGAATTGGGAGATTTAGTTGATTATTTTAATTAAACTTAGGATGAAATTATATTGTCTTTAGTAATTTTAAACCTGGAATCAATTTATTTTAATAATGTTATAAATTGATTTATTGGGTGTTAGAATTTAATTTAGTAATTATAATTATAGTTTGTTAGTGATTATTTAATAGATTAATTTTTTTAATGGAATTTTACAAATTAGTTTAATAATTAAATTCTTTGCATATTTTATTTTATTCCTTCTACGTTTGGGTTAGAAGGGAATCTTTTACGTCAGCCTATTAGGATTGTTACCAGAGCCGGGGTTAGGGTTGTGTTTTATTTTGTTTGCCTTGCATACTTCTATGGTAGTTGATCCTGTTGTGACCCAACCTTATGGAAATTGGTTTTTATGATGGAAGTGGTTTATTGTGTGTTCATGTTATTCTTTGGAACCAGATTTGGATATTATGATTTATGCTGACCTTGAGTTATGGTTTTGAGATTATGAACCTAGGGTAGGTTATCTAGGCGTTAAAAGGGAAGTGGCTTACTTTGGAGGTGTTAGAGCCCAGAAGTGGCTACCTGGGTATCCTTAGTAGGTTACTTAATCAAGTGATAATATAAATTAAATGAGGTTTAAAATGAATTAATAAGATAATGGTTTCCTCGCCCATGACTTGAGTGCTAGTATAGGCTAAGGATGGGAGCGGGAGAAAATTATTGCCCGTCTAGTAGTGAAGGTGAGTCTCGCATGATCAGTTATCCTTGTCTACACGAGAGGATTTTAGGTTCCGCATATATGATCACACTTGGGAGTCAGAGTCCAATGTGATCATTTCAAGGGGTTGACATATGTGATGACACTTCCCTAATTTAATCTTAGGTTTCCTACACGTGTTGCTTGCCTTTGGATTAGTATGTTTACCTTTGATTTTGAGATGTACCCTTCAGATAGGAGCTTCTAGGATCCTTTCTTAGTTTTACCTGATTAGTTTGGTATTGTTATCAGAGTGGGATCTAATGTTATCTCCTTAGCACGGTGGGAGTGGAACCATAGGTTTCCACGAGGTCGGGAGGTAGTGATTCTTTTACCATTTGAGACTTTGGCATTCCTATACCAGTGTTGGATGATCCTTGTTGCAGTTGCTTCGTATCCTATCTTCTTGGAGACTTATTCTTGTACTTTCTCTATTTTTGCACTTCGTATTTAATTGTAATTACATATCCAGCGACTTGTGTAGTGGATGTTGGAGATTATGTATACTTCATTATTCAGATGTATTTATGATGTAATATGTAGATGATTATTATAATTAATAGATGTAATTGTATTTACATAGTTTCTACGTCAAGGAACCCTTGAGATTTGTAATTTGAAATTGAGATTATATTTATGTGTACTTATGGTCTTTATGTTTACTTCCACTTGTTTATTCATTATTGTTTGTAAAATCTTAAGAAAAAAATTATTCTGTAAACTTAGTAACATGTTTTAGGTTAATGTCTCTTGGGTTCCCTAGTGGGGCATTACATATCGACTCTCCTTCATGCCTCTGAACTCTGTGTCTCAAACCTCTGCCATGAAACCCTAGCTCTTTTCTCCCCTCCATGGTAATACAACCATGGATGTCTAACATTATTAAAATAAATTTTAACTTCTTGAATTGAAAAATAGTTTTTCTATAGGTGGGAAGATGTTTCCATTCTACAATGACCATATAATTTTCTCCTCTATATGCAAGGGTTTGGATAGGTTTTATGCTTTATAGTTGGATTTTATGGTGGCACAGGGGCTTGTGTTGTTCCGAGTACCCATATTTACAAAAAAATCCTATGTTATGACCATGCCCCTTGGATCCAAGTAATTTTTTAGTTTGGAGGTTCACCATTCTATGAATTGTCCTATCCAAGCCACAAGTCAACAAACTTTTTCATTTGATGCCCCTCAATTGACTCATTCATTCAACACTTTGATAGATGACAAGTTCGACCATGTTGGGGAATTTTAGGATCAACTTACAATGTCTTGTTGCCCTCTTTCTTTCCACTATTCTACTCACACTCCATAGGTCTTCTTTAAAGGTTCCATCTGTGATGGGGAGGATTTTCTGGAAGAACATGCCATTATCTATAGATTTGTGAAAATAAGACCAAAACTATGTAATTTACACTCTTGGATCATTAATATTGAAAAGACAAGTTGGAAGAAGAGGTGAGTCTCTACCCTTGCGCCAAGGGATTTTTGATCTTGGAGTTTGAATCCCTTACTGGACAAGAAAAAGTGTTAAAAAATAGTTCAGGTTATTCTCCACAGAAAATGACACTTCTAGAAAATTGTATACAAATCAACATAATTCAATTTGTTTTCATTAGATTTTTTCATTTTTACAGCATTGTGGAGGTAGATTATGAAGATTAGACTAGTGAAAATCATTCTAAAGTCTGTTGTATGCAAAAATTAATTTTTGTCAGACCAATGAAAATCATGCTAAAATGCATGGTATGAAAAATTATTTTTTGTATGGAGGTGTATGATGGTGCTATTTTGCATGGAGAATAATTGCATCCCTAAAAATGGGCCATGGGTTTCCCAGGGGGGTTTCCTCAGTGCATGAAGCCATGTTATCCATCATTTAACCCCTACACTAAAACTTTCACTTCAACATTCTTATGGGACCAACTACTCTATCTCCCTCTTTAATTATGAGAGGTGGAGAATTCACAGGCTATTGATAATGGGCTTGGTAAGAATTATTGTTCTTTAACTATGCTAGTTCTTCTTGTGCAATCATATGTGCGGAGATGGAACTCTCCAATGGTCTTCTAGTTGATTTTTTTTTTAAAGTGGGAAATCAAAAATGGAGGCAACTTGTGAATTATGAGAATCACTTTCAAGTGCAACAAATGCTTCTATACTAATTATTGCACCTTCCAATGTGCAAAAATTAAAAACCATGTTGGAGGCAAGCATACCAAATGCAACACACCAACTTGGTGGGTTGGTGTGGAACCCCATCATTATGTAATCCCACTTGAGGATAAGATGGAGTTGAGCCCCTCTCAAGACTCTCCCCAAACCATCTTAAAGGCCTCATCTTCAAACAATACACAGCATACCATTTGCAAGACTCCACAACCACTTTTGGGAACCTATGCCTCTCTTGGGGCCTCTAAACTTCCCAATTTTAAAGTGAAACCAACTTCTCTAGATAGTCTGACCACACCTTCAAATACTTTGGCTTCCATTTTGTTTAACTCTCTTGGAGATATGGATGAAATCTTAATGGGAACTCTTGGAAGAAATCTTGTGAAATAACCTCATTCTTATCAAGGTTGGACTTAAATAAAGATGAAGAGATCCCCCTCTTCTAAGCCCACACACTATATGATGCTAAGATCTTCAAAGGAGGAAAAATCATAGAATCTTTGATTGTTCCCTTTCCTAGAATCATTGTAGATCTTGTTTGTTTTTCCTATTCATTAATGGGTCAACATAGATTTTAATGTTATGTAGTTTGTTATCTGTAGTAGTGTAGTGGTTTTTGTTTTTGATAGTGGTGTTATTTTGATGACCCTTTTGAGGGTCATAAAATTAACCATATATAGGCCATAATAAAAATGGGTCATCAAATTGGGTCCTTAAAATGGGTCATACCTATTTTGATGACCCATTTTGGTACCCACTTATGACCCATTTCTAGCACCCATTTTTAGGTAGAAGTTTGGATTGACCCAAAATGACCATTGGTGTTTAAACATATGCAATTTCTATGGTGACCAAGTTAGGCCCTAGATTGAATCGATAGCAACCTTTGGTTGTCCTTGCACATCAAAAAAAGACTTTTAACTAAATAAAAATCTCTTCAAATAAAAAATGATTAAAATTAAATAAATTAAAAATTGTTCAAAAATTAAGTAATATTGAATAAATGAAAACATCTCTTGAAATACTATAAATAGTTTAAATAAAATAAATTAATTCTAAAATAGAATTATTGTTAATATAATAAAATAATTTTTAAATTTTAAAAACAATTTTTAAAGTAAAAATAATATAAATAAAATAAACTAAAATTTTAAAAATAACTCTAAAATAAAATATATAACCTTTTAAAAACTTGGGATGATATGCAGGTTCAATACCGTTTGGCTCGCCCAAATCGTCAAACTTTTGATATGTTGGTTTCTGCCATTCATGATCATTTGCTTCATAAGCTTGGTGTCCAATCTGCTAGACCTTGCTGGAAGGATTGGAAATGGTACCCTACCAAGCAACTACAAGCCGAGGTTGGGTTACAGATGGTTGTCTCCTCATCTTCCTATGGTGGACATTCTCAACCAGAGATGGCATCTGCGCTCTTCTACATACCACTGGAGCTCTTGCTTCCAGACCATTTGGTCTACCATTACAAAGCCCAAGATGGCTCTCTTTGCTTGGTGGTTACTCTCCCAAGGGCTTCCTGTGGGGCCTAGGCTCAAACACCTGGGTGTTCATAACCCTCGGTGTCCCTTCTGTGGTCACCCTGAAACTTTTTTGCACATCTTCTAGTTCTGTAGGAGAGCTCAATAGTATTGGCAGTGGATTCATGGTTTTTTCAAACCCTTTAATCCCGAGCCTTTCTCCTAGCATATGATTGTCCTGGGAGACTCTCCTAGGCTTCCTTCCAAGTTTACCTAGATTTGGCATACTTTCAGGATGGAGATTTTGTTCACTCTATGGAAAGATAGGAATGTTGTTCTCTTTTCTCACAACTTTCTTGATACAAATGTTGCTATGTATAATAAAGCTTGTATATGTAACAATGTAATGATGCAAATTCAGGTGCAAGCTAACAAAGTGGCTCTAGAGGTGGCTCACCTTCAGGATTTGCTCAATCATTGGGGCAATGATCCTTGCACGGTTGCTCGGGTTCCTCCCGATTCTGTTTCTGCGGAAGGTACCCCATCTAGGGGTCGTCGTCGTGGGCATAGCTCTTTGGCCCGACGCTCCCGTACTCAGCGGTTGCAAGCTCCCCGCCACCACTCTTCTAGGGGTGGCAATGATGGTTGGCGGTGCCGCTCGACTTCTTCGCCTCGCCGTATCTCCGGGTGGTCTCCAGCTTCGGCTCAGTCTGCCCCTCCTGATGCTCTTGTTGCTCGTGGCTCTGGTTGGCCTCCGAGCTCCTCCTCCAAGTTCCCCCGCCTGGCTCTGGCTATTTCTCTGCCTCGAGCGGAGGACAAAGATAAAAATGTTGAAGATGATGGTTGGTCGATTCCCGACCATCCTTTCAATCCCAATGATGTTTGGGGTTTTGATGATAAAGATCATCCACCATCTGCTGGCACTGCTCTTGCAGCTTGATGGCTTTATGCTTTTTTTTTATGAATAGTCTCTAGTTTTTATGTTACTGTTTCTGACTTCTGCCGTGTGGACTCTCGCGGGGTGATTTTTATGTCCCTCGACCCCTTTTTTGTGAATATGTAACTTTTATATTCAATTAATAGAAAAGGCACTATTCATAAAAAAAAAATCTATGTATATCTTTTAATATGAATTATTTATTTTACAATATTCAAGAGATAATTTGTGGTCTGAAACCACATAAATGTCTTTGAAACAATCCATAGCTCAAACTACCAACAACCCACCCAATATAGAGATACATTCCATCCATTCTATCTGTAGACTAGGTAGTAAACCATACTAAATAACATTAACCATAGAGTCTATGTATATGCACAAGTGCAATACTTACAAATTATACAAAAATTACGACACAATCTATCAAAATTTAATATTTCTCCAAAATCTACATATTGTGTGATGGTTTCTTTTCCTCTTGTCGTGGCTTACTCACCTAGTGTTCATCCTTCAAGAACTCCAGCCTCTTCTTTGATATCTTATTGTTTTAGGGCCGAACATTGTTCCTGCATTTTATCTCAAAGGTAGTTCTTCATGAAATCCCAGCTCACTTGGGCTTCTACTTGGTGTTTCTCCTTATCTTTGGTTGCACTCCATAAAAGAAAGGGTTTCAAAGGAGGAGTAACCCCTGCAACATGGAGCCACTTACCATTTTGTGCCACAAACCCTTCCCTTGCCTTCACCACTACAATGAAAGCATCCATGCCATACATCCATTCATCCCACACACATTACTTCATCACCCAATATACATCCTCCTTGTTGCCAAGCTCCATACACCAGGCTAAGAATATGGAAGCAATATCAATGTTCATCTGATACTTGTACTCAATCTCCATATATTCTTCGCCCAACATAATATCCATCATCTAAAAAAACATCCGGTCCTCAAATTCAAAAATGTTATGTAGCCTACACTCCAAAAAAATTCTCAAGAACATGAGCTATTGTTTCCTTGTGATTAAGGCAAAATTTGCCCTCATGTTTAAACAATCACAACCCTCTTCCTTCTATTTGTTGCTCTCTGCAACCAACACCAAGTACAATGAAATTTGATAAGACTTGGCCAACTTTTTATCAGCCTTGCACAATCCCCATCATGCCAAGACAAAGATCATAAATGTGTTATGAATGTCCTTTCAAATGGCAACGCTCGGAAGCCTCCACTCTTCAATATCAATGTCTTTAAGATCCTCGCAAGTCTCATCAATCTAGGCATTACATAATAACTGTCCACTTTGACAAGGTGTCTTCCACATCATTACCTTCTTGTTTTGTGTGGGTCACTTTGAGCTCAACAAAGTTTAAAGTGCCTGGATTTTTCGCTTCATTATTCGTTCCATCCATCTTTTTTTTAGCTCTTAATGCAACAATATTATACTTATTATCATGGGCCACAAACCCCGCACCAAATAGACCATAATTACCTTTCAACATCCTGTTGAAATTCATCTTTATCCAACTATTATTCTACTTTATCCACAATACCTTCTCCATCTTAAAAGCAACTAGGTTCATTAACATACCGCAATTTTATTTTATTTTATTTGAGCAACTAGGTTCATTAGCCTACTGCAATTTATTTATTTATTTTTTTCTTAAATATTAATGAATCATTTATAATTAATTCTCAATATATATAGACACACAAAAAAATAAAAATTGAAAGAATTTTATTCTCCTTTTCAATCATACAAAGAAGGCAAATGTTCTTGTCACATTTTGAAAATTTCTACATATGTAGGGGATAAGTTCCATATGGACTCAAATACTTCAAAGTGACACGTGGCAAGAAATGCTATTGTGATGGAGAGAGTACCCTTGAGATAACACTAGATAGACTGCCCTTGCACATCCGTCCGATGCCTCCCTCCCTCCTCAAATTCTGACCGACCGATCCCTGCAGTGTTAAACGAAGCAAATTATTATTTAGTGCAGAAATAGCTGCATCGGAAGCTTACAGTTGAACAATATTTGGGCTTCGGTCAAAACATTCAAATTTCAGGTGAGGTTTCTATGCTCATTCAATAAAAAACCAAACTCTAAATTCCCATCTCATGTCTGAAATGATAATTGAGTGTTTTTCTTTTAAAGAATGGTGTTTTGCGATTCAGGCTTTTTTTGTTTTTAGTGTTTTAAAATCCAAATTGAAATCACAAGTTCTATTCTGGGTTGGGTGTGGTTGCATTGGCTCTGTAATTTTAGGTTTTGAGAAAACTGCATCAGTTGAGTACTCCCACATCAAAATTGATTGCATTGGGATCCAGAAGCTCAATGAGTGATTTTAGTTAGACCTAGGGAAAATGTAGCGTGTGTGTGTAATCTTAACTGAGTTCGTTGAGACTGGTCTGCTAATTGTCTACACTGAGGCTTTTGGAAAACTTTAGGGTAATAATCGTTCAAACTGGATAGTCTGAGATTGATAACTGCAATGATTGATTTGATGAATACTTTGGGAAAATGTAAAAAGATATGGAAATTAAGAAGAGACCTACCTTATATAACCGTTTTGCATCTGTTCTTATTATCTTGGTCTCTGTAAATGTAATATAAGATGCATTTTTTAGTAAATGGTTGAAGAAAAAGAATTGAAACTATGGACTGTGGGTTTTTGGTAGATGGGATCTCTGAAGCAGTCTCCTGTGGCCCTGAATATGAAATGTGCACCATCTGTAAGAGCCCTTTTGAAAGGGGCTAATGGCCCAATATCTCAGCTAAAAATAAAATGTGGCTTTTTTGGGACGAGGCTCTTGAAGACCCACAAACCCTTTCCCCCCAAAATTTCTCAAGTGACTCGTAGAAACAGGACTCGTATTGTGATGTTAGACAGTGCTGCAGGGTCATATGCTACTGCCCTTGCAGAGCTGGGTCAGTCTGTGAAAGCCCTAGATGCTATAAGTAGTGACATGGAAAAGTTCTCACAGTTCCTGGCCAACAAGGATGTATTTGATTTCCTCGTTAATCCGATTATAGCAGAGGAGAAGAAGAAGGGAATTCTCAAAAGCATTGCAGCTGAAGCGAAGTTTCAGCCCTATACATTAAATTTTCTCTACATCCTTATTGACAAGAAAAGGATAAACCTGATTAATGAAATTATTAAAGAGTTTGAGGTAGTCTACAATAAACTGACAGACACAGAGTTGGCAATTGTGTCTTCTGCAGTCAAACTTGAGAGTCGCCATCTGGCAGCGATTGCTAAGAAGGTCCAGAGCTTCACTGGTGCAAAGAATGTTAAAGTAAAGACCATTATCGATCCCTCTCTGATTGCAGGCTTCACTATTCGGTTTGGAAGCACCGGTTCAAACATGATAGATATGTGTGTGAAAACTGAAATAGAGAGGTTGGCAGGTCAGATTGGTTATAAAGAGAGTATTGAATTTGTATGAATATGACACGTTCAATGCAATATTTTTTTGTTAATCTAAGTAGTGTTATTTTTCTGGACTGCTTTCATAATGGCTTGCAGAAATCAGCTAGGTCATAATTATTGTCCACATTATATTTCTCGCTGTATTTTATATGTACTTGATGATTTATCCAATCTGAGCGTTTTATTGAAAATTGCTATAGGATTTTTATTGTTTCAAGGCATCATGACAGCTGATTGCAGAATTAATGGCTTAGTGATGGAAAAACAAGGTTTCTCAAGAATCTGAAAATAATTATCGGATGAAAAGCATACATGCCACATGGAGGCCAAATGGCCATATCTGTAAAGGATTTTAATGTCTATATCATTAATAATTCATGGAGTCTGGAGATAGTTCATTTTAAATCATTAGGTGATTTCATTGTCATTGCTACGATGGATTGGTCTTGAATTGCTTATTGTTGGAAATTCTGTCCGGGCATGCTTTACAGTGTATTCTCTAGGTTGATTAGACCTAGCAAGAATGACAATTTGACCTTGCAAGGTTTTTGAGGTTCCCAACTTATTGATCTGTACCTCCATTGCCATGACAAGTGCCTGTTTTTAATAAGAAGATTCGTTGATAAGAAAATATGCAATATTTATGGCAAGTTTGGCAAAGTTGCTTCTGATTTTCAGTCATTTTGATTACTAGCTATTTGATGCTAAACACTTAGACACAGCTGAATCCAGATGCAATAGCATTAAACTTAATATCTATTTTATAAATAATTTTTTAATTTATGTTTGATAATAGGAAGAGAGGGTAATCAATATTATAACATAATGACGTCAACGACATTAAACTAGCACAATTCAGGGCCTTCAGTAGCTGAGCTATCAATGTACCATATGGACCAAAGTTGAAATGTCATCCTCTCCTCAATGAGTGTTTTCTGTTTAAGATAACTTGCAAAGTTCCTTTACTTGCTCGTTTTTAATATTTAGCCTTGAAACTGATTTTCCAATTATCTGAAACTATTTACTGGTTTTCAGGGACTGAAATTATACCAGAAGTTTATGCCTCTCTGAACTAGTAGGTATAGAACTTTAACTTTATGACAGATTATTGTTATGAAGAAAGTTTAGTACTCTTAAATGTAATGCTAATTTTGTTTGACAAGAAAAAACATTTGCTAAGCTGTACCTGTTTTCACCATGCGTAATCTCAGAGATGCATGTAGACCGTAGTTTGAAATTCTGGCATTTCATGAATAATGGGTTTGAGTTCTAGTGATTTTCTTTTGCAGTCCCAGTGAAATGGTACAGTTTCTATCTTTATAAATGGTTTCTTGGATTCGTGAATCCATTTTATTTCAATGGAGACAGGAATCCTGGAAACCATTCATAAATGTCATAGCTGTGGAAATCTATCAGGTCTAATACTTGCTATCTACTATGTGTCTATTCCTATTGTAAGCTTGTTTTAGATCTCAGGCATGCTCATTTTCATTTCACTGTTTTCTTCTGTAACCATGGATGACTGAATAACCAAGGAAATCTATCAGATCTAATACTTTCAATCTACTATGTCTATTCTAATTGTAAGCTTGTTTTATATTTCACTATTTCCTTTTGTAACCATGGGTGACTGTCCTCAAGAAACCATGAATTGTCTTAGGAGGCTTGGCTTAAGAGTATGATGTCTTTGATGATGCTGTTTGGTGCCCAATGATATTTGAGGCTGGTCATTTGTTATCTAACTCATTGGCTATCGTCTTTGGCAGCATTTCATTAAATGATAAGAGCAACTATCCACTGTTGATAGGTTATGTCCAAATTTAGAATGAAACCTTTCTTTAAATCTGTTTGAAGTTGCGAGTCTCTGAAAGAATATAAGGTTGCTAAAGTTTAGAATTTTTAGAAAAGGTTCAAAAAGATTCAAAGCTATATAACAGAAATTTATGGATAATTGTACATTTTGAAAAATGACATTAAAAATGATTTCACAGCCTAATGTTTATATATTTCAAGATTTGAGAGATCACATAATTATACAATATTTAGAGAATGGCACCCACTTTCTCTTAATGGTCTAGGTTCTAGGGCCAGCAGTCTAGAAAATGATGACTTTAACAC
The DNA here is from genome assembly GCA_027943335.1 of Chamaecyparis obtusa. Taxonomy (NCBI): domain Eukaryota; kingdom Viridiplantae; phylum Streptophyta; class Pinopsida; order Cupressales; family Cupressaceae; genus Chamaecyparis; species Chamaecyparis obtusa. The sequence goes on from BSBK01007377.1 coordinate 122,376, forward strand.
TGGTGATGCTTCATGACAAGCATCATATGCCCCTTTTCCCCCCTTTCTACATAACAATTACAGAGTTATCAGAGAATACCCATCAACTTGAACTACCTAGTAACCTGAGCCAAAATAGATCAAATTAGTAAATGTTGGTGTGTCATTCGTCCAGCCTTGAAGGTATTGAACAAATAGCTGACAAACAACATATAGAGATTGGGTTGAAGACGCGACGACTTGACTAAGAATTCATGATCTTGCATCACTAAACTTTAGTTTGATGTGACCAAATGCACTTGGGGGCATTAATTGAATTCTCAATGGACGTGTTGGAGACAATACAAGCTGAAAACATGGTCAATATGATGAGTTCAACCGTTAATGAATATATTTTTGTTGTGCCAAATCACAAGGTAGGGTATTTTCAACAAGGTTGTGGCATATAAGAGCAGAATAATGAATTCATTGCTCATGAATTTTTTAGGGAGTACCTATGAATCCTAACTTTGGGCAAGCCTGAGTGGACATCACTGGTGGTCAATTTATAAGGTTTGTTTCACCTTTCAAGACCAAAATGTTATTGTTTTTTCTTGGTTTGTGCATTGTGCATAGTCTTTTCAATGATAGGAGTTTTATTGTCACACTTTGGGTCAGAATTCAACATGCATGAGAGTTTGTTAAAAACCTTGAAGTAGAGACGATGCAGTATGTGTGTTGTAGTTGCTTGGTAGAGGAAATGGTAAAAGTAGTTTATAAGTCACTACAAAGAAATGATAGGCCTTGTTATGATGCCCTCGAGGTAGAGTTAATGTAAGATGTTCGTTGTGGAAGCTTGGTAGAGGAAAAGGTAAAAGTAGTTTTTGAGTCACTCCAAAGACCCCAATTAGTTGAATGATATGACGTGTTATGAAAGCATTCCATAATGGGATTGTTTATCCATTTACCTTATATATTATTCAATGAGGTCTACAACTCTATCCTATAGTTTCAAACAAGTGACCTCCACTAAAATCTATTATAACACAAAAGCTATAATGTTTCATTGCCCTATTTTAAGTGATTGCATGGTAATATATAAGGACATTTATATTGGGATGTAATTTCTAAAGTTGATCTCTCCGAGCTAAGCATGGTATCAATTATGTGTATGGTGTTGCATTTCTTTAGTATCATATTCCTTTCTAATAGTTAGATGTCAAGTTTTGATAAAAGTGCATCGTGATTTAAGCTTGTTTCCATTCATTTGTAACATATATTTTGTGATATGACAATTATACAATGGATATGTAACCATTATTTATGGAGAAGTTTGTGTTGGTAGATTGCCTCATAAATATCTCAACCAATTAAAGACGATGACAAGATTATGATAGCAGCAGAGAAATTATTAAACAACCCTTGCACATGTAAAGTTCTAAGCAAGATGACTGAAGTCCTAATATTTAATAAACAAAATGATTCTTCCAATGTTCAATTGATCACACAATCATTATAACTTCAAATGTAGAAGCATAAAACAAATACACATTATTTACACATTCAAATTAGTTTTTCATTCCTTTGAAAAATTTGCAAGAAAACCTCTACAAGCTATTCATCTGACACTTGCATAGAAACTCATTTTATATTATTGTATATTTTACTACTATCTTGCACTAATCTTTATACCATTCAACTAAAAATCTTATCTTTCAAAAGGTATCATCGCCTCTTACAAGAGATGCCTTGGAAAGTGTGTCTAAGTCATTAATGTATATCTATACTATATTAGATTAAATTTGCTAAATAAAAGACTTTCACTTCAATCTTTAAAATTGAAATCTAAAATAAACTATTTTCCAACATGTTCACATTGAACTTGTGTGGAAATTCCTCTTTGAGCTAAAAACAAATCTCCCTCTTAATAATGAAGGAATTTTGCACCAATCCAAGTTTATCCCTAAAAACTTAAAACTCCCCTTTTGCTAAGGGCTTGGTTAGAAAATCAACTACCTAGTGTTGTTAGGAAATGTGTTTTTGCTTTGTCATGAGATGTTACTAAACTTGTTGGTCTACTACTTCATTAAATTTGCAAGGGCTTATGATGTTAGTCATCAAGGTAATGTAGTTTGAAACCTTCAAAGATATGCTCTGTGAATGTTCTTGTAGGAGCCTCAACATTCTCTAGAGCATCTCTCAAAATCTATGAGCCATCAAGGTCTCCTAACAAAATTGGAATGCTCTAAAGTCTCTTCCTCCTCACATGAAAGTTAATTTCCTGAACCAAGAACTACTGGAGTCTTTTGAGACCCAACCTCAACCTTCAAAGCTTCCTACTTCATACTCTCTATCAATGGAGCCAAAGTTTGAGGACTCTATGAGTATGATCTAGAATTTACCAAACTTTGAATTCTTATCTCTACATGAGTCCACTTATCATTGAATCACATGGTGAATCTGAAAGAGTTCTAGGGGGTACTCATCTAAATCTTTCCCTAGGACTCTCCGAGTCCCAAATTTGAACTCTCGAATTTTGGGTGCATACTCTTGGGTTCGTTTGGGCACATCCAAGAAGGTTAAAAACATAACATGTGATTTTTTCTTCACTTTTTTGCCCAATATTGTGTAAAATAGGTTTGAACAATGAAATAGGAAAGTAAGGAGAGGGGGAGAAGAGCATTTGAGATCCAAAAAGACACAAGTAATTTTCAATCTCTTTCATTTTTTGTTTTCTTGATTTGAAAATCATTAAATAATTGAAAAACTAGGGGAAATGAGAGGCATCAACATTGATGCAATGACAAAGAATGAAGACAACATTGAAGAAATAATTCATCATCATTTTCATACTATAACACCTAGTTTGAGGCCTAACAAATTGAGTTACATTTGGAGGGGAAAGAGGCAGATGTAGATTGGATTTGGGTGTTTTCTCATTTTGATATATCATTATATGTAAACATTTATAAACTTACGATGCTTTTATACATTTGAAGATCTGAAACTACGAGTCTGAAGTATGAAATTTCTAATTTTGAGTGTTTGAAGATCATATGATATGTGTAATGTTTGAATTATGACAAATTGATAGTGAAAATAGTTTTTTATGTTCTCTAAATGCATTAATTTCCTTTCTTTTTTGTAAAACTACAAAAAAAAAGTTATAGTCCATGTTGAGTCCCTACTTTGAGTCCAAATTTTGGGTTGCTAAGTCAACTCCGAGTTTGAGTCCTCAAACTTTGATTAGAACAATATCGTGTCTTCTTGGATGCAAAGGCTTTTTCAAATTTAACATCCTTGTTGACTTATGTGTTTCTTTACTCTAGAATATAGAATCTATAAACCATTGGAGTCTCATTATAACCCATAAAAGAACCATTCTTGTTGTAAGATACCAACTTGATCCTCTTTTCTACAAGTATATGAAAATAAATTGGACAACCATATATGTAGAAATAACTCACCTCTTGCTTCACGCTAATGAATGCCTCTCATAGTGTCTTGTCCTCCAAGATCCTGTGAGGACACATTTTTTGGATGTAGATTGTTGTAAGACATGCTTTTGCCCAAATAAAAATTGGCAAGTCTTGGTCTTTGAATCATGACCTTAACAACTCATAATTAATTGATTCTTCCAATTTGGAATCCCATTGTACTATGTGTTGTACATAACTACCAACTCCCTCTTAATCCTTTATGCCTTGTAGAAACCCTTGAACTCCTTGGAGGTATACTCTCTTGCATCATATGTTCTTAAGACCCTAATCTTCTTACTTGTTTAGAGCTTCGAACTCTTGAAACTTGATAAAGGCCCCATCCTGGTTTCATAAGAAATAGATCCTCATCTTGCAAGAGAAGTCGTCAATAAAGGAAGCATAATGCATGCTTCCTGCAATTGTGCTACTAACATTAATCCACAAATATCCAAGTGCACTAACTCTAGAATCTTCTTAGACCTATGTTTGTTGCTAGGGAAAGAAAGCTTGACATGCTTGCCAAGTGTGCATCCTCTACATACTCCATGCTCAATATTGAATTATGGAAGACCTATGACAATCTCCCTCATAATAGGAAACACCCTATGATGCAAATTTCCCATTCTCGTATGCCAAATTCACACATATGGTCATTGTTATGAGATAGAGCTTGAACCTATTCACCCTAAAACTTATATAGATTGTCTTCTCTAACCCCTATAACCTATTTTATAATTGGGCTATATTTATGTGGCCTAATAAGAGCTTGTTAATCCATGAATTCTATTCAAATCCCTTATCATACATAACCACTATTGAAAGAAAATTATTCTTGAGACTAGGAACAAATACCGAATCATCAAAATCTAACTCTTTCTACAAATACTTGGCTTCATTATCATGAAGTTCAACCTAAAATCCATGGTTATGTTCTCTTAAATTGGTAAAACACTACCGACCTAATGTCATATGCCTAGATTAACCATTGTACGCATACTAAGCATTACTTGGAGTTGTGTTGGTAGTAAGACAAGATACCATTGGTAGCCTCTCAAATTTGGTAGCAAATTTGTTCATTTGAATCTTTGTAGAGGTTGGCACTTCTAATTGTTGTCGCTTTCCTTTGTCCTTTTTATTTGCACATTTTTTATGCATAATGATTGAACTTTGACAAATGAAGCACTTGATTTTACTCAAGTCCTTCGCAAGGTGTGGCAATAAATCCTCATCTTTACCCATATTGTTCCCTTTTCCTTTTTCCACTTCATATGTCCAAAGAGGGATTAATTATCATCACCATCCTTCATGTTAGCTTTTGACTCCATTTGAGTTTCCCCTTAATAGAGTCTATTGTTGTCAATAGTGACTTCTTCTTTCCTTTGTCCTTTTTATTTGCACATTTTTTATGCATAATGATTGAACTTTGACAAATGAAGCACTTGATTTTACTCAAGTCCTTCGCAAGGTGTGGCAATAAATCCTCATCTTTACCCATATTGTTCCCTTTTCCTTTTTCCACTTCATATGTCCAAAGAGGGATTAATTATCATCACCATCCTTCATGTTAGCTTTTGACTCCATTTGAGTTTCCCCTTAATAGAGTCTATTGTTGTCAATAGTGACTTCTTCAAACTAGTTAGCTATCGACATGCCCAATGATAGTCCTATTCACATTGCTTAAGTATCCACTTAGGGACTTTTAGCATTTTGTCCTACCTCATGTGGTTGAGACGTGCCCTTAGTGAGACACCTACTGCATACACACTTTCCACTTTCTTACTCACTTGTCAAAGTGAGCTCACAAGTGTCCCATGTTTAAAGGGTTAGTTAGTATTTTTATCTAAGTTATCTACCGCATCTACCTTGCATATATATGCAAAACTCTCTATATATATTACTTACACTATTATTGTAAATGACAAATATATGCCACTTGCAAGTACAAAAGAATGTCACACTAGGCTTTAAATTGACCTCTCAATGCCCATCTGGTGGTCTTCCACCATTTCCAAGCAACAATTCTTCTTCATATTGATATTTTTCCAAGGCATTTGGAGATGCTATGAACCTTTGAGGAAATTCATCTTTAGTGACATCACCATAATGGGAATAAAGATCTCCAATTTTATAATCTTTTATTGATAGCAAGCAATCATTTCTCATAGACAAGGTGGAGAGATTGTACAATGAAATAAAATTGCTTAGCATTTCTGACAAATACATGAGAGATGCAATAGAGGGACACAAACAAGGAAAATAGTTATAATTTTTTGTGTTTGTAACCATTTATTGTGTATAATATAGAGGCATTCCTTGGCATTTGCAAGCCATTCAACATCTAGTTTGTAGGTGGATTTATTTTGATAAGAGAGGTTCATTTGTTTTCACAGAGATAAAGATTGGTGTTTAACATTCTAGTATGTGTAGCTTGGTGTCCTAATTGAAGAGGAAGTTGTGTGTGTAGGCTTCTTTGATTGAAAATCCTACATTCTCATACATCTCAATAATAGTTCCACAATTAGTGGGCAATTTTGATGACTAGCTCATGGTCTCCTTAGATCCAACACAAGTTTTTCCAACATCTTGCCAACACTCTGTCACATGGGCCTCACTTCTCTCCAATTGTGACATCATTAGACTTGATGGTTTAATAAACCCTTCATGTATCAAGTGTCTTGAATTCATGCTTCTGAGAACTTCCATAAGTCATGTCATGCGCATTTGAATGTTAGATAACTGAGAGGGGGGGTGAATCAGTTAAATCAGTTATCCTACATTCCCAATCTCTCAGATGTACTTTTTCAACAAATCAAACAACTTGGTAAGATAAGATAACCATCTTTCTATTCATTTACCGAATACCAGTAATTTCCAAAACTATCTTTACCGATTAATCAAATATGCAATATGTAAAGTATGATAGAAAAACAATCATAACAAATAACACATAACACAAAGATTTAACGTCGAAACCCTGCTAAGGGAAAAACCACTTGGGACCGGTAACCCAAAATATTTCACTCTTCTGAAGTGACCTCGGTTAGGAGCCAACCCTGTTAAAGGTTACAAAACACACTGTAAGGTGTGACTTGGTTAGAGGATTTGTCACTAACAGTTAACTCTTGACCAACATTCACTATGGGGTCAACAAGAAAATATTTAACATTCCTTGAATGTCATATGGAAATGCAAAAGATGGTTAAGTCCACTCGGTTAAGAGATTTTGCTGTAACAATGGTTAAACTAATATAGTAGTGATCCGATTCAAATACAACTCAATTTGCAAGTATTCAGATATATCCTAAGCTCAAAATAACTCGTCTGGTTAATAATCAATTCACTTCATCATATCCTCCAACTTACTTCACTCGGTGCATATATTTGTGATGCTTGGTTATGCCTGCAGTTCAGCTCGGTTTTGTCTGCAACTAGTTTGATCAGGTATGCATGAAAAATGTCTTCACGCGAAATCTTCTACAGTCTCTATTCACCAGACATAATTCAATAATGAATCTCATATCTCTTAAATGGATGTGTACACCATTTTCATATCAGCCATTAGATTTTGCCTCTTAATCTACATCGTCCATTTTGTCGCTTCAAGCTTCCTCGACAGATGTGTCAATAACATGTTTCATTCTCTTCCCTTCGATCATCTCTAAATTTTATCAGTCGTGGATCTTATAACAAACTTCATCTCTTACCTCAGAATCATAAGCAATTTTGAGCTCATCAAATTTCAGTCGACTGTTATAACATTTAATGTTTTCATCCATACTCGGTTAATACAGAATGAGTTGGTGATAACTAACTCGATTATTAATATCACTCGGTATACACAAGACTAACTCAGTGTATACATAAAACTTCAATTACTGACCACATTAACTTGTTCAATTCTAATCTCTTCTTCATAATAGAATAATTTAACATGCTCAAGGCAACAACATAATGCCATAGACTCATCAATAAGTTACCCAACGTATACCTTATCCTTATCTGTCATATCAATCTTGTCCTTATGTAGATATCTCATTTGTTCACCATTTCTTCCTTCTACAGATGTTCAGATGTTTGTAACTATCATGATAAGTATAGTCAAAACTAGTTGACATCAATGACAACATATTGATTGATTTAATCATCTTACATATCACTTTAATAGCTCAGTTATCTCTAATCATTGTCTCTTCAGTTCATCAATTTATTCAATCAGTTGTAGGTCATCAATCTCTCCATTTGGCATTGATGGCAACACAAACAATATGAAATATGTCATACCATACCAAACATTTGTTCTACAACTATATAGATAAATGTTGTAGCTCGGTAAGCTCTCCCTAGCTTGATATTTAATATGGTTAATCACTACAACAACATTTCATGCAGACTCTCCCTGCAGATTTGATATTCTTCAATTCTCTAACTCTTTCTCTCCATGTAGTGGATAGATGTTTCATTGAAATCTATTTCCCTAATATTTCATAGAAATCTCTCTCCCTTTGACAACAATGCCAAAAGAAAATAAATAGCTCTTCAGCAGCCAAGTAGTTCTCTATTGTTCGGTCCAGATCAAGTACCTTCATGTACTGATATACAATTCTCTGTCCCAGCTTCTACAATCTTTCACAACCTTAGGAATCCTAAAGTGTGAGCTGCATGCATTGACATGAATGATGTTCTAATAAAGTACAGGTTGATGCAACCTCCTGATCACCTTAGTGACTGATAGACAGGGGATGGACCCCTAGTCTACTCCTCAAGTACTCAAAAGTGTCCTTCGATAAGGGCTTGGTAAATATATCAACAAGTTGTTCTTTAGACTTCACAAACTCCAGTTTCACTTGCTTTTCTTGTACTTGTTCCCTCAAATAGTGATACTTAATAGATATGTGCTTTGTTTTTTAATGCATCACCGAATTCTTGGAAATGCTTATAGCACTTGTGTTGTCACAATATATAATCACTAGATTAGTGATCACATCATTCATTCCTTCCAACAATTGTTTTATCCATGCAATATTTGAACAATTAGCAGCAACAACAACATACTCTGCTTCAACAGTAGACTAAGAAATACATGCTTGTTTCTTACTTATCCATGTTACAAGTCTTTCTCCCAAAAATAATGCTCCACTGGTTGTACTCTTCTGGTCATCAATGTTTCCAGCCCAATCTGCATCAGTGTAAACTCGTAGTTCAAAATTGCCTTCCTTTTTGTACCATAAACCATAATCTTCAGTTTTCTTCAAATATCTCAGAATCCTTTTAACATCATTTATATGTCATTCCTTAGGATTAGCATAAAATATTGCTACAATCCCAACTGCATGTGCTATTTCAGGCCTACTACGTACCACATACATCATTTTTCCAATCATTGATCTATACAGTGTCTGATTTACCTCGGTTGATTCATCATCTTTTGTCAACTTACATCCTGTGACCATCGGTGTACCTACCAGTTTTGAATCTTCCATGCCAAAAGTCTTCAACACTTGCTTGATGTATTTTGATTGTGTTATGAAAATCCCACCATTTTGTTGTATAATCTGCAAGCCTAGAAAGAATTTAATCTCTCCAAACATTGACATTTCAAACTCTTTTCTCATTTCATCAGCAAAACATTTACAAATATTATCATGTCCTCCAAATATTATATCATCAACAAAAATTTCAGCAATCAGAATATTGTCATCAGATTCTCCTTTCATGTACAAATTGCTATTGTCACTTGTCCTCACAAAGCCAATACTAATAAGATAAGCATGTAATCTTTCATACCATACTCTCGGTGCTTGTTTCAGTCCATACAGTACTTTGTGCAATTTACATACCATGTTCTTCTGATTTGGATCAACAAAACCTTCAGGTTGTTCTATGTAGACCTCTTCCTCAAGAATTTCATTCGGAAATGTTGATTTCACACCCATTTGATATACTTTGAATCTTTTATGTGTAGCATATGCAAGTAATATTCTGACTCCTTCAAGTCTTGCTACTTGTGCAAAAGTTTCACCATAGTCAATACCTTCTTCTTGTGAACATCCCTTGCATACAAGTCTTGCTTTGTTTTTAGTTACTTCACCATTCTCATTCAACTTGTTTATGAAAATCCTCTTAGTACCAATTACATTTTTATCACTCGGTCTCAGTACCAATGTCCATGTTTTTTTTTTCTCTATCTATTCAATTTCTTCATTCATTACCTTAATCCATTCATCATTCTCAAGTGCATCTCTAACATTCTTAGGCTCAAATTCACAAACTAAACATGTGTTCTTTCTTAACTTACTTCATGTCATCATGCCAGCTTGCTTGTCTCCAATAATCTAGTTTTGTGGATGGTGTCCTCTAACAAATCTCGTCAGTACTTGCTCTCTTCTTTGCTCATCATTTGGTTCAAGTTCATTTTCTTCCTCGGTAGCATCTTCATGGTTCTCGATTTGCATTTGTTGATTCTCGGTAGCATTTTCCTTTCTCTCGGTAGACTTAGCCTGTGGCTTGGATAGATAGTCTGGATGCTCAATAAATGTAAACCTACCATAGTCTTTTGGTTCCTTCTTGCTTTCTTCATCATTCTTCTCAGCAAACTCATCAACTTTCACATTAACACTTTCAATTATTTTGTTAGTAGCCTTGTTCAAAAATTTGTATGCTTTGCTCTTAGTAGAATATCCTAGAAATATTCCTTCATCACCTTTAGAGTCAAATTTACCATTTCTATCATCTTTCAGAATGTAACATCCTCAAGTCAAAAACATAATGCCATAGACTCATCAATAAGTTACCCAATGTATACCTTATCCTTATCTGCCATATCAATCTCGTCCTTCTGTAGATATCTCATTTCTTCACCATTTCTTCCTTCTACAGATGTTCAGATGTTTGTAACTATCATGATAAGTATATTCAAAACTAGTTGACATCAATGACAACATATTGATTGATTTAATCATCTTACATATCACTTTGATAGCTCAGTGATATCTAATCACTGTCTCTTCAGTTCATCAAGTTATTCAATCAGTTGTAGGTCATCATTGAACACTTTCCTTTCTATCATTTCTCTTGAACAGTTTTCTCGATTCATGCTTCTAAGAACTTCTATGAGATCATGTATTTGAGCACTTCCACACCTTAAGCATTATGGAGATGAAAAATGTAGTCCCATGACATGTGTTGCAATTTCATCACTTTTTGCTACATTTGAATTTAGAAATGTTTTACGAAATGCATGAGCGATTCCTTACAAAAAGATATGCATACTAGTTTTTAGGATTGTGGCTTGGAAACCAATATGACAAGATTTAGTCTTTTGATCATGTGCAAACTTTAGAGACATTGATATTACTTCTTATTTATCTAGAATGGGAAGTGCTTCACAAAAAGTATGATAAATGATATGCATACTCATTTTAACACTATAGGTTTCCAAACCAATATGAGAACATTCAGTCTTTGAATCATGTGAAAACTTTAGAGATGTTGATATTAATTCCTACATATCTAGAATGGGAACTCATCTTGCACACAATTGTGGTGTTTTTTAGCGAGTGTGGATCAAATTTAGCATCTACTCTCCAGCATATACCAACACTACAAGCATCACATTATGGGTGGGTGGTGAGGGGGGTGTTGTGTAATCTCTCATTTCTCTCCTCTAGGGGGTGGGGGAACATTCATCGTACTTGTCCATAGACGTAGTCCTTAGGGGGTTCTTAACAATCCTTCCTTCTATGACCTAACTTATTCACTTGTACATTCACATTGTATCGTTTCTCTTTGGAGAAGAGTTTTTATCCCACTGAGTTTTCTTCTTTACTCCACTTTATGAGAAATTTGTATACCTAATATGTTCTAGTTTCCATGAATCATCATCATGCATATAATACTCCCTAAGTTGCACTTGGGGGGCGGGGGGAGAAGAAGGTTAGAGTGGGTTGGTGTTATTGTAGTGACTTAATTGAACTAGTTATCTATTAGCATGCCTAGAGATATTCCTATTCACATTGCTTAAGTCTCCACTTATGGACTTTTAGTATGTTGTTTCACCACATGTGGTTGAGACATGAATTCTTAGTCATACACCTAGTGCATAAACACTTGCTACTTGCTCACACACTTTTCAAGTGAGCTCACAAGTGTCTTGTGTTTGGAGGGTTTCTCAATTGTGTATCCAACTTGTCTACCTCATATGCACCTTGCCTATATATGCAAGGATCTCTATGGGTGTTACTTAAACTCTCATTGTAAATTATAGATATTTCTATTTATGCTAATTTGGTTTCACTTTGTGAAAGGTTGTAGTGCTTTCACATGCTTGCAAAATCCCAACAAAGTCATCTCTAGTCTCTCAAAGGAAGGAAAGTTCTCTTGGGCACAAATAACCCACAAAATCTTGCCATGAAAATTAGAACTGGTTCAAAGCCAAATTCACTAGTTTTGCATCTTCAAACTTCTCCCCAAGTACTATGAATTGGTCACAAAGCTATTTGGCCTTCATCAGGTTATTGGTAACTAAATATGATTTATTTATTTGTATGGATTTGAGTTTTTTTTTTTTTTTTTTGCAATATAATCTTCATGTTTATATTCTTACTTTGGTAAAGCCTAACATGAGGATCAGACATATCCTTCATTTTTTTCTATGCAAATAAATGAGGAACTAAATAATCCGATGACTGCATCCATGATCATTTGTTTGGGCTTTATCTCATTCTTGTGAGCTACAAAATGTTGAGCATTTATAGGTGTAGGCACCAAATCCTTGACAATTTTCCAAAGATAATTTAACACACCATCTAATCCATTCTCAAACTTGTGATTAGCCAATGTCATTAACTTAATTTTCTTTTTTAAAAAACTCCCTCACCTAGAATAAACAATCCGCACAATATTTTTTTTGAAGTACATGTTACAATTCCCTAGCTATGGATTTATAAAACTATGGTTGATTGATTTTGTGTCCTTGTTACAAGCAACCAAAAAAATTTGATGTACTAGAATTTTTAATCAAGAAAATTGTTGAAAACAAATGTAGCCACCATTGCAAACCTATTGTGCTACATCTATAAAATTTCGTGGAATAAAGTGAGTCACCTTAGTGAGTATGTCAACTAACACAAATTTTGCATCATGTCAATTTCTCAACATTGGTACGCCTTTAAAAAGATCCATATTAATCACTTCCCATTTTAATTGAGAGAATTCATGGGGTTACAACAATCCCACTCGATGTTAATATTATCTCACTACAAAACTTGCAACATATTGTTCCATTTATATACATACAAAGATGGCAAGCTAGGCTACTGATGACTAATGGCTCTTCTCGCTCTGCAATTTCAAATCCTTTCAAATCTGGTTCTGGTTCTGGTGCCCCCCATCTCTAACTCACCAACGTGGCAGCCAATGGCATTCCTTCTTCGGTGGGATTGGGACCGTCAAGTTTTGACTCTGCCCATATCGGGTGAACTTCCACTGATGGCGGTCTCCTTTCATCGAGTGTTGGATCTTCCCTACTGGTGTGCACTGGCATTGAGGGTGATTCTGATGGGGCAGATTCTTTTCCTCCACATGCCAACTCTTCTTTGGGGTCATTTGTTGCGAGGTCTACTAACATTTATATTTCTGCCAATGTCCCCTTGCCCTCAGTGGACTGTGTGATGGCCCCTTCCCTTGGTGTGCCTCTGCTGGCCACTGGGTCTGGGGGCCCTGCCTTTAATCCTTCTGAGGCTTGTCTAGGTCCACACCCTGGTGGTGGACCCTATCCTCAAGGTTTATTGGTGCTCTTCAAGGTTCTACAGGTGCAAGTATTTTTGGTGTTGTCAGGAGAGGGGTCCCCCCTCATAAAATTACTACCATGGGTGGAAAGAGTTATGCTCTTGCTACTAAATCTTCTTCTACCATCCCATCTAACCTGAAAGTCCATCCCATTGCTTGTGCCAAGACGTCACATGTGGTTGTTTGTGGTCATGAAGTGGTGGAAATTATGGAGTTCTACCAACAATGTGGGCTAGTTAGTAGGTTTGCAGGTGATTTGAGCTCTATCATTGTGCTAAAGATTTTTTTATTGCTACCTTTTCTTCTCCCAAAGATCGTGATCTAATTCTGAGCAAGTTGTGGGTTTGGGGAAATCATTCCCTTTTTTGTCAAACCTTGGACAGTCTCTTTCAACCCACCTCCCACTGAACCACTCAATGTATGTTCAATGTGGGTTCGCCTCCCAAATCTCCCACTCCAATTTTGGGAGATGTCTTGTTTTGAGGCTAATGAGTATATATGATTGAATGAAAATATACTCCAAACCTTGATTGTCTAATTTAAGTTCAATTTGCTTTCCTAAAAATAGTATTTCCATGTCTAGAGAGCACACATAGTTGATGCTAACTCCAAATCATGTGAAGTATAGTTTCTCTCTTATGGCCGCGATATTTTGGACTCATATTCCATTAATTATATTTCTTATGTATTAGTATGTCACCCAAAGCTCCAATTGAAGCATTGGCGATGATTACACAATAACCTCCTGAATCAGTGACTCTAAAGATGCATTCAAAAATTAGTTTCTCCTTAAAAATATTGAAAACATCTTCACACTTTTCTAACTATTCAAACACTTTCCCTTTCCTTTAATGAAAAGTGATGAGGTTGGAAAACTTTGAAAAGTACAACAAAAACTTGAAAAGTTGATACCATAAAACTGCACACTTCATGCATATTCTTAGGTACAAGTCATTCTATGATAGCCTTTTTTTAAAACATCTATTACAATTCCTTATATATAAATGATATGACCGTGATATTGTACCTCTTTCTATAATAAGGTATATTTTGACAATTTTTCACATGACTTATATTCCCTCAGTCATTATAGGAGAATTATCAAATTTTGTATATGTTCTTATTTGTCCTTGGAGTATATTAAAATATCATCTAAGAACACAAGCACAAACTTGTCTAGACAATATTTGAAAACAATATTCATTAAATTCATGAATGTTCTGATCAATAGGAAAATAGGATTTGAAAGGTCCTAAACCTTTTACAAAAGAAGAGATAGGATAAGCATTAAGTACCTAAGACAACAAACAACTGACAACCCTAAAAGGACAACCATAGGACCAACACCCAGAAAGGAACGCAACAAAAAGCCATTTGGGAAAGGACAAAGGCCAGTTGCAAAGGGATACAACCTGACAAAAAGGACAAACACCCAGAAGAAAGGAATCACCGAATATTGTTGAGGAGATCCGCAGCTTCAGTAGCCAATAGATCCATATTTAAGGCAGAGTCCTTAAGATTATCAATATCTTGGCTAGCACACCGGGAGCTAGTAGTAGGGTTGTCAGTGTCATGAATCACCAGGTCCTTATCTTTATCAACTATATTTTTCCATCTATTGACACGGATGTTGATATGACTGGCTAAGGTCCGAAGAATGTTGCAGCTCTAATCCCCAATCCTTTAAGTGTAGTCTTGATGTGGGAGATTTTTTGGTCAAAATCCATAGCTTTAGACTCCAAAGAAACCAAGCCCACTTCACATTTAGAAATTTTAACATTCATCTCATCCAATTTGGAGTCAGAGGTGTTAACAATCCCATCCTCTTTGTTGATAGCTTTAGTCAGCTCACTCAAAAAGATAGGGAAGGGTGTATCACCAAGACCCATCGTTTCAAGAATATTGATTCTTGTCATGAGTCTAGCATTGCTTCTTTTAAGATTACTTAATTCATTGAAGACCCAATTGATAACTTCTTTGGCATGCTTCGCCTCAGAGGAATTATCAACATAGGGACATTTCATACCTGTGTTTGCATTACATGGAACATCCATACAGGGGGTTCCCTGAGTACCAACCTCAAACACCTTAGAAAGGACCACATAGGAGGAATCTTTAGAGAAAATATGAATTCCCCTAGATTTATTTCCTTTCTTACAAATCCCCTCCTACTTCTCCTCAGTGAAGTCCCTATCCTCCGCAGTGTCACCATTGCTGCCCGACGAAGAGTCCCCCGGGAATGATTTTCTTTTCTGGCCCACAGGATTCCTGGAAGAGGAAGAAGCACCCTTAGAAACACCTTTCCCTTTCTTGTTGAGGTTATTAGTAGTGCCTTGCAAGGACTCAGAGTCATAATCCAACTCAGTGTCAGAATCTTCCCCATCATCTTCATCCTCCTCAAAGTTGTCATCACCATAATCCGAGGGTTTAGCCTTTTGAGGATCAGGTGAATTGGGCATAAAGTGATCATAGATAAGGAGCATGAGACCCTCATGCATGGCAGGATTACCGAGGGGGTTTTCCTGGGCATCTTTTATGCTAGTATTCAAGGAATTCAATAGATAATACGGGAAAGAAATCTTGTCCCCATAACTTAAATGGTTTAGGATAACAAAATGGTAACCATAAACCCTAGAAAAGCTACCATCTAGGGTGATATATTGCATAACAACAAAAAGAACCCTGCACCAAACCTTCTTGATAATAGTCAGGGAATAATAAGACTTCTTGCTCTTAACCAGATGGGTCTTTTCATCATCTTCTTTTGGGAATTTCCTGATGGCCGCATCATTTAGGCGTTTGTCTCTGTAAAATTTCCTACCATCTTTAGAAAGGCCCGTAACACCAACAATGATATCTTTCATAATTTTGATGGTAGAGCCACCCAACACAATCTTCCCATTCCTCCAGTTCTTAATGAAATAGTTCGTGACTGCTGAGTCCTCACGAAGTCTCTCCAAATAACCATCTAGGCCTCCTTTCTTAAGCAATCTCCAAACTTTTTCCATATTTTTCCAGTTCTCAGATGACATAGGCACCATTCGCTTCCTGTTTCCACCCATTTCAAAACATAAAATACCTTTCTCATAAAAGACCTTGAAATTAGAAGTATGCAGATGACAATACCCCAGGTTCCAATATAAAGCCACAAAAATAGCCAAAAAAACCCAAGAAGCGTGTCGCTTCTTTCACCAATAAATGCCCAAATGGTACTTGATGTCATTGATATGTTGAGATATAAAACTCCTTGTGCTATATGTCATCATTAATTTGAGTAGTCACAACATCGTGGGTACGATCATAAAGCAACAACAATTTGATCTTCTGCGGAATATCCAGCTCATTCTGACATTCCATGATCTCGCTTGTGTTAAAAGCCTCATTTGCAAAACCATATGCCACCACATTCACCTCCCTGTACCCATGGGATATATGGCACAAGTCAAAATCATTTATGATCTCCTTAGCCATAAGTATGTAATTATTAATGGACCAGGAGGGAGTACTAACACCTTTCGAGAAATTAATAATATTACTTGAGTCACCCTCAATCCATACCTTATAAAAATTGCAATCTCTTGCTAACTTGATAGCATAGTACGCCGCCATCGCTCAGCCACGTGATTAGATTGGACGCCAAGAGGGGAAGCAATGTCTACCTTCAAAGTTCCTTTGTCATCTCTGATAACTCCACCGCATTCCACCTTACCAAGGTTTCCTTTAGAAGCCCCATCAAAATTAATCTTAACCCAGCCGGCAGGCGGAAAGCCCCAAACCACTTCTTCCCTCGAAATGTTAGAAGTACCACCAAAATCCTTCAAGTTCAACATCCACTAAAGACAAATCGCCTGATCATAAGGACATGAAGGCAAGGGAAGATCTCTCGACAAGTTAACATTTTTAGAAGTAGCCCTCCTAATTTTGAATTCAACCACATCAAGATGGAGAGTTGAATCATGAAAGATACGATTATTTCTCTCTTTCCATATGCCCCATAGAGTATAAGGGATAATAAAAGTCCAGAGAATCTAAAAGGTTATTGAGGCATTGTTTAATCTAAAAGGTGAAATCGTGAATTCATAATGCCCATACCTAGTTCTAAAGGATGTTTTACGAATGTCTTCCTCCTTCAACCTTAATTGATGGTATCATGATCTTAGATCAATATTCAAAAAGAAACTTGCACCATGCATTTGATCAAAAAGATCATTAATGCGAGGTAAGGGGTATTTATTCTTTATCATTTCTTTTTTATTCATATGACATTCTATAAATGAATGCTTTTGTAAAAATCAATTAATTTAAGAACTAATAATGTGAAATACAAACCAGAAGAAATTACAAGAATTGATTTTGATATATAGTCTAAAATTTCTTTCTAGCACTTCGAATCATAATAGTACAATTTTTTTAATAGTAAAAATAATACAAATAAATGTAAACGATTTCTTCTTTATATGAAAAGAAATGTTGTTATGAAATTAAGAAGCTACCATATACTTGATTAAATAATTCACAAAGAAGTACAAGGTAGGCTTAGGAATTACTGTGTCTTATGCCCTGGAAGTTTCTCATTCTGGTTTTCCTTGCGATCTAATGCAACATTGGAGGGAAATTATCACTAGGGCGTTTTAACCACCCAACCCTGGATTTACTGATCCTCCTTACCAAACTTCCTATTCAAAGTGGTCCGGCCCTTCACAAGGGTGTAAACATGGTGATGAGATAAGTCGTTTGAATTTGGTGGATGTTTCTACACAACTAGTTGGTTATACACTATTGATTCTCCTAACTAGTATGATCTCTGACCAAGTTATGCATCTAGATCAATCGAACTAACTATTGCTAACATAACTTAGTGTACCTTGGCCAAGGTAATTTCTAGTTGCAAGCATAACCATGCAGTCAAGTTCATCACCCTTTTCGACTTAGGTTACACATCTAATATACCCCCCAAAAAGGAATTAGCTCATGTTCACTTATGATTTAAGACTTAACTAGCCCTAAACTTCATAGTTGGAGTACGTAACAATATTGAAGTTCTTTTAACATTTTCATTATTACATTTTCCAAGTACTTGATTAATAATCAACAATTTAACCAATATTCACGGTTGTTTAATAAATCAGCTTGTTGCACAATGATTATATAAAAGGTAACTCAAAGATTAGGTTCAATGGTCATAAAATATTTCTTTCGATGGTCAACACTAGTGAGTAAAGGGTTATGTGGATGTTTTTCTTCACTTAAACATTCATAAATGTACTATACATGGACCCCTTCACGTGTATGTTCATATACAACATTAACTATGTAATATGTTCATTTTAACCTTATCCCATAACCTTCTACCCATCAGAGTTGAGTCAAAAAATTATTAACAACAATAAGGGACATATGCAGATAAGCTCTTAATTAATAGTTTTCTGCTTCATGGCCCTAAACCAATAGTGATGTCAAACTAAACTAATGGTATACATTTTTAATGATGGATAATAATTGACTGTAACGATATTATAATTTAGAATTGTGAGGGTTTTAACTTAATTTCTTAAATCCTTAAGAAAGTATAGTGTTGTTATTTCTACATCCAACTAGGAGTGAAGAGAATATGAAAATTGTTGGGGTTTGAATTTAATTTCTTAAAAACTCAAGAGAGTATTTTGTTGCTAAATTCTATAGCCACTATAAATGCAAACAATGTTATGACATTCCCCTTTTTAACCATGAATTCCTTTCCACTAAAACTAAATGAAGATTGCATTCTTGTCATATGCATAACAACAACAATACAATTGCTACAATAAATTGGAGTAAATTTTAACAGCAAAACATTTCTTCTTTTCAATTTAATAATCCAATTCCAAAGTAGAATACTCTATTAAGAAGAATGGAAGAGGAACATACAACCATGTTAAAGAATGAAGACAACTGGAACCATTTTCCTCTTATCCCTTTTTTTTCAAGCTCATATTTAAGAAAAATGCTCTAATAAGAAAAAGTAATGGAGCAAAGGAAGTTGTTAGAGTAAAGTATTAATTTAATTATGTTAATTAAATTAACTTTACTCCCTTCTTAAGATTTGATTTTATACACTTGCATTAGTCGTTTTATACTTAAAACACTCATGCATGAGTTGTTTTATATTTAAAACACTCATGCATTAGTCATCTTATTTTTAAAACATGAATGCATTATTCATGTAATAATTAAATTAATTATTGCATGCACTTTTATTTTTTAGGGTTTTAGATCTCCTTTATAAGGATTGATCTCTCTTGTAATATTATTGAAGAACATTCATTATTATTGAATTGCAATTTTTTTTTTGCACATCAAGAATATCTCATCTTTCATGGATTCTTGCGTTCAGGCCTCCATAGTTGTTTGCTTATCTCTTCTTTCTGTGACATGTATTTGCATGCATGTGTTCTTAGGAGTTATGGGTTGTTTTCTCATCAACTCCAACACATGCAGGTGTTCTTGGGAGTTGTAGGTTGTTTTCTCATCAACTCCAACATGGTATCAAAGCTTCAGACCTATTTTTCCCTATCCTCTTCTTGAGAGATTTGATTGTGTTTGTTAGATCTGTATTTTTAAAGGGTTTTCTGTTGGATCTTGGGGGACCTCTCTTTTTGGTCATCTTGGCCTCAAAAGGACCTCACGGTTGCATTTAGAGCGCCAAAGAACCCCTAAATCCATATAAAGTTTGTCCATTTCAGACAAAGTTAGAATCTGTGGCCAAAAAAAATTACAACCGGTCGTAGCACGGATCTCGAGGCAATCACTATTTTTTGGAGCATTTTTTGCTCAAACGGTCATCATTGAGCTCACAGTGTCCAAGAACCCCCATTTTGATACAAGGCACGTCCGATTTGGACAAGTTGGCCTCTGAGGCCAAAAAAAATTGCATACTAGGGTCGTACGGACCTGTCACGCATTTCGAGGCAACGTGAGAATTTTTAAAAATAATTAATTTTTTTTTAGAAAGCACCATCAGGCTGCCACCACCAGAAGCCACCGTGGTCCGCCATGGTCCCGCATGGTGACTGGCACAGTCATCGTTGGTTAACCGTACAGTGACTGGCGCAGTCACCGGCAACAATTTCTACTGCGATGATCGTCAGTCCTGCCGATAACCACAGGGTGACAGCTAGTCACCCATGGTTAACCGCCAATTCCAGCCCCTTCCACCGCAAGCTGAGGTCATATGGGGAACAAAGAGCCAACGCCCAGCCATTTGACTTCCAGCCCCCTAGTCACCTACGTGACCAAGGGCCAAAATAATTTAGCCACAGGGGCTATTTTTTTTTTGCAATGACGGCCAGTTGGCCGTCAAATTTAGGCTTGTGGACTACTAACATTAGTACATGTCATCATCTTTCAGACACATTTTTGGGCCCATCAACATACTTGTGGTTTTTTGCTCATAACTTGAGCATACGGTGTCGAAATTAGGTAAACAAGATATCATCAGAAAGCTCTTTCCAAGCTCTATCCAAATTTGGAGGTTTGAATTTATGATTTTTCTTTTTCCATGGTTTTTTTCTATCAAAGCTAGAGGTTCAATTTTGCACTCTAGGAGATCTATCTTGCGAATCCAAACTCCATTTTGGGAAAATGATATATCATTGGAAAGATTGTTTTGAGACTTTTCCAGTGCTATGAGTCATTTTTCTAAATTATAATCTAGGTATATTTTATTCAGTTTCTTGTATTTTTGCAATCTGGTGGATATCTTGGATGTTTCAGGTCCTAGGATCTCTTCCCTTTGAGGGATGGCTCGTCTTTGGTTGTTAATTTGTTTTAGCATCCTTTGCTCTTCTTTGAGAAGTGTATACTTCACTTTTCTAGTATTCTATTATGCACATGCACTGAGATAAAGTGTCATTCTATTGCATGCTTGGGATCTTGACAATGTTTGTGCTATTTGTACTCACACTCCATTATAAAGTGTCATGGGGAGGTTTGACGTTTGCCTTTTTTTTCCATATACCTTTATCAAGTGAGTGTTCCTCCAACGACATTAGTCTTAGGTATCTTTATTTGTGTTTGTAATCTCTCTGCACCTTCGATGTTCTTGGTTCTTCATAATGCAGATCATATTGGACATTCTTTTTAATGTACCTATCATTATTCCCTTGTCAACATTATGGGGGGGTTTCTATTGATCGTTCTTTTGTTTCCTTGGTTCGATAGTGTGAGCTATGTATTCATTATTTGTTCCTATGTACTAGGTGTATGCACCCTAAAATGGTCGCCTAGACTTTGGGTCCCATTTATTCAATTTGTCAAATATCAATTTCCTGAATCAATGCTTTGCAATTTTCAAATCAATTCCTTGATCAAATTGCAATTAAATCAATAATTCAAATATTTCTAAGGTTTGATCATTTCATCAATAATTTTATTTAATTAAAAGAAATATTCTTTTTTAAATAAATAAAATAGGTTTATTTAATTAAAAGAAATATCTTAAATAAAATAATCTTATTTAATTAAAACCCCTTTTAATTGAATGATTTTATCTTATTTAATTAAATATTCCTCTTTTTATTAAATAAACTTATTTATTTAAAAGATAATTCCTCTTTTAAATAAATAAAATCCCCACTTAAAGCAAAATCTGTGATGGAAAAGGAAATAAATCAAATAAAAACAAAACAAAAATCATTTTTCTGATTCTTTCAATAATTTTATTTAATTGAAAGAAATATTCCCTCTTAAATAAATAAAATAACTTTATTTAATTGAAAGAAATATCTTTTAAAATGAAATAAATTTATTTAATTAAAATCTTTTTTAATTAAATGATTTTATCTTATGATATCTCTCTTTTAATTAAATAATGTTATCTTATTTAATTAATAGAGAATCATTCTTTTAAATAAATAAAAAATCATCTTAAAGCTCTTTGTGATGAAAAAAGGGAAACAAATAATTAAAAATAAATAAAATCCCTTTTCTCTCCACACTTTCTAAAAAATGAGTTTTATTTCCTCTTTTTGGATTTATCCCACATTGCTCTTGAGGATGCATTCTCTTCCACATTTTCCTATATAAGGAGCCCTCTCCTTCTCATTTCAGATCCAAGAATTTTCATGTTATTGTTATACTGCAGGTTTGGAGAGCAATCTTGGAAGAAGCTTGTTGAGCACATTTGGAGCTTTGGATATTTGAGACTTCTTTCTTCTTGTCTTTTTCTCTCATGCCTTATGGCAATCCATAGTTTAGATTAATATTGCATTCACATAATAGTTTAAATTCATGTTTCTTTTCATAGATTAACATTGTATAAGCATTCATTTCAATAGAATAGTTTATTTCTTGCATTGTTATCATCTAGACTAGTTTCATTTGCATGCAATAACTTGATGATCATGGAGATTAGCATGCTTGCTATTCATCTTTGAATCTCTCGTTTCTTGGTGTACTTGCATAGGCATAACTAGGTCAATCTGAGGGTCTCATATACAAACCCCTGCACTCCACGAATAGAGAGCTGTGAATCGCTGTTTGAGACCTCATTCTTGAGTGTTCTTGAATGTAATGATTCACAAAAGTGTGACTACTTTCTAGCACACATTTTTGGCGCTCACCGTGGAGCAGAAAAGATCAATTTCTAGCCTCATTCTTGATTGGTTTTTCAGTTTTAGTGTTGGTTCCAGGCCTTGTACGGCCATGTACAGAATGGAAACCCTATAATATAGTAATGGATGGATATAATGATGAATCATCTTTCTCATGCTTTTGGTTTGGTTCATTTTTATAAAGAAATGAATAAGTTATGATCATTTTGGTGAAAGTGGGTATTTGCAGATTTAAGATTCTCTGAATACAGTCAGATTGAAACGTCTAGTATAGACAAAGTATGAAGAATCGGGACCTATAATAATATTCATTGGAAAGATACATGAATTAGATTTCATTTACTTTTGGTTTGAGTCATTTTTATTCATATTTGTGAAAGTTACAGACATTTGAGTGAAAACTGGTTTTTAACAATCTGCATTGGAGTTGCAGGCAATGATTTTCTCTTAGAAAATAATTTATGAATGGAAAAAATAAATGGCTTACATATTTGGAAACTATATTGAATAATAGTTGTTTTGAAATTGGTTTGGTTTTATTTGGATTCTTTTTGAGAAAGATATGTGATTCTCTAGACAGGGTTTGGTGTTTTAAATCTGATTTATGACAGAAAAATTACAGTCTGAAAAGGTTATTGGTTGAGGAACCAAATGGAATCATAAGATCTTGTAATTTTGGGAAATGGTAGTTCTTGATGTTGGCTAAAAATTTCATTCTTTCCAGAAATTTTAATATTGTGATTTTATGAGTCAAATAAATCAATCTTTAAAGACTATCTTGAAGACAACAATGTTAAATCAAACTCCTAACAATTGATTTTCACATCTAACCATCTTAGGGTTTTTTTTTTTGATGTGTGCTAAATGTTGGAGTGCATATCTTTGGACCTAAGGTGAGTTCTTAAAATCTCTATAACACTTGGTTTGGGCATAAAATCAATCTCTCATGTGTTTGGCTTGAGTGTTACACGCTTTCATAGAACACATTTTTTATGCTCTTAATGGGAAATGAATGAACATAGATTTGCTTTTATACAAGTTTGTGTTTAAGTGCATGCTTGTCTTTTAACTCTAAGTAATTCTTGGTCTCAAATATCAAAACATCTCATTGAGTAATCTAGGGCATGGATTCATTCCTAGTTTACATGAAGAGTTAAATGCACCACTTTGTGGACTCACTTCATGTTTACTTGGAAAGCTAAATATTCCATGATTCAAACCCTCTTGCACTTATGAGTAGTATTGATTAGCTGTCTTAGATTACTTGTGATTGATCTGGATTGCTATCTTGGGTTATTGGACTCGCTAATCCGTCGGCCCCTTGTTTCCGCCCTGTGGTTGCAATCTCAGTGTCACATTAAAGGGGAGGAGTCTATAGAAAAGAAGTGTTAATTGTTCCACTAGGCAACCCTTTTGTGCTTTTTAGAACTCACTTGTTTTCTAGGTTGTGGACTCATTTGTAGCTTGTGTGGGGTGTTAAGTGTTCCACCTTGTGGACTCACCTCATATTTTCTTTAAGCGTTAAGTGTTCCACCTTTAGTGCTTTTCAATAATTTTTGATAGAGAATTACTTACTTTTCATTTTTTTTAGAAGGCCTGCTTGGGGATTTCATCACCTCAAGGGACGACCTTAACTCCCATGTTCCGATGGAGTATAAATATCGGGAGGTGAATCCAAAGACACCTCTCTTGCGAATGAGTTAGATTTCACTCTTGGCTAAGCCTCAAAGAACTTTATACCTTTGAGAAGTGAAGGAGGAGATTTGGGTTACCGTCTCCCCCCGGCTGTGTGATTTCTGATTCTTCTCATCTATGGATTTGGGCCTCACGTACCTTGTGTATATCAAGGACACCCTTTAGAAAAGCCATGTATATCCTTGTAGACAGCTTGCTAGGATGTTGTTGTGTTCTGAGTGCCTGCTAAAACATATCCAAGAACATACACAAGTAGAATCTTTAAGGAGTAGCATACTAAGTCACTATTCTTGTTCATGTGCAAAGTTGTTTTGCCCCTTGCTCATTGTTTGAAGATAATTGCTTGCTTGAACTCCCTGATTGCTATCTTATGTGCCTGATCAATGATAAAAATCTATTGATGTATTTGATCTTTTAAAATGAACACAAAAACTAAGTTCCTGAGTTGAAGCACCAACCGTTTTACAGCTTGCTTGATTTTCTATCCTGTCATTAGAGACCTGTCTTTGTCCTCTAGGGATAGCATCATTTGGTTTACAAAGTCACCTTGGAAATAATTGTCAAGTTGAAAGAAAATTCTTGGTGAGAGTTTATCTCTAGAATTGTTAGCCACATTCTTGGAGAATTTTAGTACTCTTTTTGTCCAAACCATTTCCATCAAATTCAATTTCAATTATATTTTGGCCTAGTCCAACCTCCTGATTCAAAAGTGCAAGGGTAGTCACCCTTTGATTTGAAGCACCTCTTTGACAGTGTTGGTAATGTCTTTTGCAATTTCTATCTTACCATCTCCCTTTGGACATTAGAGAACTTTGATTATCCTAGTTTGGTGTTGACATTTTGTGAGGCCATCTTATCACCAAGCGTCTTCAATTCTCAGTTTTCCTTGGTCAGTCTAGGTTAGATCCTAGGTGTTGTCATCCAAACAAACATTAATGGTATCAATTACACAAGATGACTCTTGGTCTTCTTCTTTCTTCTTCCCTTCCCATGTTTTTCTTCTAAAGTCTTCTCTTCACATGGGATATTTTTCTCGTCTTCCTAATTCTTTTCCTCTTACTATCTAGTCTATTTTCTTCTATTTCATCTCTTCTATCGCTTCCATGCTTGATTCTTCTTCTTCCAGAACCATGAATTACAAATATCTTGCTATGGAACCTCTTTTTAAAATGGATGATCTTGAACT
Source organism: Chamaecyparis obtusa (assembly GCA_027943335.1). Lineage (NCBI taxonomy): Eukaryota > Viridiplantae > Streptophyta > Pinopsida > Cupressales > Cupressaceae > Chamaecyparis > Chamaecyparis obtusa. Next base: position 148,070 of record BSBK01007377.1, read on the forward strand.
CATTGCTGAATTCGAAGAGTTTTGTTCCTCTAACAGTTCTTCTAGATATGGCGAAGGTGATAAACTTAAGATAAAAATAGAAAAAAGATTGAAGGAATCACCTACCTTTGCTAGAATCATACGCATGATCCTGTCACAACCTCCTTCTAAAAGTCTTTCATCTTCTAAATCTTCCAAGTCATACCATGATTCTTCTAAACATTCTTCATATTCTAAGTCTTCTCATCATTCTTCATCTCCCAAATCTTATCACGACTCTTCTAAACATTATTCAAATTCCTCATTATCTAAGTCTCCTACTTTCGCTAGGTTTTCACCTTCCTCTTCTTCATGATCTCGTTCTTCTTCTACTTCTACCAAGAGTCTTACTTCATACCATAATGAGCAACAAGATAATCCTTGTGATACCTCTTCTACGAAGAGTGACACACCCACCTATAATGACTATGATGATGGACAATTTGGCCATACCTATGATGCTTCTATTCCTAAGAGTCCTCCTAGTCATGTCCTTGTGATTACTGGAAATGGGTCATCATATTGGAAAGATCGTGATGGTGATCCATATGATTATGATTTTGAAAGAGACTTTGATGATTTCTGTGAACAATACCTTGATGATGATCCATCTATTACTGCCGAGGAGTATAAAATGCACCGTGCTGATTTGAAACGTAAATATCATAAGAATGTCTCCTCTAAAAATTATCTTGTTGAAAATAAAGACAACACTCTCAAGCAAGATCATATTAATGTCAAACCTTTGTCTTGTGATGGTTCCATTCCATCCCCTACTTCTTCCAATACTCCTACATCTCCTAAAGTCACCAAGTCTTCCAAATCTTTCACAAATCCCGCATCCGACATAAATTCTAATGTTTTCCATGCAGTTCCCTATAGTTATCCTGAAGGGCCATCTCTTAAAGATACTCAAGCTAACCTTCACTTGGCTGCAAATACTTCCGATAATGTTAAATCTAAAGAGCCTAGGCCTTTATGCGCTATAATGCCTACTTCAGCTATTTCTTCACCATCTCTGCCAAAGTCTTCCATACACCTCCAACCTGCTTCTTTGTCCTTAGAAGTGGCTTCATGTCAAGAGCACTCTAAAACTGCTACAGAAAAGAATATAAAGAAAGATCAAGATCAAGAACCCTCCATGTCATCCACTCCTTTTCATGATGTTCTCTATCTGTGTCATGGTTCTTTTGATCCTTTACGCCCTTCCTCATTTATTCCACCATGTCTTAAGTCTTCTCCGAAGCAAGATCAAGCTACTACCCACACCATTGAGCTTATTGATAATGAAAATGACCTTACCACGCTTGCACTTTCCAAAGATGATACTTCCATTAAGGTTATTAAAAATGATGTTGTTACTTCCAATGTTAAGCCTATTCAAGAGACAAATTCTGCACTTGTGCTATCCAAAGATCCTTGTCAAGATCAAAGTCTTCCATCTTCTTGTTCTACCATTCCATGTTCACTTCCGCTTTCTACTCTTCCTAAGTCTTCGCAAGCTTTGAATGATCCTATCAAAGAAAATGCTCTTATTCAAGATGTCCAAGATCCTATTGAAAATTCTAAAGCTCACTATGAAGATGCTGATATCCTTGGTTGTCATATAGATGCTAATGAACTTATTGATTATCCTTTTGCATCTTCCACTTCCATCCTTGGACCTCTTCCACCACTACTAAGGACTTCACGTCTTCCTTCCATATTGGGTCCTTATGTCCCTTCATTTTCCCCTCCTAACTCTCCTAATTCGTCATCTATCTTGGGTCCTTATGTCCCTCCATCTCCTATCTTTCCTCAAGATCAACATAGATGCATACCTTTGAATCTTTTTCATCCATCCACCCATCTACACCAGTCATATTATCCTTCTTCTTCCACACATCCCAAGTCTTTTGGAAGTAACTTGAATGTTCAATATAAGAAAAAGAAACAATACAAGAATCCATCAAAGAAAGAAGATCACCATGTCTCCTCTAATCGACATGGGGGCATAAAGTCAAAAGAGATATCTAAGAAGAAAACTACAAGACAAGTATGGGTTCCAAAATCCATCATTTAAGATATTCTCTCTAAGTCATCAAAAGGAAATAAAAATTCTAAGGCTATATGGATTCCAAAGTCTCTCGTAAGAGAGTCTCATGTTGAACAAAAGGTGAAGTTGACATTCAAGCTTTCAAAGACTTCCACCTCATATTCTTCCAAAAACATTCTTCCATTCCATGCACCTGAACCGCAACCTCTACTAAACATTCACCATATTCTTTCACGTATCCCTTCATTCAAGTTTTCTCCATCCTCTCACCACCCTCCAAGGTGTGCATCGATGTTGATCTTGCTTTCCTTTCCATCTACTCTTTCACAATCCTTCCATTCATTATTCTCTTGCCTTCTATCATTTTTCCTCATTTGCATATTCCTCCTATCTTTCAACTCCACTCACTTTACATAACACCGTATCCTCCATTTTTCTCTTCCATCTTCCTTTCCCTATCAGCATCTTTGAGCATATAATTTTGAATCCTTGGCATATCATGGTTTATCCTTTCAAGGAGCATTATCTAAAAGCTTGCCTTCTTCCAAAAATTATAAAATTCAAAAAAAAAAGAAAAAAGAGAAAATGAAAATAAAATTAAAAATGTGCCTTGGTGAAAACCTGGAAACATGCACCTTGGTAGCAAAAGTAAAGAGAAATAAATTCATCCTATGGTGAAAACCACTCCCTTGTGGCACCTTGGATAAGTACCATGATGAAAACCTGGCAATCAGGCATCATGTGTAGTTCTTCTACATATCTCATCCATTCCATCTTCTCTCTTTGATCTTGACAAGGTTGATCTATACACGTACATTTTGCTATCTCGAGAGCGGTCTTATGATGATCCTGCTTTCATTTCTTTCATGTCTAGCCTTCATATCTATTCTCCTCCATTCATTCTAGTCTTTCTCTATCCTTTTCACCTTTGGTCTTGATCTAATCTAATATCTAAAAAAAAGAAACACGATGCTATGAAGCCTCTTGACATGTCTACTCCTTTGGACTGCATCCTTTCCTTCTTTTGCATTACACCTTTGAGACTTATCCTATGTTGGCCTTTCATTGCTTTTCCAAATATGCTTTACATGATAATTTTTTCCTCGCTTGGGTACTCTTGAGGAGTTTGCCTTTGAGGATTTCTCCCCTTCATTGTACTTCATTCTCTTGTCTTCCATCTCTCTCACCAGCTTGCTAATCCCTCTTGTTCTCCACCTCGCTAGACATTGAGGTTGCATGATGCGATCTTGCTTGGGAGTGTGATGCCCATTCTGTCTGGGGGCATCCTTTGTATATATTTATTGATCTTAAAAAATTTTTAAAAAAATTCATATATGATGTTGAAAATTTCTAAAAATTAGAAAATGTCCTGAAATAATTATCATCTTAGTGACAACCTAGCAATAGGCGCTTTGATGTATCTTAAAAAAATAATATATTCTAAAAATACCAAAAAAATAAAAAATTCAAAAAATTCAAAAAAAATAGAAAAAGTGCCTTGGTGAAAACCTAGAAATAGGCGCCTTGGTAGTAAAAATACAAAAAAATTATAAAAAGTTTTGAAAAAATTCTTCCAAGTGGTGAAAACCTGGAAACGGGCACTACTTGAGGCCTTTGCACCTCTATTTCTTAGCATGCGTCCTCGACACTTAGCCTTTCCCCATCATACCTTGTCCTTGTTGCCTTGGTTTGGAATTGGTCTTTGTCTTTGTCTAGGGGGGGCATCACTGTGTTAGCTTTGGTCTCTTGGATATGTTGTCTTTAGGACACCTCGCAAACGGTGTTTTTCAACACCAACCCAACTGTGTTTTTCAACACAACCCTCGACATCGAGTGTTTTTCAACACTTATCAGTTTGGTCTTATCCAATTTGGTCATGTGATCTTACCTGCTAGCAAGCATTCAATCCTTATCCTCGGAACTCAGTATCAGTTTACACACTTAAAATTTTTAAATGCAACACTTAATGCTTGAGATATGTCATGATTTTTTTCTTGTGTCCTGACTGTTATTGATTTTCGTTGAATGTCCTTGTCTAATAAGTCTCTCCATGATGCATCACTAGAAGACTTGGGGCATGGGGCATGTTTTTATTTGCTTTTTGCTTGTGGGTGTTGTCTTGAACCTCTTCTGTGTCTCTTGTTGTCTCCTTGACACACTTAGGAGATTTAAGGCATCATCCTTGACTATTTTTTGCACAACCATTGTCATGGTCATCCCGGCGTTTATGCCTTGATGCGAGCATGGTTTTGCTACATTAAATTGGGTAAGCTAACATTGCAGTCATCTTGACCTTTATGTCTTTGATGCTCATGTTAGAATCTTTCCACATTCCAATCCGATATAAATCACATTCATATCTTCATAGTTGCATTTTTTACTAGTGTTGATTGTGTGATTGTCCGATGTCCGGTAATAATGACCCTATGATGAAAATAAGTTCTTTTACATTCTCTAATGAATGATGAACACAAAAATCCTATGTTAAGCTATTGCAAGTACACCTTTGCATTTTCATGTAGCTTGCGTTATTTAAACTTCATGTTAAATTTGCACTTTTAGGCTGCATTATGAGTTTGAGAGGGTTTCCTTCATCTTTCTTGTGGACTTTTAGTCAACTGTGGTCACATTTTGATCTTCATTTCCTTACCTTCTTTCGTGATCTCAATCAAAATTTTCTATCTTAAACAATTGATTGATTTTGGGGCATCTTCTTTCTGGAGGCAAATTCTCTTTCTTCTCTCCATTTCTTTCCATTTCTTCCAAACTTCTATCTTCCATTCGCTTTCACCCCACTTCTTTTCTTCTAATTCAACCTTGGGGCATAATCTTTCTTGTTGATCTACCTTGGTTCTGTGATTTTTTATTTTTTTTTATCTTTCATCTTATGTCAAGAACCTTATGTTTAGTTCGATTTGATCAAATTTATTAATTTACTATTTCTCCTCTATCTCATTTCGATTTCGATCACGAGGGGGCAGTACCTACCAAACTTCAATGCTTGATTCAGCTTTATCAAATTTATCAATTGCTTCTTTTGGGGCACCTTGCTTGAGATTCTTATCTCTTATTTGAGACTTGACAACTACCTATTCACAAGTGTTGGCCTTGTCTTTTTCAATCTGTTTATCTATGTCCTGATGTGTTCCCATCCGTCGAACACACATCTAAGTTGTTTTGTGATCCCAAATCGATCTCACACTTCAATTCCATTCTTTGACTGCATGTGATCCCAAGTCGACCTCACATTAGTCAAAGAGGGGCAAATGTATGCACCCTAAAATGGTCGCCTAGACTTTGGGCCCCATTTATTCAATTTGTCAAATATCAATTTCCTAAATCAATGCTTTGCAATTTTCAAATCAATTCCTTGATCAAATCGCAATTAAATCAATAATTCAAATATTTCTAAGGTTTGATCATTTCATCAATAATTTTATTTAATTAAAAGAAATATTCTTTTTTAAATAAATAAAATAGGTTTATTTAATTAAAAGAAATATCTTAAATAAAATAATCTTATTTAATTAAAACCCCTTTTAATTGAATGATTTTATCTTATTTAATTAAATATTATTTTTTTTATTAAATAAACTTATCTTATTTATTTAAAAGATAATTCCTCTTTTAAATAAATAAAATCCCCACTTAAAGCAAAATATGTGATGGAAAAGAAAATAAATCAAATAAAAATAAAATAAAAATCCTTTTCTTGATTCTTTCAATAATTTTATTTAATTGAAAAAAATATTCCCTCTTAAATAAATAAAATAACTTTATTTAATTGAAAGAAATATCTTTTAAAATGAAATAAATTTATTTAATTAAAATCTTTTTTAATTAAATGATTTTATCTTATGATATCTCTCTTTTAATTAAATAATGTTATCTTATTTAATTAATAGAGAATCATTCTTTTAAATAAATAAAAAATCATCTTAAAGCTCTTTGTGATGAAAAAAGGGAAACAAATAATTAAAAATAAATAAAATCCCTTTTCTCTCCACACTTTCTAAAAAATGAGTTTTATTTCCTCTTTTTGGATTTATCCCACATTGCTCTTGAGGATGCATTCTCTTCCACATTTTCCTATATAAGGAGCCCTCTCCTTCTCATTTCAGATCCAAGAATTTTTATGTTATTGTTATACTGCAGGTTTGGAGAGCAATCTTGGAAGAAGCTTGTTGAGCACATTTGGAGCTTTGGATATTTGAGACTTCTTTCTTCTTGTCTTTTTCTCTCATGCCTTATGGCAATCCATAGTTTAGATTAATATTGCATTCACATAATAGTTTAAATTCATGTTTCCTTTCATAGATTAACATTGTATAAGCATTCATTTCAATAGAATAGTTTATTTTTTGTATTGTTATCATCTAGACTAGTTTCATTTGCATGCAATAACTTGATGATCATGGAGATTAGCATGCTTGCTATTCATCTTTGAATCTCTCATTTCTTGGTGTACTTGCATGGGCATAACTAGGTCAATTTGAGGGCCTCATATACAAACCCCTGCACTCCACGAATAGAGAGTTGTGAATCACTGTTTGAGACCTCATTCTTGAGTGTTCTTGAATGTAATGATTCACAGAAGTGTGACTACTTTCTAGCACACACTAGGCAGATGCAATGGTTGGGTACCTATGGATTTCAGTGATATGGATAATTTACCATATGGACACTCTTTCTTTCCTATTTTTTGGAGGCACTCTTCCATCTTTGATTGATCAGCTCTTCAGGCTTTGGTGTTTTATACCATATGTATCTTTGATTTCAGTTGTTTGCCTTTGTTTACCTCCTGATTTGAGTAGTTTTATTTGAGGGCACTCATACATATTACAATATTCTCTACCTGGTCATATTTCAGTGGAGGATCTTCATATCAACAATTATTTCTTGATAGAGTTTGCAACTTCTTGCTTTAGTGATGTTCTACATGTTCATCCTTGTTCCTATTTTCTGGAATTTTGGATGCTTCTTCAGTCCTTGAAACTAGTCTTTGTCTCTTTTTGGAGTAGAGTTTTTCCCATGTGTTTTTCTCTATTTCTCCTCTTTTACAGAGACTCTCTTTTGTACTTGGGTACCTTGTTAGGCCATGTTGTCGAGACCCTTTTTTTTTTCTTTTTTTTTTTCTTTCAGCACTCTAGTTTCCTTTGCTTTCTTCTTGCATTGTTTGTAGTTGCATTGTTGCTCATCTTAAGGGGGGTGTTAGAGTAAAGTATTAATTTAATTATGTTAATTAAATTAACTTTACTCCCTTCTTAATATTTCACTTTATGCACTTGCATTAGTCATTTTATAATTAAAACACACATGCATTAGTCATTTTATATTTAAAACACTCATGCATTAGTCGTCTTATTTTTAAAACATGCATGCATTAGTCATGTAATAATTAAATTAATTATTACATGCACTTTTTCTTTTTAGGGTTTTAGATCTCCTTTATAAGGAGTGATCTCTCTTGTAATCTTATTGAAGAACATTCATTATTTTTGAATTGCAACTTTTGTTTTTGCACATCAAGAATGTCTCCTCTTTCATGGATTCTTGTGTTCAGGCCTCTGTAGTTGTTTGCTTCTCTCTTCTGTATGTAATAGGTTTTTGCATGTAGGTGTTCTTGGGAGTTGTGGGTTGTTTTCTCATCAACTGGAATAGAAGCCATACCTATGAAGATGTTAAGGAATTGTGGATAAGACTAGCTAAAAAATCCTCTCCACCTGAATTTCGTCTTGTCATTTTTCTTTCTTCTCACACCAATTCTCTCTTGTCGTAAATTATTACTACTATCATATGCTTCCCAAAATAATAGAAACCCAAATACTTTTAACTTACACTCACCCTAATTTATTTTAATTTGCATTTCATTAGCATTTGAGTTTATTTTTCCTTTCATACCAAATGCATGAAGTGCATTTTTTCTCTTCTTTTTATTTGCAACCAACCTAAATTTTATTTTGCCTTTGTTCATTATGCCCCCCATCGATACACATGGTGCCATAACTATATAACATTCTCTACCTTTGTTCATTCTCCTTTTATGCCATTTCATAGGGGCTCAAGACAATTAACACCATATTAAGTATGGCTTATTTTTTTGAATGAAATACCTTACCCCAACATTTCATTAAAAGAATTAATAATGTAATTAAATGAGATTGGGGCATTGAAATTTGTAAAAGGTTATAGTAAAAGGTTAACCAATATGTGTGTGTGTGTGTGTGTGTGTGTGTGTGTACGTGTGTGTGTGTGTATTTGTGTGTCATCTTATTGTGGTCCAAAACTATACACACACATATATACATATGTGTATATACGTACTACATATATTACACACACATACATATATATTACAAGTAATTTATTCATTAAATACATTATAAAAATAATGCAAAAAGGATTATTAACTTACATCTGAATAAGGAAATAGGTTATCCAAAGGTCTAGACTAAGATGTAAGGTCCTAATGACAAGGATACTATCAACTCAACTACTAAGGAAATAAAATCAACTGGGCTTCTAGTCAACTCTACTGACTAGGCTTAGTATCAACCTCATCTTAGCTAAAACTTACCAGTTCGTAGATTTGGTTAGCTCAAGGCTCATAACCATGTTTTCATCCCATACGTGGTGATACTTTCCCTACCTCCTTGGAGGACGATCCTTTTCTTCCCACCACTTAGTCCATAAGTATAGTTAGTCTGAAATTATCATATAAATTATAATACATGTGAAATAAGTCAAATTGCAACTTTAGATTATGAACATAACATAGTATCATTTCTCTTATACAATTTGAACCCTTGTTCCATGAAAATTAGGAAATATAACATCTAGGGAATCAAATAATAACATAAGCATTGTTTCATGAAAATGGGAAATATAACATCTAGGGCATCAAATAATAACATAACATTATTTCATGAAAAAGAGAAATATAACATATAGGGCATCAAAGCAAGCATAACCATTGTTTGAGTAGACAGGAGGGATGTGACATCATTATTATTTCCTTCTTGACAAAAATATCTAACACTTCTCAAGATGACACATTGGGTCTAATCAATCCTTTGGATAATAATTCTTTCAATTGGGCTTTTAGCTCCATCAACTCTATTGTAAGTCATACAAAAAATCACTTTACACACATGTTTTGAGCTAGGTATTATGTTGGTTATGAAACAAAAGGCTCTTTTGGGAAGTAGCCTTGGTAGTTATCAAGAAAAAACATCTTGTAACTCATAAAGGAATAGGTAACCTTGAATAGATGCTTCTTTAGATTTCCCTAATGATGCCTCATCAAATTAATATATTTTCTAATAATTGTAGAAAAATATATCATAAAAAATAATTAACTCCTTAGATTCCTATTATTTTGGATCCTTTCTCATTTGGCCTTGGTTGTAGTGTTAATTCCAATTATTCTTTTTGATAGATGGTGATGACTTGGACCATCCAAAATTCTTCCTAGTCTTGTCTTGGTATGCTAAGATTGATTTTCATTTTTATTCTTTCTTTGTTATCTTTTTTAAGACTTGATTTGTGGTGGTTGGGCCATGAATATCTACATCTCTTCCAATTTGGGTATTTAAATCCATGATGTAGTTCCTTATTCTAAATCACTCATCATGTTGATATTATGGTACATACTATAATAGCCTAATGAAATATCCAAATAATCCATTACTAACATGTCTTGCATAGATTTAAAGAATTAATTAGTTTTTGGTCAGTTGACAATTGTGACAACTACCTCTAATTGAAAATGAACACAAATTGGTCCCAATTCATACATAGGGAACACAATCCCAATTTGGTCTTCTTAATCATCTATGAAGTGGATGCTTCGCCTTAAAATCAATAGGCTCCCTAATCTGCCTTAGTTATCTTTGATTAATTTCTTGTTTCAAACTACTCCATATGAGTGGGTCATGCTTTGACATCATTTCCTATCAATGTTCAATAAAATTTTAGTGGGTAATTCGTGTATGATAAGCTCCAAGGCTTGTTTTCACACCCTCCAAGAGACTTCACTTGCCTCCTAGTATCCTATTCCTCTATAGGATCTTCCAATAGGCTTAGATCATTAACTAAGACCTATTCAAACTCTTCTATAAGAGTCAATCTTTGAAAACTTCACCTTGAATGATCAACACCCTAGTTTTGATTCACTTCTCCACACTCACTTAGAAGGCTCTAAGTGCCAAATCTCCATAAACATGCTCCAACATTGCAGGGGTCTTCTCCTTCATGAAAACATACTTATTCTTTCCCTTTTGATCCATTTTGAAATGGTCTTCAATCATCTTCTAATCGGATTCCATGAATCATCATGAATTGACCTTAAAAATAGGCCTATTCTAGTAGCCCTTACTAGTCACCTTTTGGTGTTTCTTGCAAAACTTTTCCAAACAACTTGAAAAAATAAGACTTGTTTCGGATACCCTTTTGGAATTTTTAAAAGATTCACAAAGTTTCTGGGTCTGACAGTGACCGTACATGGGGTTCCTACAAACAAGGACAAGAGGCCTAATAGGCTTAATTTCTAGGACTGAATTGTGGTTTTGATAGCAAACTTGCTCAAACCAAATCCTAAACGATTGGTTGGCTTTTATCTTCACAAAATGGTTAGATATGATGTTTACCTTCATGAAAAATTCTTGGATCAGTATGGAACCGTACAACCATGCAATGTTTCTTCACTCTTTTCACCTCTAGACCTCTAACCGGGTTGCACAAACTCACATAGGGCCTAGCATATAAAATAGTTCTTCATGCTTTCATGACTCCTAACTATTAAAAATATGTACAAACATGACTCCTCTTCCATTTCCATCTATCATGAATGATTATCCATGGTTAGATTTCATGGAGGAGTCATGACTCTTTAAACTACTCAAAACGAGCTGAAAATAGACTCCCTAAACTAAAACGCCCAAAACCAGTACTTAGATGAACTCAAAATGACCTGATATTCAAATGAAAAAGTTCATAAACAACCTATAGAACACTAATATAAAATTAGATTTATTCGTTCAGTCTATTAAGTATGATTGTCAAAACAAAACAACAGAAAATTCACTGTAAAATGTTTGCAAATCTCTATTAACTTTCTCTAAAACTATTACAATGCATAATGAAACTTGGTGTTCGAGTCTTAGGTATAATTAGATGTCATTTCCTTCATTTTAGGGCCTTTTGGCCGCAGCATAACCATCCTATAACTTAGGGAATCCAAAGCTACCCAAATGGCATGCACTCTTTTGCAATAATTGCAAAATTGAAGACAACTTCTTCTCAACACTTGGAAACTTTGTCATGTGCCTCAATCCTATATTCTAGGACTCATAACCTCCTATGTTTCGAGGATCCAAATCCATTTATGACCTTATGGAATCTTTACATTAACAATTATGTGTTTAGAACACATTAAAGACTCTCACCTAAGCTAAGCTTCTAACTTAAGAAATTAAATAAATAACTAACAAAGGCTATTATTGTGACCTTAGTCCTAATGAATAACTCACCTAGCCAACATAGAAAGAGACCTTCTAAGGTCCTAAAACAAATTAAAGTAAGCTTTTGATTTGGCTAGAGTCAAGTACAAGCCAAAATTAATTAACTATCTAATGGAGGTTAGCCTAGGTGCTCCTACACCATCCTCCCCAAAATAAGAAATTCAATCCACCCTTGGATTGATGAGGCTAGGATCAATTCCCAACCTTTTGAACTCTGATTCCTTTACCCAAATGGCATCAGTAACATTCTACCCATACCTCTGAATGAGGTTCTCTTTATACTCTTTATGTCTAGTCTTCTTGTAGGTCCTACTGTCTAGTACAATGTCTGGTCCTGTACCTGCAGTAGCAGGAAGATGTAAGTCTTCCACATCTTTGATCACCTCATGGATGGTCTGATCACTATCTTGTTGTGGTCCCTTGTAATGGACAAGGTCTACAATATTAAAGATATTAGACAATCCACTATCCTCCGACAGGTCTATCTTGAAGGCGTTGTCACCATACTTCTCCAATATAGGACAAGGTCCTATCCTCCTCATTTGCAGCTTATGAGGTACTCCTTTTGTCAATCTAGATTTGTTTAAGTGTACCATGACCAGATCACCAATTTTGAACTCCACTTTCCTTCTACTTTCATCCACCTTGGCTTTGTGCTTGTTGGTGTTGTCCACTAGTGTCTTCCTTACTGTTTCATGAACTTCTTGCATAGAAAATGCAAAGTCATCAGCATATGCACTTGCCTTGACTCCATCTTTCAAATCCCTTAATTCATAGACACCTCTAGGATGTAGGCCATAGACAATTTCAAATGGACTCTACCCGGTTGATCTATTTATGGTATCATTATATGCATATTCAGCTTGCCCAATCAACTGATCCCATTGCTGACCATACTCCTTAGTTAGGCATCTTAGAAGGTTTCCAAGGCTCCTATTAACAACCTCAGTTTGACCATCATTTTGGGGATGGTAGGCTGACCCAAAAGATAAGTTAGTGCCCAATCTTTACCAAAGAGTCTTCCAAAAATGACTCATAAATTTTGTGTTTCTGTCTGATACAATGCTGATAGGTAGTCCATGTATTCTCACTATCTCTTTGAAGAATAGAGATGTTATTTGACTTGCATCATTTGTAGTCTTGCATGGCACAAAGTGAGCCATCTTACTAAACCTATCAATAACAACATAAACACTATCCATCCCTTGTCTTGTCTTGGGTAGCCCAACTACAAAATCCATGCTTAAGCATTCCCATGGCCTAGTAGGAATTGGTAGAGGTTGGTAAAGACCAGCATTTGTTGAAGTGTCCTTGGCCTTTTGACATACTACACAACTCTCCACATACTTCCTAACATCTAGATTCATCCTTGGACAATAGTAGAACCTTGAAATAAGGTCTTGAGTCTTAGTGATCCCAAAGTGACCACTCACAGCACCATTATGCTTTTCTTGAATCAAATTCTCTCTAATGGAGCCTCTAGGAACACACAATTGATTCCCTTTGAACAAGAGATCACTTTGCAAAGTATAATCAGCATATTTACTATGAAAATGATTCTTGTATTCAGCACATACCTTGTAGATGTCAGCAAAGTCCTCATCATCTGCATATAGATCCTTGAAATGATCTATCCCCATGCTTTTCAATTGAATTTCTTGGAGTGTGAGGGCTCTTCTTGACAATGCATCAGCCACCTTGTTTAGTACACCCTTCTTGCGTTGGATATTAAAGGTGTAGGCTTGTAGGTACTCAACCCACTTCATGTGCTTGTGACTCAACTTCTCTTGTGAATTTAGGAAGCTAAGTGTTTGATTGTTTGAATACACAATGAACTCCTTGGGAAGCAAGTAGTGCCTCCACTTTCTTAGAGCTTGGACCAATGCATACATCTCTAAGTCATATGAGGAGTACTTCCTCTTAGCCTCACTTAACTTCTCGAAATGGAAAGCCACCAGTCTACCCTCTTGGCTTAGAACAACCCCAATTGCTACATTGCTAGCATCACATTCAATGGTGAATAGCTTCTCAAAGCTTGGCAGCACCAAAATAGGTTGGGTAGCTATCCTTTCCTTCAACAACTCAAAACTCTTGTTAGCATCTTCATTTCACACAAACTTGGTTTTCATTCCTCCTTTGATAGTATCTAACATAGGGGCACAAATTGCACTAAATTGTCTTATGAACTTCCTATAGTATTGTGCAAGGCCATGAAAACTCCTTACCTTGGTTGCTAACCTTGGAGTAGGCCAATTCATGATAGCCTCCACCTTGCTCTTATCCATTTTCAAATTTCCATGTGATAAGACAAACCCAAGGTACACTAATTCTGATTTGATGAACTCACACTTCTCCAAGTTGATCATCAACTTCTCCTCATGCAGCTTCTTGAAGACAATATCAAGATGTTTCAAATGCTCACTCTTTGTCTTGCTAAAAATCAATATATCATCTAGATATACAACTAAAAACTTGCCTATGTAGTCCTTGAGTACTTCATTCATGAGCCTCATGAATGTAGAGGGGGAATTTGACAATCCAAATGGTATGACAAGCCATTCATACAGCCCTTCATTAGTTTTGAAGGCTATCTTCCACTCATCTCCTTCATGGATTCTTATTTGGTGATAGCCACTCTTCAAGTCTATCTTGGTATAGTACCTTACTTCACCTAAACAGTCCATTAAGTCTTCAATCCTAGGGATAGGGAACCTATACCTTATGGTTATCCTATTGATAGCCCTTGAGTTAGTACATAGCCTCCAAGTTCCTCCCTTCTTAGGTGCAAGTACATTGGGTACAACACATGGACTAATACTCTTTCTAATTAGGCCTTGGTCTAAGAGTTCTTGCATTTGCCTTGCTATTTCCTCATTTTGTTGAGGGGTCATCTTATAGGCTGCTTTGTTGGGTAGGGTATCTCTTGGGATAAGGTCTATCCTATGACTTATGGCTCTTTGAGGGGGTAAGGCTGAAGGTTGACCATCACTTACAATGCCTTGGTAAGTCTGCAACATACCTTGAATCTCCTTTGGTAATTCAGTCTTCTTAGTCACCTTGTCTTCACCTCCTTCTCTTGGTTTCAACACCAATGCATACCCTATGCCTTCACTCTCTTCCATGGTTTGTAGGAACTCTTTTTCACCTACCATAAGAACATTTGGACCTGCTGTCTTTACTTCAGCATCCTCCAACAATGACTGAATTTTGAAGGTTGTATTATCCTTGTTGAAAGAATAGGAATTCTTTCCTCCATCATGTATGGCTTGGCGGTCAAATTACCAAGGTCTTCCTAGGAGAAAATGACATGCATCCATAGGCAACACATCACATAAAAATTTGTCTTTGTACCTTCCAATAGAGAACTCCACCCATGCTTGCTCATTCACTAACACATGTTGGCCTTTGTTAAGCCAAGTGACCTTGTAAGGATTGGTGTGGGAAATTCTTGTCAACTTGAGCTTGTTGACTTCTTCCTCTGACACTATATTGTTAGTAGAGCCTGAATCAATGATGACCCTACATACTTTCCCCATTATCTTGCATTTGATCCTAAACAAAGATCTCCTTTGGCTTGGCTCCTCCTTCACCGGTTCCTTGATTAGAGTCCTCCTCATCATGAGATTCTCTCCTTCCTCTGAATTTAATGGAATCTCAGAATGTTTATCTATTGCATTTGTGTCTTCATGAACAAGGTTAGCTCTCTTATCACCTCCTTGTGATGAGCCACCTTTCTCAGGGCATCTATAGGTAGGGTGCCCCATTTGATTGCAATGGTAGCATTTCATATTGGCAAAATAATTGCCTCTTCCTCCTTGTAATGAACCTCCACTTCTTCCTCTAAAGCTAGAGTTAGAATTTCTTCCTCTACCATCTCTACTTGAACTTCCTTCTTGCTTCTCATTGAATTTTACCTCACCTTGAGCTCTTGAATCAGAACATCTTCCACAAATAGCCACCTCTTTGACCTTTGGTATCTTTGCTTTTGCCTTTGCCTTTGGAGCTTTCTTGTTTTCTCTTGCTTTTCTCCTCTATCTTCAAGGCCATTTGATAGCATTACCTAATGGATTTGAAGTTCACTAGGCTCATCTCCTCTTGAATAGATCATTTGAGGCCATTAAAATACCTTGCTAGCTTGATGCTCTCATCTTCAACTACCTTGGACCTCAAACATAATTTTTGAAACTCCTAGGTATATGCTTGGACATCCAAATATTTTTGCCTAAGATTGTGTCTCCTTCTATGCATTTGGACTTCATAGTCATCAAGAAGGTAGGTTTTCTTGACTTTGGATACCATACCCTTCCATGTCACAATAGGACCTTTTCCATCCTTCTCTCTCTCGGTTTGCACAAACTTCCACCAAGTAAGAGTTGAACCTCTTAGTCTAGACTTGGCCACCATTACCTTTTGTGCTTCAGAGATACCATCACATTCAAAATGGTTCTCTATGCTATCAATCCAATCCACAACTGAATCTGGATCCATTTGTCCACTAAAGAGTGGGACACCTTCTAAAGCCTTGCCACTCAATGCCTTCAATGCCTTTAAGAATGACTCTTCAGGAAGAAAAGGGTCAGGAGTTGGTGCTTCTTCTTCCAACTCTAATTCCTTCTCCTTTTCTTTAGCTTCTTCTTTAAGGTCAATCTTCTCTTTGACCCTATCAACTTTGTCTTGGACTTCACCCAAGAGTTGCTCCATTTGAGCTAGTCTTTGCCTTAACAATTTGTTATCCTCTTCTTGTTCCTCAACCTTCTTTGCTAGTTCAGCATTAGTCACCATGGCTCTAGCTGGTGTATTCTCTCCTACTGATTCAAAATATTGAAACATTAACCACAAGCTTGATCAACCAAGCTCTGATACCAATATGGTGTATGATAAGCTCCAAGGCTTGTTTTCACACCCTCCAAGAGACTTCACTTGCCTCCTAGTATCCTATTCCTCTATAGGATCTTCCAATAGGCTTAGATCATTAACTAAGACCTATTCAAACTCTTCTATAAGAGTCAATCTTTGAAAACTTCACCTTGAATGATCAACACCTTAGTTTTGATTCACTTCTCCACACTCACTTAGAAGGCTCTAAGTGCCAAATCTCCATAAACATGCTCCAACATTGTAGGGGTCTTCTCCTTCATGAAAACATCCTTATTCTTTTCCTTTTGATCCATTTTGAAATGGTCTTCAATCATCTTCTAACCGGATTCCATGAATAATCATGAATTGACCTTAAAAATAGGCCTATTCTAGTAGCCCTTACCAGTCACCTTTTGTTGTTTCTTGAAAAAAATTTCTAAACAACTTGAAAAACTAAGACTTGTTTCGGATACCCTTTTGGAATTTTTAAAAGATTCACAAAGTTTCTAGGTCTAACAGTGACCGTACATGGGGTTCCTACAAACAAGGACAAGAGGCCTAATAGGCTTAATTTCTAGGACTGAACTGTGGTTTTGATAGCAAACTTGCTCAAACCAAATCCTAAATGATTGGTATGGCTTCTATCTTCACAAAATGGTTATATATGATGTTTACCTTCATGAAAAATTCCTGGAGCAATACGGAACCGTACAACCATGCAATGTTTCTTCACTCTTTTCACCTCTAGACCTCTAACCGGGCTGCACAAACTCGCCTAGGGCCTAGCATATAAAATAGTTCTTCATGCTTTCACAACTCCTAACTCCTAAAAATATGTACAACAATGACTCCTCTTCCATTTCCATCTATCATGAATGATTATCTATGGTTAGATTTCATGGAGGAGTCATGACTCTTTAAACCACTCAAAACAAGTTGAAAATAGACTCCCTGAACTAAAATGCCCAAAACCAATACTTAGATGAACTCAAAACGACCTACTATTCTAATGAAAAAGTTCATAAACAACCTATAGAACACTAATCCAACATTATATTTAGTCGTTCAGTCCATTAAGTATGACTATCAACGTAAAACAACAAAAAATTCACTGTAAAATGGTTGCAGAGCTCTATTAACTTTCTCTAAAACTATTACAATGCATAATGAAACTTAACATTTGAGTCTTAGGTATCATTGCCATTTCCTTCATTTTAGGGCCTTTTGGCCATAGCATAACCATCCTATAACTTAGGGAATCCAAAGATACCCGAATGGCATGCACTCTTTTGCAATAATTGCAAAATTGAAGACAACTTCTTCTCAACACTTGGCAACTTTGTCATGTGCCTCAATCCTATATTCTAGGACTCATAACCTCTTATGTTTCAAGGATCCAAGGCCATTTATGACCTTATGGCATCTTTACATTAAAAATTATATGTTTAGAACACATTAAAGACTCTCACCTAAGCTAAGCTTCTAACTTAAGAAATTAAATAAACAACTAACAAAGGCTATTATTGTGACCTTAGTCCTAATGACTAACTCACCTAGCCAACATAGAAAGAGACCTTCTAAGGTCATAAAACAAATTAAACTAAGCTCTTGACTTGGCTAGAGTCAAGTACAAGCTAGAATTAACTATCTAATGGAGGTTAGCCTAGGTGCTCCTGCACCAGTAATCTGTGTCATATCTCTTTTCAATTCATTTGTCAAACGAGTTCTTAACTCTCATTGAGTTTCTTAGTCTTGGTCAACTACCCTTCATTCATCATGAGCACTATGCTCTTGATCATGATTCTAGTAATTTTCTCAACTTGATTCTTCCATATTCTCATGATCTTTTATCCCCTTCATACTTACTACTCTAAGAATCCCTATTAGTCCTTAGCTTCATTCAATATAGATAGGATTTGATCCAACTCGCCCTAGGATTATGTAAAGGTTGACAAAAATCATTCTACCTACTTCCAGAGTTTACACTTGTTCGCACCAAGATTGCATTGGTAGGTCATCATGGCCTTACAAGTTCCTTAGCTTAAAATGAACCAAAAAGGCTTTAAAAACAACTAAATTATGAATATTTGTATAGAGTTTACTATTGAGAAAATTTATGGTTTATTCCAAAATAGCATTTTTTTTAAAAACAAAAATGAGTTTTATTCATATTATTGGATTCATACATCCTTATTTACATAAGGTTTCCCAAAGTTACATATCACTATTAAAGAGAGGAATTTATCAAGGTTCCTTCTCTTCATCAAAATCAAACAACATGATCTTCATTAGTAAAGTGTACACACAACTCAATCACCTATTTACCTATGTAGCTCACAGTTTTCTCAGTTTTAACTTCTAGTTTTACTTTCTTGGATTTATGTGCCTTTTTCCTTGCATTTATTATATTAGAATAACTGAGCAGGGGGGGGGGGTGAATCAGTTATCCTACAGTCCCAAAATCTCAGATGTACTTTTCAAAACTTTTTTAATAATTCAAACAGATCAGTAAGATAAAATATCAATCTTTCTGTTCATTTATCGAATACCAGTAATTATCCAAATTGTGATTACCGATAAAATCAAATATGTAGTATGTAAAGTATGATAGAAAAACAATCATAGAAAATAACACATAACACAATGATTTAACATGGAAACCCTGCTAAGGGAAAAAACACTTGGGACAGGTAACCCAAAATATTTCACTCTTCTAAAGTGAGCTCGGTTAGGAGCTAACCCTGTTAAAGGTTACAATGCACACTGTTAGGTGTGACCTGGCTAGAGGATTTATCACTAACAGTTAACTTTTGACTAGCATTCACTATGGGGTCAACAAGATAACAATTAACATTCCTTGAATGTCATAAGGTAATACAAAAAGACTGTTAGGTCTACTCGGTTGAGATATTTTGCTAAATCAATGGTTAAACTGATACAGTTCCGATCTGATTCAAATGCAACTCAATTGAAAATATTCAGATCTATGGTAAGTTCATAAAACTCATCTAATCATTAATCAATTCAATTCCTCATATTTCCCCAACTTACTTTACTC
The DNA here is from genome assembly GCA_027943335.1 of Chamaecyparis obtusa. Classification (NCBI taxonomy): domain Eukaryota; kingdom Viridiplantae; phylum Streptophyta; class Pinopsida; order Cupressales; family Cupressaceae; genus Chamaecyparis; species Chamaecyparis obtusa. The sequence continues at coordinate 167,559 of BSBK01007377.1, forward strand.
GGCATATATATATCTCTGACACTCGGTTATGCCTGCAGCTCGGTTCTGTCTGTAACCAGTTTGATCAAGAATGCATGAATAAAGTCTTCATGCGAAATCTTCCGTAGTCTATATTCATTCAGCATGTTTCAAAAATGAAACTCATGTCTCTTAAATAGACAAGTAAACCATTTTCATATTAGCCATCAGATTTTGCCTCTTAATCTCATCCGTCCATTTTTTCTCTTAAACCTTCCTCGGCAGATGTGTCAATAACATGTTTCAATATCACCCTTTAGATCATCTCTAAATTATGTCAGTCGTGGATCTTATAAAAAACTTCATCTATTACCTCAAAATTATAACAATTTCCAGCTCACCAATTTCAGTCGATTGTTCTTAGCATTTAATGTTTTCATCCATACTCGATTAATACCTAATGCGTCAGTGATAACTAACTCGGTTATTACTGTCACTTGGTATACACTGCACTGGCTCAGGGTATACAAAAAATATTCAATTACTGACCACATTAACTTGTTCAATTAAAATCTATTCTTCATAATGAAATAATGTAACATGCTCAAGTCAACAATATAAAGTCGTAGACTCATCAATAAGTTACCCAATGTATACCTTATCCTTATCTGTCATATCCATCTTTTCCTTATGTAGATATCTCATTTCTTCACCATTTCTTCCTTCTACAGATATTCAAATGTTTGTAACTATCATGATAAGTATATTCAAAACTAGTTGACATCAATGACAACATATTGACTGATTTAATCATCTTACATATCACTTTAATAGCTCGGTGAACTCTAATCATTGTCTCTTCAGCTCATCAAGATATTCAATCAGTTGTAGGTCATCAATCTCTCCCTTTGGCATTGATGGCAACACAAACAATATGAAATATGTCATACACATACCAAACATGTGTTCTACAACTATATAGATAAATGTTGTAGCTCGGTAAGCTCTCCCTAGCTTGATATTTAATATGTTTAATCACTACAAACAACATTCCATGCAGACTCTCCCTATGAATTTGATCTTTTTCAGTTCTTTGATTCTTTCTCATGTTCTCATCAACAAATATTTCATACAATTTCTCTCCCATGTTAGTTATCTCTCCCTTTGACAACAATGCCAAAGAAAATAAACAACTCTTCAGCAGCCAAGTTATTCTCTATTGTTCAGTCTAGATCAAGTACCTTCATGTACTGATAAACAATTCTTTGTTCCAGCTTCTACAATCTTTCAAAACCTTAGAAATCCTAAAGTGTGAGCTATGTGCATCAACATGAATGATTTTCTAGTAAATTATAGGTTGATGCAACCTCCTGATCACCTTAGTGATCGATAGACAGGGGACGGACCCCTAGTCTAGTCCTCAAATAGTCAAAAGTGTCCTTCGGTAAGGGCTTGGTAAAAATATCACTTAGATTTCACAAATTCCAATTTCACTTGCTTCTCTTGTACTTGTTCCCTCAAATAGTGATACTTAATAGATATGTGCTTTGTTTTTTAATGCATCACCAGATTCTTGGAAATGTTTATAGAACTTGTGTTGTCACAATATATAATCACTAGGTCAGTGATCACCTCATTCATTCCTTCCAACACTTGTTTTATCCAAGCAATACAGGTCCTTGGCAATCCTGTGTCACCAAAAACATGTTTGAATTTTTCTGTATTGCTCGGTTCCTTCTTTGGCTGATTTGGTTCACTGTTGCTCGGTTTCCTTTTTTAACTGGTGTTGGTCAGTTATCTCTTTGGCGCTTGATAAATTTCCCTAGTGCTCGGTGATGCTTGTTTGGCACTCGGTTTCCTTGCTTACCGAGTTATTTATTTTGGGTTTCTGTTGAGGCTGACTCTTGCATTTATATTTGGTCATGGATTTAATGTTGGTATCTATCATTGGGAAGCATGTGGACCTAGATCTAGTCATTCCTTTCATTGATGGTGAATCTGAAGGCCGACTTGGTTCGGTAGCCAATATATAAATGTAGTTGTTTGGTTAGAGTTTTGGGAGAAGTTTTGGGGAGTGAGTTCAGTTAGGAGATAGAAGATAGAACATTAGAGATTTTTGGCATATCCTCGCATGTTGGAGGACTTCTATACTTGATTGTAATATGTGGTCTAAATCGGGAAGGCCTTATAGCCCGGAATGTATGAATCAATTGAAGATAATATATGAAAGTATCTGCATTCTCTCTCTCACTATTGTGTTTTTTGCTTCCATGTGTGATCTCTGCAAGGTCGATCTGGTTAGGGTGTACCTTTGGCCCCTCTCCCCATCTTCCCTTGCGTTAGGTGGTATTAGAGAGAGGTGATATCTGGATCTAGGTTTGCGAATCTAGGTTTGAGGGTTCCTTCTTGTCAAACCCTAGTTGAATTGTTGTGGGGTAGTAGATTGCGATTTGGCTTGCAATTGCAGAGGGTTTCAAGATGGTTCATGGGAGGTGAGATGTGGATCCAAGATTGCCAGACATGTTGAGAAAACTTAATGCTAGATTAGAAGCTGTTGAAACAACCCAGAGAAGAGGAATACATCTTGAAGATGTTAGTGATGATGAAATTGAGGAAGAACAAGTTGATGTAGAACCTGCACCGGAAATGGATCAAGGTGAGGAAAGATTGTTGAAGGCTTTGACAAATTTGAAATCTACACCACACTTTAATCCTCTTGAGTATAGTGGAAAATTGGATTCTGATGAATTGATGGATTGGATCACCGAGATGGAAAAGTACTTTGAATATGAAAATGTACCTGAGGAAAAGAAGGTGAAAATTGCAAGTGCAAAGTTGAAGAGTCATGCATCCTTGTGGTGGGAACATTTGCAGTTGGACAGAAAGAGGAAAGGCAAAGACAAAATCAAGGTATGGAATAAAATGGTGAATAAATTGAAAGGGAAGTTCTTACCTTGTGATTATCAAATTAACCTAGTTAGGCAAATGCAAAGTTTGAGGCAGAAATATAGATCGATAAAAGATTATACTAAGGAATTCTAAAGACTAGATATCAGATCTGGACATGATGAAGATGATGTGGAAAGAATTGCTAGATACCTGAATGGTTTGAGAGTTTCCATCCAAGAAGAAATTAGTTTGGTCAAATTGGAGAATATTGAAGAGGCTTATCAAATTGCATTGAAAGTTGAGGAGAAATTGAACAAGAAACATGAGCAAAGACAAAGACATAGAGGTGGTAGATTCCCTAGGGGAAGAGGTAGATCTTATGGTGAAAATAGTAGATCTGAACCTGAAAAGACAACTCTGGATAAAGGCAAGACCGAGTGGAAAGGTGAAAGTTCATCTAGAGGAAGAGGTAGTAACTACTGAGGTGGTTATAACAGAGGTGGTTTCCGAGGAACTTGTTACAATTGTGGAGAAGGACATAGATCATTTGAGTGTACACATGCAAGTAAGAAGGTCGGTAACTGTAGAAATTCTTTGGTACAAGAAGAGTCACAAAGTAGAAATGCTTTGGTACTAAATGTAGAGTTTCTGATGAAGTTTGGAAGGTAATCATTGATAGTAGTAGCTCGGAGAATCTGGCATCTGAGGAAATGGTCACAAAGTTACAGTTGAAAAGGTTGGAACATTTGAAGCCCTATCATATTTCATGGATCAAAGATGAGCATACACTCTTGGTAAGTGAACAATGTTATGTGAATTTGAAAATTGGAAAATACTATGATAAGGTGTTATGTGATATTATGCCTATGGATTGTTGTCATATTTTGTTGGGTAGACCTTTGAAATATGATAGACATGCTATATATGATGGGATATTGCATAAATATACTATCTGGGATGATGGAAAAAGACAAATCCTGTTACCTTTGATGGAAGAACTGGTTAGTAATGTTTGCACATCTATGAAAGTTTGCTTGATGGAAGGAAGAAAGTTTGTTAAGGATTTGAAGAAGAATGATGTATGTTTTGTTGTGATTCCTAACAAACCGAGTAAGAAAATAGAGGATAGTGTCCCTGAGGAGATTGATAAGTTACTCATCGAGTACAGTGAAATCATTTATGATAATATACCTAATGGTTTTCCACCGAAGAGAAGCATTGATCATTGCATGGATCTAATCCCTGGAGCTAGTTTACCAAATAAGGCACCACATCGGTTGACACCTACTAAGAATCAAGAATTGAATTGACAAATTCAAGAATTGTTGCAGAAAGGTTTGATTAGAGAAAGTTTGATTCTTTGTGTAGTACATGTTGTATTGGCACCTAAGAAGAATGGAGAATGGTGAATGTGTACTAATTCCAAAGCAATTAACAAGATAACAATGAAATATAGGTTTCCTATACCGAGAATGGATGACATAATGGACAGTTTGACTGGAGCAAAGTATTTTACCAAAATTGATTTGAAAAGTGGGTATCATTAGATCAGAATCAAAGAAGGTGATGAGTGGAAGACTTCTTTTAAGACAAAAGAAGGTTTGTATGAGTGGTTGGTTATGCCTTTTGGTTTAACTAATGCACCGAGTACTTTTATGAGATTGATGAATGAATTTTTGAAGAAATCCTTGGGTAAGTTTGTGATTGTATATCTTGATGATATTCTGATATTCAGTAAGACCAGAGAAGAAAATTTGTTGCATGTTAAACAAGTATTGCAGAGGTTGAAAGAAGAAAAGTTGCTGATAAATCTGAAAAAGTGTTCATTCATGAAAGAGGAGATTGTGTATTTGGGATTTGTGATTTCAGCTAATGGTTTGAAAATGGATCCTGAAAAGGTTGAAGCTATTTTGAATTGGCCTACACCTGAGAGTGCTAGTGAGGTAAGATCATTTCTTGGTTTGGCAAGTTTTTACCAAAAGCTAATTAGGAATTTCAATTCAATATGTAATGCTATGACTGAGACTATGAGAGGAGATAAAAGAGAATTCAAGTGGACACATGGCTCAGCTGATAAAATTTTTGAGACTCTGAAGCAAAAGGTTGTTGAATTGCCTGTTTTGACATTGCATGATTTAAATAAAGTATTTCAAGTGGAATGTGATGCAAGTGGAAGTGCAATTGGAGCTATGTTGAGTCAAGAAGGTAAACTTGTTGCTTTCTTTAGTGAAAAGTTGAATGATGCAAAAAGGAAATATTATGTGTATGATCAAGAATTCTATGCTATTGTTCAAGCACTGAAGAAATGGAGACATTATTTGATACCGAGTGAATTTGTGTTGTATATCGATCATAAGACTTTACACTATTTGGGTAGTCAGAATAAGTTGAATCAGAGACATGAAATGGGTTGAGTATTTGTAGAGTTATACATTTGTGATAAAGCATAAGAGTGGAGTCACTGACCGAGTTGTTGATGCATTAAGTAGAAGAAGATCTTTGATGACCAAGATGAAGATTGAAGTTCTTGGCTTTGATGGCATGAGAGATTCTTATGAATTTGATCCTGAATTTTCTGAGCTGTGGAGAAAGTGCAAAGAACCTATTCAAGATCAATCGAGTACTAAATGGGAAGAATATTTTATTCAATAAGGTATGTTGTTTAAAGGTATTCATTTGTATACCGAGAGAAGCAATGAGAACTAATTTGATAAAGGAGAAACATAGTAGTGGTTTGGCTGGACATTTTGGTGTTGATAAGACATTGAATTTTCTTAAGGAGAAATACTTTTGGCCACAGTTGTATAAAGGTGTTTATAAATTTGTGAAAAGTTGTGGAATTTGTCAAGTTGCAAAAGGAGTAAGTCAGAATAATGGATTGTATACACCGATTTCTGTTCCTAAGAAACTTTGGATTGACATCAGTATGGATTGTGTTCTTGGCTTACCGAAGACAGTGAGGTAATGATTCTGTATTTGTTGTTGTGGATAGATTTTTTAAAATGGCACATTTTATACCTTGTAGAAAGACATCAGATGCAGTACATATAGCAGATCTTTTCTTTAAGGAAATTGTCAGATTGCATGGATTACCGAGGAGTATTATCTCTAACCGAGACAGTAAATTTGTTGGATACTTTTGGAAGACCATTTGGAGAAAGTTTGGCACCGAGTTGAAATATAGTTCTACATTTCACCCACAAACCTATGGACAAACAAAAGTTGTAAATAGAAGTTTGGGAAACCTTTTGAGATGTTTAGTTGGAGACACACCAAGTAATTAGGATTTTGTGTTAGCACAAGAAGAGTTTGCATACAATAATTCAATTAATAGGAATACTGGAAAAACACCTTTTGAGATTGTAAATGGAATACAATCGAGAGGTATATCAGATTTGAGGGATATTACTGATGAAAGAAAGAGAAGTGATGAAGGAGTGAAGTTTGTTGAATACATGAACACATTGCATGAAGATGTGAAACATAAGTTGGAAGTAAGTAATCAGAAATAAAAAGACAAAGTTGATAGATTAAGAAGACATAAGACTTTTGCAGTCGGTGATGAAGTAATGGTTCATTTGGAGAAAGGTCGATTTCCTATTGGAACATATGGGAAGCTAAAAATGAATAAGTTTGGCCCTTGCAAGATATTGTGGAAATTTGATAGTGGAAATGCATATGAGATTGAGTTACCTGATGATATGGATATATCACCTATATTCAACATTTCTGATGTGTATGAGTATAATGAACTTGATGAAGAAATGGTAGTATCGATGGATTATCCTAAGAAATAGATGGAAGAAGTTGAGAAGATTTTGGAGCAGAGAATTGGTAGAAGTACAAGAGGAAAATAGTATATGGAATACCTAGTAAAGTGGAAGAATAGACCGATTTAAGACAGTGCATGGATTTCACAATCTCAGTTGGATGTAGCTCGGATTGTACCTATTTCATGATTTGAAGAATCATTTCAAATAACCCTAGGTGTCTGATGTAGGAGCATCTCGGGTCCTTGGCAATCCCGTGTCACCAAAAATATGTTTGAATTTTTCTGTGTTGCTCGATTCCTTCTTTGGACGAGTTGCTTCAGTGTTGCTCAATTTCCTTTGGTTACCGATGTTGGTCGGTTATCTCTTTGGCACTCGGTGAATTTCCCTAGCGCTCAGTGATGCTTGTCTGGCGCTCGGTTTCCTTGCTTACCAAGTTATTTATTTTGGATTTCTATTGAGGCCGACTCTTGCATTTATATTTGGTCACAGATTTAATGTTGGTATCTATCATTGGGAAGTGTGTGGACCTAGATCTGGTCATTCCTTCCATTGATGGTGGATCTAAAGGTCAACTTGGTTCAGTAGCCTCTTGTATAAATGTAGTTGTTTGGTTAGAGTTTTAGGAGAAGTTTTGGGGAGTGAGTTCAGTTAGGAGATAGAAGATAGAACATTAGAGATTGTTGGAATATCCTCACATGTTGGAGGACTTCTTTACTTGATTATAATATCTGGCCTAAGCCGGGAAGGCCTTACAACCTGACATGTATGAATCAATTGAAGATAATATATGAAAGTATCTGCATTCTCTCTCTCATTGTTGTGTTTGTTGCGTTCACATGTGATCTCTGCAAGGTGGATTTGGTTAGGGTGTGCCTTTGGCCCCTCTCCCCATCTTTCCTTGCATCAAGTAGATTGAGAATGCATTCTTTTTTCTTGCTTATCCAAGTCACAAGCCTTTCTCCTAAAAAGAATGCTCCACCAGTTGTGCTCTTTCATTCATCAATGTTCCAGCCCAATTTGCATCAGTGTAAACTCGGAGTTCAAATTTTCCTTCCTTTGTGTACCCTAAACGATAGTCTTCAGTCTTCTTCAAATATCTCAGAATCTTTTTAACAACAACCATATGTGAATCTTTAGGATTAGCAAAAAAAATTGCCACAATCCCAACTGCATGTGCTATATCAGGCCTACTATGTACCACATACATCAGTTTTCCAATCATTGATCTGTACAGTGTTTGATTTACCTCGGTTGATTCATCATCCTTTGTTAACTTACATCCTGTCACGATCAGTATTCCTACCGGTTTTGAATCTTCCATGCCAAAAGTCTTTAACACTTCCTTTATGTATTTTGATTGAGTGATGAAAATCCCATCATTCTATTTTATAATCTACAAACCTAGAAAGAATTTAATCTCTCCAAACATTAACATCTCAAATTCCTTTCTCATTTCAATAGCAAAAGATTTGAAAATCAAATCATGTCCTTCAAAGATTATGTCATCAAAAAAAATTTCAGCAATCAAAATATTATCATCAGACTCTCCTTTCATGTACAAATTACTATTATCGCTTGTCCTTACAAAGCCAATACTGATAAGATAAGAATGTAATCTTTCATACCATGCTCTTGGTGCTTGCTTCAGTCCATACATAGCTTTGTGCAGTCTATATACCATGTTCTTCTGATTCGGATCAACAAAACCTTCTGGTTGTTCTATGTAGACCTCCTCTTCAATAATTCCATTCATAAATGTTGATTTCACATCCATTTGATATACTTTGAATCCCTTGTGTGCAACATATGCAAGTAATATACGTCGAAATCCTTCAAGTCTTTCTACTAGTGCAAAAGTTTCACCATAGTCAATTCCTTCTTCTTGTGCACATCCCTTGCATACAAGTCTTGTCTTATTCCTAGTGACCTCACTATTCTCATTTAACTTGTTTTTGAAAATCCACTAGTACCAATTACATTTTTATCATTTGGTCTCGATACCAATGTCATGTCTTATTTTTCTCAATCTGTTCTATTTCTTCATTCATAGCCTTAACCCATTCTTCAGTTTCAAGTGTATCTCTAACATTCTTAGGCTCAAATTCAAAAACTAAGCATTTATTTTGTCTTAACTTACTTCGGGTCATCATGCCAAATTTCTTGTCTCCAATGATTTGGTTCTACGGATGGTGTCTTCTAACAAATCTTTCCAACACTTGTCTTTTTTTCTTATCATTCGATTCAGGTTCATTTTGTTCCTCGATAGCTTCTTCCTGGTTCTCGATTTGCATTTGCTGATTCTTGGTAGCATTTTCCTAATCCTCGGTAGAATCAGTCTATGGTTTCGGTAGATAGTCTAGATGCTCAATATATGTAAATCTACCATAGTCTTTTGGTTCCTTTATGCTTTCTTCATCATTCTTTTCAGCAAACTCATCAACTTTTACATTAGCACTTTCAACCATTTTGTTAGTAGACTTGTTCAAATATTTATAAGCTTTACTCTTAGTAGAATATCCTAAAAATATTCCTTCATCACCTTTAGAGTCAAATTTACCATTTCTATCATCTTTCAGAATGTAGCATCTACTTCCAAAAATTCTGAAATAACTTACATTCGGTGTATAGCCAAACCATAACTCATAAGGTATCTTGTTCGTGTCTTTCTTCAATTGAACTTGGTTCAAGGTGTATACAATAGTGCTAACTGCTTCTCTCTAGTACATTTGTTCAACATCTTCCTCAATCATCAATGTTTTGGCACAATCAACAATAGATCTGTTCTTTCTTTCAGCAATTCCATTCTATTGTGGTTTCCATGGTGCAGAAACCTATCTTTTGATTCCATTCTCATTACAAAAATTAGTGAATTCATCAAAAATAAACTCACCTCCTCTATTAGATCTTAAGCATTTTAATTCTTTACCAATTTCCTTTTCAACTTTAGCCTTATACTTAAACAACTTGAAAGCTTCAAATTTCTCTTTTAAGAACATTACTGTCATCATCCTAGAGTAGTCATCAACAAATAAAATAAAATATGTGTCACCATAATAACTCTAAGTTTCATAGGACCACATAAGTCGTTATGTACCAACTCCAAAATTTCTTTAGATGAATAGTCTTTTCTTTTAAAACTAGATTTGGTCATCTTTCCGTTCTGACATTGATTGCACATAACATGATCAAGTTTGGTTAGACTCGGTAAACCTCTAACTCTTCTCTTTTTACTAATCTTAACCATGTTATCAAAGTTCACATGACACAGTCTCTTATGCCACAACCATACATCTTCATTTTTGGCCAACAAACAAGAAGTTTCAGCATTGTCAAGATAGAATAGATTACCTTTTGATTGTCCTCTAGTACCGACTAGCTTTTCGGTTTCATCATAGATTTTCACCTTCTTACTTTGAAATGCAACTCGGTGACCTGAGTTATTCAGTTGTGCTACACTCAAAAAATTATAGTTAAGTCCTTTTACTCAGTATGCATTATCACATCTAATCCTATCATTCAATAAGATAGACCCTTTTCCTTTCACTTGACAAGGTGTATCATTTCTCATTTTAATTGATCCCCATTGTAGTGTTCAAGGTATTCAAATTTATCTTCATCACCAGTCATGTGATGTGTATAGCCACTATCAATGATCCAAGTATCATTATTGCTAACTTTAGAAATAAAGGCTATTTCTACATACCTTTCCTCTTCTTCTGAATCATCTTTCATTGCAACAAATACCACTTCAATTTCATCATCAGTGTCGGTGTCAGTGTCATTCTCATCTTCTCCAACAAGGTAACATGCGTAATCTTGGTTGTTTATTCTGTCATAGTGTCAGTTTCCTTTGTTATCTCTTCTGCCAAACTTTCCATCACCAGATCGGTCATTGTCTTTATCTTCTTCTTTCCTATTTGGGCATCTAGCAGCAATATGGCCAATCTCTTTACAATTAAAACAAGATAAAGGTAACTTTCCTTTATACCTTCCTTTACCTTTTTGAAGTCTCTAGGCCATAAGTGCTTCAAGCTCATCTTTGATGTCACTGCCACTTTCATTCTTTATGTTATGCTTACTACTAGATTTACCCATCTTCAGGGATGACATAAAAGTAGACTCAACACTTGGTACAACACTATTGTCATAATTATTCAGCTCAAAAGTGGTCATCTTTACAATTAGACTATCAAGTGTAAGATTACTATTAGGTGCAAACCTCATTTCATGAATTGCAGATATTCTAATTGCATAAATATGCAACAAGGTTCTCAGTATTTTACTCATAACAGTATCTTCAGAAATAATACCTCCTACTCCTCGGATAGCATTGACCACCTCTTTGATTTGGTTAGAGTATTGTGTGATGTTCTCACCTTCTTTCATTTTCATGTCATCAAATCTACCTCTTAAGCTTTCAACTCAGGCTCTCATTACATTTACATCTCCACCATAAACTAGTGTAAGTTTGTTCCACATTTCCTTCGTTGTAGTGCATGCTTTGACATCTTCAAATTCAGCATCAGATATAGAAGCAACAATCTCTATCATAGTTATGTTGTGTTCATGTCTGTCTCTTAACTGATCAACTATCAAAGGTCCAATAGTCGGTTGTAAGTAGCCATGGTCTAGTAGATGTAGAGTGAATTCTCCAATTCTAGATATGTGAAGCCTCATCTTGCTTTGCCATGTCAAGAAGTTATCTTTATTCAGCTTAGGCACTTCCCTCTTATACATCATGTGATCTTTTTCTTAAGTCCTTGAAACTTTCCTCCAAGCAACCAAGATGCTCTGATACCAATTGTGAATCAGTTAAATCAATTATTCTACAGTCCCAAACTCTCAAATGTACTTTTCAAAACTTTTTCAATAATTCAAACAACTCGGTACGATAAAATATCAATCTTTCTATTCATTTACCGAATACCAGTAATTATCCAAACTGTGATTACCGATAAAATCAAATATGCAGTATGTAAAGTATGATAGCAAAACAATCATAGAAAATAACACATAACACAATGATTTAACATGGAAACCCTGCTAAGGGAAAAACCACCTAGGACCGATAACCCTAAATATTTCACTCTTCTAAAGTGAGCTCGGTTAGGAGCCAACCTTGTTAAAGGTTACAATGCACATTGTTAGGTGTGACCAGGTTAGAGGATCTATCACTAACAGTTAACTTTCAACCATAATTCACTATGGGGTCAACAAAATAAAAAATAACATTCCTTGAATGTCATAAGGTAATACAAAAAGACTGTTAGGTCTACTCGGTTAAGAGATTTTGTTGAATCAATGGTTAATATGATACAGTTCTGATCTGATTCAAATACAACTCAATTGAAAATATTCAAATCTATGCTAAGCTCATAAAACTCATCTAATCATTAATCAATTTGATTCCTCATATTTCCCCAACTTACTTTACTCGGTGTAGATATATCTCTGACGCTCGGTTATGCCTACAGCTCAGTTCTGTCTATAACCAGTTTGATTAGGAATGCATGAATAAAGTCTTCGTGGAAAATCTTCGGCAGTCTATATTCGTCTAGCATGTTCCAACAATGAAACTCATGTCTCTTAAATAGACAAGTAAACCATTTTCATATCAGCCATCATATTTTGCCTCTTAATCTCATCTATCCATTTTGTCGCTTAAACCTTCCTTGGTAGATATGTCAATAACACGTTTCAATCTCATCCTTTAGATCGTCTTTGAATTATGTCAGCCATGGATCTTATAACAAACTTCATCTGTTACCTTGAAATCATAACAATTTCCAGCTCAACAATTTCAGTCGGTTGTTCTTAGCATTTAATGTTTTCATCTGTACTCGATTAATATTGAATGCGTCGGTGATAACTAACTCGGTTATTATTGTCACTCGGTATACACTGCACTAGCTCAGTGTATACAAAAATCTTCAGTTACTGACCACATTAACTTGTTTAGTTCAAATCTCTTCTTCATAATGGAATAACGTAACATGCTCAAATCAACAATATAAAGTCATAGACTCATCAATAAGTTACCCAATGTATACCTTATCCTTATCTATCATATCCATTTTTGCCTTATGTAGATATCTCATTTCTTCACCATTTCTTCCTTCTATAGATATTCATATGTTTGTAACTATCATGATAAGTATAGTCAAAACTAGTTGACATCAATGACAACATATTGACTGATTTAATCATCTTACATATCACTTTAATAGCTCGGTGATCTCTAATCATTGTCTCTTCAGTTCATCAAGATATTCAATCAGTTGTAGGTCATCATTTATTTGCCAATTTCTATGTTCAAAGTAAACCAAAAGGTTATCTTCTACCAAATTCTTGCATAGTAGGCTCACATGACCTAGTATTTTAATCATGATTTGATACCATGTGTAACAAACCTAGTGGTTCACTAACTAGAAAAACACTTTTTTTTGTAAACCATTGATACAAAAGTATTTAATATCCATAGTAGCATAACAGATTCAATTGTTTACAATATACCATTTTCTTATTTATTCAACATTTGCATTCCTTTTTATAAGATAAGAGCATCATCACATTTTACTATAGAATCTAACATCATCATTCTGTTATAACAAGAATACATAAGTTCAACTCTCCAACTAAACCACTCAATGTGTGTCTAGTGTGGGTTCTTCTACCCAATCTTCCCCTTCATTTTTGGGAGAACTCTTGTTTTGAGGCCATCGATAATTCTATTGGTCATATTCTAAAGGTGGAAAAGACCACAACTGCCATGGGTCTCTCTACCTTCTCACACATTTTGGTTGACATCGATATCTCCACACTTCTTCTTAAAGATGTGCTTCTCATGGTGGGGGATAGGTCATGGACTCAATTTGGTGGATTATGAGGGCTTCCCATTTTGATGTCATTGTTGCTTTTCTATTGGTCACCTGGCAATAGATTGTTCACTCTCGCAGTGTAAAGGTGTTGCCACTTGGTGGAATGACACTAATGATGATCATTTGATTGTCTTGGCTTCTTATTCTTCCTTTGACAATGCATTATAAGTTGATGATGAATCCTCTCTGGATGATTCTCCTATTGCAGACCTAGTCTCCTCAATTTATGTGGATCCTACTCCTCCTACTATTGGTGTGGCCCCCTCTAGCCATGTAGATCCTTCTTTGTCTACTGCTACTCTACTCCAATCTTTGGCTGATGATGTGTATCTTTCTCAATACTTTTCCCCTTTATGCTAGTAGTCTCTCAAAAAGGGTTTCACTACTTGCTACCCCTTGTCATGTGGATCCTAGTGATAGTATTGTCTAAATTTTTTTCTAACATAGGAAAAATCATTCTTTAGTCTCTCATTATGGGTGAGCTATCTACCCACTCTTGAGGTGAGCTACTAGCTTTTGTGCTAGTGTGTCATTTATGGTCTATTATTGTAATAGCTAGCACCTTTTATGTTAGTCTAATGTTGATCTTTATTGATGCCTATGGGTTGGGGTTGTGTAAGTGACAACACCCTTGTTTTGTTTCTTTTTTTATATTTAAAAATAAAATTATACATAAATTTTCATCAAATATTACATCTTTACAAGAATGGGTCTTTTTAACATTTAGCATATGTCATAAATAGAATGGATAATACAATTTTATGTGAAATCAAATGCAGTGTGTCTGATAAACCAAGTCTTTAGCATCTCAATTATAAGAGGGAGAGCATCACCTATTTACTTTTCCTCCAACTGAAACCAATAGTTATCTTCACACTTTCCATCTAGAAGTAATTGTACCCTTGATGAGAGCTTAAGATCTAGGTAAATCCTAGATCAACATGTCAATTAAGAAATAGTATTGTGTGCTAAGTATAAACAATCTATCATACAACTCTAGAGACCCTCTAGCTAAGTATGATACTTCTAACTGATTTATAACTATAGAGATTATGAACCGACGATGCAAATAATAATTTGTGTTACTTCAACCAAATATTTTAAATAAAATTATATACGTATCACAATGATAACATGTATCATATGTAGTTATTGACAACTAGGTTTCACAATTAATTCTCATATAAATATGGATGAATTCAAGACATCCACAATACCAAATAATTTCCATATTTCATCTACCAACATTTCAGTGATAAAATGGTGTAATACCAAAATCCATGTTGTAGGCACCACATGATGCATTTACCATAACTCCTACTACAATCCTCTTCTTTATATGCATTTAAGCAAGGCTTGCACAAATGAGAAAATATTCATTCAACTATATGACAGAAGTTTGATCACAAACTTATAATAACTAGACATAGAATTTTGATTCATTATGTTCTAACAAAGAATGTTATTGGAGAGACCAATAGAATGGTCGAATGTTTACAAGATCAAGTATGACAAATATTATTATCAAATAGGCTGAAAACTATGAAAAAATATCAAAATGACTTCATAATGATTTAAACAAAAGTTTTTAACTATACAACAACATTCCAGTATCAAGAAAAAGGGCTCCTTAGTGATATCTACACAATCATAAGTATTGGACAAGGCCAATAGGCTTTTCAACTGAGATTCTATTTATTTACAACATAGTCATATATATTAAACAAGGTTGAAAGGCACTTAAAATTATACAATATTGACATGATTAGGATAAAATACTTTCTATGATTACTCTCATTCATATAGAAATTTCAAAGAAGACAAACTTGCAGATGACATCAATACTACCATTGAGATTGACCAAGTTGGTAGGATTAAAATATAACAATCATAGTTATAAAAAAATTATTTAACAATGAAAGATTGGAGATTGGCTAGGCTAGTAGGCTTAAAAAAATAATAACAGTCATAGTTATAACATACTTATCCATTTTTTTCAAATGAAGCCATCTCCCGCTCCCATCGCCCCTTCTGTATATGTTGAAACCTTATGTCGCTTATGTTGTTTTGTCCACCCCTATTGTTGGGGTCATTGACCCGTGTTTGGTTGCAGTTGTTTTTTCTCCTACTGATGCTGGTGAGGTGCCTCCCCCGGTCTCTGTTGTTGTTGGTAAGCATTATGCTCGAGCTTCTAAATTTTTTCCTTCAAAGGTGAAAGTTCATCTTATTTCTTGTGCTAAGACTTCTCCTCTGGTGGCTTGTAGTCCGGGAGCGATGGACAATGTTGGTTTCTACCAACAATGTGGCCTATTTTGTAGATTTATTGGGTTTTAGAGTCTTGGAAACCAGTTGTCTCTGGTAACACTGAGCTTTCCTTGTGCAACAAGTTTTTTCATTGTTGTTTTTAGTTTTGAGAATGAACAAGATTTGATTTTGAGCAGGTCGTGGTTGTGGTGGAATCACTCCCTCTTGGCCAAACACTGGGATGTCTCTTTTAACCCTCATTGAACCACTCAATATCGGTTCGTCTCCTAAATCTTCCCTTCATTTTTGGGAGAATTCTTTCTATGAGGCCATAGGCAACTCTATTGGCTATTTTTTAAAGGTGGGTGAGGCTACGACTAAGGCGAATTGTTCTACTTGTGCCTGCATTCTAGTCGAGCTTGACATCTCCACATCTCTTTTGAGTGATGTGGTTCTCATGGGTTGGGATAGGCCATGGACCCAATCTTAGGATTTTGAGGGTCTCCCCTTCAAATGTAGGCAATGTTTCTCTACTGGTCATCTGGCCACTGACTGTTCTCTTTCATAGGTAAGGGTGTTTCCACTTGGTGAAAGGATGCAAATGAGGGGAATTTGACTATCCCAATCATTAATGAATATCTTCATACTGATGTCCCCCCCAATGGTGATGCTCCTCTTTCTTCAACTTTGTTTGTCCCTATGGATTTGCTTCCAGTTTTTGGTCTAGACTCCTCTGGCGATGCTCTGATTTCTACTTCTCCTAGTCCCTCTAATAGATTTTACTCTTCTCCATCTACTACCGCTCCTTATTTTCTCTTGTTTGTAGTTTTTATGTCACAACATTGTCAGCACTTTGGTCATGTTGATGATGTCGATTCCCTCTCTTCAGGGCTCCCACCTTCTTGTTTCAGGGATCCTTTTGATAGTATTGCTTGGATAATTATTTTTCGTTGAAGGTTGTATCATTCTACAGTCTCTCACCCTTCTCCCTTCGTTGTGGTTGATTCACCTACTAAAACTTAATTTGGGTCACATGTTCTGCTAGTTTGTTGTCAATGGTTTTCTCTTGACCTTGTTGTAATTTCTTTTTTCGCCCTCGCGATGCAGTTGTGTATGGGTCAACACCCTTGTTTTTCTACTTATTTAATAATCAAATGGATTTTTATTATTAAATAAAATATTGAATGTTTTTTAAAATTTGATTGCATCATATTTGCAAGTAAATATTTTTTATTGGGTTAAATTCTAGTTTTATTTCATTGAACTACAATCTGAGTTGGTCTAGTGGTGGAGAACTTGTGATCTTGAAAAAGAGGTCACAAGTTCAAATCCTACAGGGGTAAGGTATTTAAGCCTCATTTGTAAAAAAATTGGATACCTCCCACAAGGAGTATGGGGTAGTCTCATATTATTGTTACCACTAATAGACCCAAAGACAAATGACTTGTATCATGAGCTATAAAAGAGAACTTAAGCTAGTATCTATGTAATTAAATTTGATATGAAAAGTTAACTTCTCAAACAAAGATCACGCTAAAATTTTCAAGGTAATATACGAAAATGCACTCTTTAGTTCTAGCAATTGTGGAGGACATACATATTATACAAAAAGATTATTATCATACAACTCTCACAGTAACCACCAAAAACACAACGGTTAAACAACTCAAAAAAACATCTATATCCCTTGCATCCATATAATATAGTGATAGTGTTAGTGTTAGTTTGTTGTGTGTGTGTGTGCGCGCACTCTTAGTCCCTTGTTGGCATTGATTTCTTCTTTTCAATATGCTTCCCTCTCTTTGGTGATGCTCTCCCTCCTCATCCAAGAGGGGGGAAACTTGTCTCTTTCACTCACCTCATCAAATCAACAAGGTAGTCTAGCAAATCATATCACTAAAACATATTATAATCATTTATTAACATCTCATGCTAGGAAATTCTACATGTATACTTAAAAATGACATCAAATTGATGTAAAATTGAATCGAACTATCATAAATTAATTCTTCATAAAACATTTCTTTGCATCATAATCAAAATGTAGAACAAGATATAACATAATCTAAAGGGTTCAAAAATGGGGTGTGACAAATCATTAGGTCACTATTTATGGGAACATGTTGTTACTATAACTGATGGTGATGATGATGAAGACCGACTAAAATTAGAGGTATACAAGATAGTAGAAAGATTAGATCAGTTATTATCTTGTAATTGATGTCAAGAAATTGATTTCTGATTTATATTGTATTGTCATATCATTCAGAGTATGATATAATTTGAATGAGTAAAGGAGAACTTAATTGGGCAACTAATACAGATCAAACAATGTTAAGGTTATGTTAATATAATTATTTCCTACCAAACATATGATTATATCAAGTCGATAAAGAAGATTAGTCAAGTCAGTAATTAAGCAAAAGTTTGGCTACCGAGCAGAATAAGTCATTCAGTAAAATGAAAGTAAGTTTCGGTAAAGAGAAAGGAAGTCAAGACACCAAGCAAAAGGTTTCAGTTACCGAGTGCAATTAACCAAAATTCAGTTTGAAGAAAAGAAGTTAGTCACCGAGAAAAGAACATAAATTAAATACAAGGATCAAAATGACATTTAATGCTGAGCTATGATGAGTTGGAAGATTCTAATGACGAGGAAGAGTTAGTTAGAGAGATCTACGATTAGGAAAATTCAAGGTGATGATCTATGGTACATATCTAAGCAGTAAAAAGAGAAGATACAAGTTCCAAGAAAGTTCAAGTTCCAAGGTGATGATAAAACATTTAATCAAGATCTAAATTCATTGAATTAGTGTATTAGGTTGATCAAACAGTTTAAATTAATCAAAAGAAAATATGATAAAGGAGATTAAGCGGTAAAACAAAGTCTATATAAAGAATGAATTTGTATGGACAAAAGGCTGGCAAATTAAAGGGTTAATAAGTTACCGACTAATGCAGTGAAGAAAGACAAGGATGAATTTTGAGTCAGAAATTTAAATTTGATGAAGTGTTGAAGCCGGTAGAAGTGAAGGATTGAAGTGAAGACAAAGAGCACACAAAGGATCTGGTTATGCAAACCATAGTTGCAATTTTCAAGTCAATTTATTCACTATTGCTTATTAACATTTGTAACAGAAAAATCTCTTAACCAAGTGGACTTAACAATCATGTTGTAAAATCTTTGCAAAAGGTAACATTCTAAAGAGTGTTTGAAGACCTTTAACTAGGCCACTCCTAATAGGGTGAAGATCCTAACAGATCTGAGGCAAATCCCTTAAACCAGGTCACATTTAACAGTGTGTATTGTAATCTTTAACCAGATTGGCTTTTAACCGAGCATAATTTAGAAGAGTATTTTTTTAGTGGGTGACAATTCCCACAGTGGTTTTTCCCAAATTGAGTTTTCATGTTAAATATTGGTGTTATATGTGTTAAATGATTTGTGTGATATTTATTGTTGATTGATAAAGTTAATTTATTGTTGTTGGTTAATAGTGAAGTGTGTCTAACCGAGTTGATACTGAGTTTAATCAGAGAAATTTTTAAGTACACAGAATCAAGGATTACTGATTCACCCCCCCCCCCCCCCCCTCTCTGTAATCCAACAATTGATATCAGAGCTAAGTACTCTAAAGGGATAAGTTTGAAGACTTGAGTAAAAGATCTGAAGATTTATAGGATAGAAGTACCTAAGCTAAACAAGGAAATTTTCTCAACATGGAAAAGAAAGATGAGGTTATACCTATCTGTAATTGGAGAGTATGTACTCAATCTTTTGGATAATGACTACACTCCATCGCCTCCTAAACCTATGACAGTTGATCAAATGAGAGAAAAGTAGGAACACAACTCAGTAATGATTGAAATTGCCTCTTCCCTGACCGATGTTGAATTCAATGACATTAAGGACTGTATTACTACAAAAGGGATACGAGATAAGCTTGCACTTGTTTATGGAGGTGATATGCATGTACGAAAAGCTAAGGTTGACAGTCTTAGAGGAAAATTTGATGAGATGAGAATGAAAGATGAAGAGAACATTGCTCAATATAGTTTCAAAATCAAGGAAGTGGTTAGTGTCATCAGAGGTGCTAGTGGAATTAACTGGAGAAGTAGTGGTAAAAAAAAATATGAGAACTATTTCATCTAATTATGTTATTCAACTATCTACTATTCAAGAACTAATATCCACACCAAATAATGTTGTTACTCTTGAAGCCTGAATCAGAAAGATAACTGCATTCGAGTTAGTAATTACGATAATAGTCTACCAGCTATTGAAACACCTTTCAAATCATCTTTAAGAATTGGAAGTTCAAGAAGAGAAAGAGAGAGTCACAATAGTTCATGTAGAAGTGATTATGGCAGTATCCTAATCGAAGAGAAAAAAAATGAGAAGAATTGGAAGCATTGTTGGCTAAGAGGCTATCGAGAGGAAAATAAATGTATAAAGGTAAACTGCCTCTGAAATATTTTAATTGCAAAAAGATTGGTCACATTGCATCTAGATGTCCTGATAATGACAAGAATGATAAAAGTGACAAGAAGGAGAACTGATACCAAAGATTTAGAGACTACAAGGACAAAGGAAATAAATCATGCCACCTAACCGAGGAAGGAGTAATTGATGATGAATCTGATGACACGAAAGAAAGTGTGGAAGTTGTCTATGTTACTATGAAGGATGATTTATAAGAAAAGAGTTATGAAAATGAAAAAATCCTTATTTCTCATGTTAGAAAAACTAACCCATGGATTATTGATAGTGGTTGCTCACATCATATGACTAGTGATATTGATAACCTAGAAGAGTATGATGGAGGATTTATTAGATTTGGGAATGATGCTCCATGTTCTATAAAAGGAGAAGGATCCATTATCCTGAATGAAAAGATAAGATGTGATGATGCTTATTGGCTTCAAGGACTAAACTACAACTTGTTGAGTGTTGCACAATTGAACAACACTGGTCACTGGCTGGAGTTTCAAAATACAAAAGTGAATATTTATGGTATTGATAGAGATTTGATTGGAACCAGTGAACAATCCAAAGGTAATATATTCTATCTTGATACTGTTACAAAGAGTTTCTTGTTTGTTAAAGTTGAGGATGTTTGGTTATGGCACAAAACACTCTTTCATGTAAATTTTGACAACATGATCAAGGTGTACAAAAATAATAGAGTCAAAGGTTTACCGATTCTAAGAAAGCTTGAGAAAGTGATGTTTAAGGAATGTCAGATTGGTAAGATGACCAAATCAAGTTTCTCAAGAAATTCTTACTCATCTAATGGTATTTTGGAACTATTTCATACTGATCTTTGTGGTCCTATGAGAATTCAAAGTTATTATGGTGATCGGTATTTCATTTTGTTTGTTGATGACTACTCAAGGATGATGTCGATAAAGTTTCTAAAAGAGAAGTATGATGCATTCCAAATGTTCAAATGGTATAAGGAAAGAGTTGACTAGCAAACATGTAAGTAGCTGAAATGTTTAAGATTAGACAAAGGAGGTGAATTTATCTCTGATGAATTTATTGTCTTCTGCAATGAGAATGGAATCAAAATACAAGTATCTACACCGAGGACTTCACAACAAAATGGCATAGCTGAAAGAAGGAACAGATCAATAGTTGATTGTGCTAGAACATTGTTGATTGACAAAAAGGTTGTACAAATATTCTAGCGAGAAGTTATTAGTATTGTTGTCTACACTTTCAATCGAGTATAATTGAAGAAACGTTCAAACAAAACCCCTTATGAACTCTAGTATGGGCATACATTGAATGTTAGTTACTTTAAAATTTTTGGAAGTAGGTGTTACATACTGAAAGATGCTAGGAATGATACTTTTGTTTCTAAAGGAGATGATGGTATATTCTTAGGATACTCCTCAAAGAGAAAATCCTATAAATGTCTGAATAAGGCTACTAACAAAATTGTGAAAAGTGAAAATCATGTGAGGATTGATAAATTTGCAGAAAGAAATGAAGAAGATAGAAAAAAGGAACCAGAAGATTATCAAAGATTTGTATATGTACAGGAAGGTATTTTGGGTAATGCAATCGAGCTTTAACAAGAAGAAATCGAGGAGAAAGTTAAGCCTTCCTTGAGAGATGAAAATACTAATGAATAGTCTATCAAGCCTGTTAATCCTAACCAGTTACTGAGAGGGGGGTTGAATCAGTAAATTCAATTTCTTGTAATCTTTTTCTGTTTATTATTCTTGTTAATAATGAAAATACAAAGAATACTTAAACATTCATAAACGGAAATCACATCCATAGGCCAACACAAGATGTATACGTGGAAACCCTTTGTTAGAAGGAAAAAACCATGGTGTGATAGAACCTTAGAAACTCCACTACTGCAGTAATAAAGTTACTTGGTTAAAGGCTTACAAAGCACTGATTAGAATGCTACCCAGTAAAGGGATTTGAAAGAGATCCGTTAAGATTTTGACCCTATAAGGATTTGCCTTGTAAAGGGACTTAAAAAAATCAACAAAGATGTCACCCAGTGAAGGGATTTATACAATATAACCTATTAGGGTTCACCCCGATTAAGGGATTTAAATATGCTTCTCACAAGAAAAGAAGTGATCTTCTTTGACACTTTATCTGTTGATCAGATCATACCTATTCACTCCTTTCTCTTCTTGGATGTTGAATCTTTCTCTCTCTTTCACTCTCTATGAATGTATCCCTTCTTAGAAGACTATGCTCCTCTACTCTTCTCTCCCTGCACTCTTGATTTTCAACAACTTATCTTCGCATGCATGATGATCTGTATGTATAAGAAATTATCTTATTATTATTACACCAAACGGTGCTGCCAAGTTGTAACTCTTCCAAAAATCTCACATGCATAACTCTTGATTAGAAAGTTTGCAAACAGATCTTCAGTTTACCTCAAAATGCTCGTAGAAAAAAAAGATAACTCTAGTTCTTCTGAAAAATGCTCTACAAAATCCGGATCGGATTATAAAGCATTGACCGGTAAATTGGCAATCTTGAATGCAAATTTGTGTACAACCTATTAATTCATATGCCTCATGTTGTGTCTTGCTAGACCCGTTGGACAAGACCAGAACTGATATTAATGTGACTAGTTAAGGTATAGTATTTTTCCTAGTAAGTCTACCGATTCACCATTGTTTCTCTAAACTTGAGTACCAGTGTGTTTGATGTTTGCCAATGATGAAAACTAAGCTTTATGCCAACAATATTCCCCTTTGGCATTGGTGGAAAAACTCATCAGCACATATACTCCCTGTAGAGTATTATCCTATCAACTGATACTTCCCCTGTAGACTTTCTATGTTGTATCTTGTTGTATCCATTCTTTTGTATCATGATACTCTTTGGTATTCTATCAGTATCCTGACCAATCTCATCAGTATTTTTTCCTTTCTCTCATTAGTAATATTCCCCTTTTTTCCTCCAAGGGACAAAGGATGATAACCTCTCATAATTGTAGCATGTTGAAGATATCCTTGTAGATCTTCCTAGAGGAAACTAGGAATAGTTTCCATGCAATTGTGACTTGATCTAGGGTATATTTCATAGCTTGAATAGAGACAATTAGGTTCTCCATGTCCTCAATTGTTTTATAGTCTGGCTCATTGAGAAGTATATCAGTATCATTTTCTTCTTTTCGCATAAGATCAAAGGTTGGAGTTATGAATAGCTGAAATCCAATGAGATCTTGGATTCTCTTTGTGTTCTCCTTAGATGCCTTTCTCAATGTAAGAGCTAAATTGGTTAGCTCACGGCTATACTCTATCGCAGAAGAGGTCTTAGCATCGAACTGTGAAGTTTTCTCTTTTAGCTCTTATGTTGTTCTTTTGGTTCTTTCGATTATATCCTTCACAAAATCTTCAAAGTTTGAAGTTTTTGTTATTATCCTCCCAACGTCTTGTACCTGTTGCTTCACTTCTTGAAACGATTTCTCGATCTCCTATATCTTCACCAATCATTTGTGCAAGAATTTCTAGTTGATCAATTATGGGTTCTTCTTCATCTATATTTGCATCAGGTGCAAAATTGTACAAAATATTTGTAACACTTGTTAGAACCATGTCCTTTTTTCTCATGGTGAGCTGCTTCAACTATCTTGGTGACATTTTTATGATTTCAATCATAGTGTCACCGATTGGAGAAGTGCCAACTTTCCCTTTCTTGGATTCAGGGTCTGCTACAAAAGATAGCTTTCTTTTTTATGAAGAAACATTTGGTACATCTACTGGTTTTTTATGTCTGATGTCCTTTTTTGGATCTTCCTTAGCTAGCTTATCTACTTCCTCCATTTCTACTTGTTGAGGCTCTTCTTGTTGTTGTTCCTCTTCTGGTTTTTTCTCTTCTTCTGGTTTTTGCTCTTCTTCTTGCTCCTCGGCAACCTGTTGATCATCCTTGATTGACTTTGCTTTATCACTTTCTTTTTCTTCAATCATCTTAGTTGATGACTCCCCTTTTTCTTTTTCCACTGGTTTGAGAGGTGTTTCTTGTACACCTATTGGAGTCTTCTCACCGATTTTGACTTGTTCACTGGTTGTGAACTATTCACTAGTTTTGTCATGAACTTCTATATTGTCCTTTTCACCGATTGTGTCCTTGTCTTCAGTTTTGTCTTGATCACCAGTTGTGACTTGTTCACCAGTTGTGAACTATACATGTGGGATCATTTCCTTTGCCTTTTCACTTTGTGAAGTATCCTGAGGACCTGTTGACTAAGGTGTTTCAGTAGACACCTTTTCTAATGCAATTTTCTTTTGCCCCTTTGATAGAGTGTCGAAGTCATATTTTTTTCCATAGTTGGACTGTTTCTTCATACACTTCTTTCTCTTGACCATTTATAATTTTGGCCACTCTGTCTCTTGTATCCAAATTCAGTGCTTCTGCTTCCAACATAATCGTGATTGCATCTTCATCAAGACTTGGTTCAACCTTTTCTAGAACTTCTCTTAAGATCTTATTTTTCTTTGCTAAACTGTCTCTCCATTTTGTCAGTAGCCTTTTGTTTAGTTCACTTGGGAAGTGGGGCCTATAGTCCTTTAGTCCCCGGTTGAAATCAAGAAAGCTCTCTAATAGAGATATTTATATTTTATCTTTATCATCAATGCCTAAGGCACTGAACCATTTAGCAGCATTGCTAACTTTTCCAAAATCTAATATCTCATCAACTATGTCATCAAAAGTAAGGGTTTTAGCTTTACCTTTTTCTGGAGATGCAAGGATAGTTGGTGGAGTAAGATCACCACCGGTGTCTTCAGTGATGTCAATGATGACCGGTTCAGTTGTTGGATTGGATTGAACCGGTGCCTCAACGCCTAGAATGTTTTTCTCTCTACCGATGTCTTTTTTAGGTTGCACCACGGTCTTTTGACATTCAGCTTCTGCTTGATGTTGCTGCTCCAGAATGGTTATCCAGATTGCAACCCATTCATCATGGACCGCATTAACCTCTCCTATCATTACTTGACCAATCTTGTTCTTGATGTTAAAGCTTTTTTTATACAGTTCTTCTTGATTGGTTGCCTCTTGTAGGCTCAAGTGACTCTGCACTTCCAGTAGTGTTGTTATCCTTAGTTCTTTCTCCTTTGATATTGAAGATTTCCATCTTCCTTCAAGAATCTCTTGCAGCACTGCAGGTACTGAGCCATGAATCTCATTTGGTGTCTTCTTGAACTTGTGTAAGTTGTATACTACAACATCTTCTATTGTCCTCATGTCTTCATCATTTTCCAAGGTGTATCTCCAATAAACAGTTCCCATTATACCTATTGTCATTATTCCTTCAACCAATTCATCAATGGTTTGTTTTACAGCCTTTGATACCTCCTTTTGTACCATTTTCCTGGTCTTCCTCTTTCTTAGATAGGTGGTGGTTTGTTATGTCTCAATTTCTTCTAAGTCCTTATCTTGTGACTGTTTGGTTGTGACCGACTGCACCTTCTTCTTTTGAACTTTTGGTTCTTGCACAGTTGCCTTCCTCTTCTTTGGTGTAGGAGACAGTTTGACATATACCTTCTTTGGTGCCTTTGAAGGTGAATTTTTCTTCATATTTGCACTTATCTCCTCATAAGTGTCGAACCAGTTGGCTGAGATATCTAGGTTACTTTCTTAAAGTGCCTCAACGTAGGCTTTGAGAGTCGTGGATGAAATCTCATAACCAAGTTTCGGTCCAAACCCAATTATTGGCTCAACAACCTGAATGATACAATGATCGGTGCTTACAAGGAAGAAAACTTCATCCTTGTATTCATCTACAATAGCTGAAGGAATTATCACCCTTTGATGCATTTTGAGTTGATAAGATTCAAAGTAATCATTCATTACTTGGTTAAACCAATTTCCCAAACTGTTAACCATTTCACCTATTTGGACCATAACCGGTCTGTCTGTTAACCAGGTAACCTTATCCACTCCTAGAAATAAATTCTGGTAGAATAAAAAAAGACATACCATTAGTGTTCCATAATTCATGAATTTCTTCTTGACCATACCGAGTTTCTTCAGGTTCTTGAAGATTTGGCTCCTCAGCATAGCGCATATGTCATACTAAGCATTGTCGTGCATAATCTTGTGGGCTACATGAATTGCACCACCTAGCATGTTGTTGATCTTTCTAGACTGGTAGACCTTGTAACCAATAACAACAACAGCAAACTAGACACCTTAATCTTCAATGTTAGTTACAGTCATCATACGACTGTCATATTTTGACTTGGTGATTCGAGTCACTTCGACGTTAGCAATTGTTCTCAGGGTAAGAGCTTCCTCTGTAGTGTTGAACCCGATTACTCTATTTAGATATTCCTTTGTTATTGGAGTAACGATGCCTTTCGCTAACCACATTCCTCGATCATGTACTTGACTGAGTACCAACCAAATCCAGTCTCAACGAAACACTGTTGGGTATTTGACCCCATTAGTCAATCCAACTACCTCCATTCACGCGTATTTTGCTTGGAGTTTTCTATCTTCGCAAAGCCCTACGTATTCGCTTTGTATGAATGTTTCACCCAATTCCTCATGCTTGTTGTGGATGAACGCGGTTACGTCTTCAGTCAAAAACACCCTGTCAGGAATTGATGATAAGTCTCCAGCCATATCATTTGTTCTATTATGCACTGGCATAATATCATACTCTGGTCATTCATGTTGTTTGATGTCGATTATGCTCACAACAGACGATGATGATGATGCCATATTGATAGACAAGTAACACACAAAAAGCTCTTGAAAAATTCACGGAATATGCAAAGCAAAGATCGGGAATCACAGCAAGAAATATTAGTCAAGCTCTTAAAACAATAACCTCAAAATGAAAATTAAAGTGAAATGAGTAATTGGATTTCCCTTTTATGCACTTAGGTCATAACGGTAATTAGAAAATGATAAAATTTATTAACGGTTACTGTATTAATTACCCTTACCTAACCTTACCTTTATCAATCGGTTCACCAATGTTTTACTTGTTTACAACACCAACCTCGATTGAAACATCGACCGTGATACGTCAACTTCTCCATTTGACTGGTTCTTTGTTGTTAGACCGGTGTGTCCTTCTTGGTTTCAATCCATGATTGAGTGAGAATAAAACTCACCAGTTCCTCAAGGGACAGTAGTGTTTCTACATGTTCCCCCTTAAGCCCTTTTGGATTAATTTGGTGAAGAGATATCACAATCAATGGATGATGACTTTGTCTTTGATTTCTCTCCTTCAAAGCTCCATGTCCCCTTTTTGGACCACATCTTCTTTACTTCCCTATTGGTCTCTTCAATGGTGTTTTCCTTTTGATTGGGAGTCACATTCCTCTTGACCGGTTTAGTTAGGCCTTTCCCTTTGTTCATTGGCTAGTTCCTGTAATCTTTGGCCAGATGCCCAATCTTGTTATAGTTGTAACTAGTCATATCAGTTCCTCTCTATGGATTTACCCTTCTTTCTTTGTCCATGGGTGAGTGGCTTTCAAAGTTATTATGCCCTAATGGTCCATAGGTAGCACACATGGATGTTCTTCAGTTAGCATTTTGGTTATGGAATACCGGTGTTGGTGGAGATTTGAATGCCATGGTTGTAGACCTACATTCTTCAGCCTTGTGTTTGAATTTATTGCATGCATAGCAATAACCTTTGAAGCTTCCCATGTTTCCACTGGACACACTATTTGATCATGACCTACATTCAAAGGTCATGTGATCATACTTATAACATTTACTATAGTAACTGTTAGTGGTGAAAGGTTTCACCAATGCATTCTTGCAGTCATTTGATTTATGACCCAGTTTTCCACAATGTTTGCAAGAGGGTTTGAAGATTCTTTTACCTTTGTATCCGATTGGTTTCTTCTTGTCCTTCTTTCTTTCATTGACTTTAGAGGACTCATCGATTTCCTTGTTGCTTTGATCGATGTACCCAAGTCCTATGGGATCCTTGTTCCTTCTTTGAGCATTTAGTTTCTCATCTAGCTTCTCAGAACTCTCATTTTACTTTCTGAGTTTCTCAATCCTCTCCTCAAGAGTTTTTAGTTGTTCTTTAAGTTTTTCAACTTCAACAGCCATTTCTTTGCATGCTTCATCTTTATCATGCAAGTGTTCACGAATGATTGCATTCTCCTGAGTTATACCATGCATGTCTGCATGCAGTTGTGGTATGAGAGAATCACTCTCTCTTAGAGAATCTTCAACAAGGATTCTTGCTCTTTCAACAGTTTGTAGTGCTACTTCGACACTATTTTTCTCACCTTTAGCTTTTCTACTTGCTTCGATGAGTTCAGTCATCCTCAGAGCATGAACTTTTATTTCTCTTTTCAAATTGGATATTTGATCAATAGGTTCATGTTCCTCTCCATGAGTTCAGAGACCGCTTCTTCGGCTTCATCAGAACTACTCTATCCAGATAGTTCTTCAATTGTTTCCTGACTTTCACTTAGTTGCAAAGCCA
Organism: Chamaecyparis obtusa; assembly: GCA_027943335.1. NCBI lineage: Eukaryota > Viridiplantae > Streptophyta > Pinopsida > Cupressales > Cupressaceae > Chamaecyparis > Chamaecyparis obtusa. The sequence continues at coordinate 196,248 of BSBK01007377.1, forward strand.
ATTCTTTTCTCTTGGCAAGAGATCTTCTCAGACTATTTTCAAGAGAAGCAATAGTTTCATTTGCTTCTTCCAGCTTCTTTTGATAAATGTAACCCTCCATGATCTTTTCTCAAGAGGATAATTTTCCTTTTCCTGAGAACTAGGCCCTGATACCAATTGTTAATCGTAACCAGTTACTAAGAGGGGGGGTGAATCAGTAAATTCAATTTCTTGTAATCTTTTTATGTTTATTATTCTTGTTAATGCTGAAAATAAAAATAATGCTTAAACACTCATAAATAGAAATCACATGCACAGGCCAACACAAGATGTATACGTGGAAACCCTCAGTTAGAAGGAAAAAACCATGGTGGGAAAAAACCCACAAAACTCCACTACTGTAGTAATAAAGTTGTCTGGTTAAAGGCTTACAAAGAACTGGTTGGAATGCTACCCGATAAAGGGATTTGAAAGAGATCGGTTAAGATCTTGACCCTGTAAGGAGTCACCTTGTCAAAGGACTTACAAAAAATCAACAAAGATGTCACTCGGTGAAGGGATTTATATAACAGAACCTGTTAGGGTTCACTTTGATTAAGGGATTTAAATATGCTTCTCACAATAAAAGCAATGATCTTCTTTGACACTTTATCTGTCGATCAAATCATACATGTTCACTCCTTACTCTGCTTGGTTGTTGAATCTTTCTCTCTCTTTCACTCTCTGTGACTGTATCCCTTCTCAAAAGACTTTGCTCCTCTGCTCTGCTCTCCCGGTGCTCTTTATTTTCAACAACTTCTCTTCTCATGAATGATGACCTGTATTTATAAGAAATTATCATATTATTATTACACCAAACGGTACCGCCAAGTTGTAACTCTTCCAAAAATCTCGCATGCAGAACTCTTGATCAAAAAGTTTGCAAATAGATCTTCAGTATACCTTGAATGCTCGTAGAAAAAAAAAAAAAAAAAAAAAGGTAACTCCAATTCTTCTGAAAAAATGCTTCGTAAAATCCAGATTAGATTAAAGCACTGATCGGTAAATTTGCAATCCTAAATGCAAACTCGTGTGCAACCTGTTAAGTCATCTGCCTCTTGTGGTGTCTTGCTAGACCGGTTGGACAGGACCAAAATAGGTATTAATGTGACTGGGTAAGGTACATTATTTTTCTAGTAAGCCTACCGGTTCATCATTGTTGCTCTAAACTTGAGTACTGGTGTGTTTGATGTTTGCCAATGATGACAACTAAGCTTTATGCCAACAAACCCTGTATTAGAAAAATATGTGAGGAGACACCACTCATTGAGCAAAATTATTGGAGACAAGAATGCAGCACTCATGACAAGAAGTAAGTTGAAAGATAATACATGTTTGATTTTTTAATTTGAGCCAAGATTAGTCAAGGATGCACTTGAAAATGAAGATTGGGTTAATGCAATGAAAGAAGAGATTGATCAGATTGAAAAGAACAATACTTGGCCACTGGTACCGAGACCAAAGGACAAGAATGTGATTGACACAAAGTGGATTTTTAGGAATAAACTAAATGAGAATGGAAATGTGATCAGAAACAAAGAAATATTGGTCTGCAAAGGGTATGCGCAAGAAGAAGGTACTGACTATGGTGAGACATTTTCCCTTGTTGATAGATTAGGTGTAAGAATTTTACTTGCATATGTTGCCTATAAAGGATTCAAATTTTATCAAATGGATGTTAAGTCTTCATTTTTTAATGAAATTTTTGAAGAAGTGTACATTGAACAACTTGAAGGATTTGTTGAAAATTCTAATGAGGATATGGTATTGAAACTACACAAGGCACTCTATGGCTTGAAGCAAGCACCCCGAGCATGGTATGAAAGACTACGCTCATATATAATCAAGATTAGATTTCAAATGACAAGTGACAACAACAATTTGCATTCAAAATGTGATAGTACAAATAAGATTTTGATTGCTAAATTTTTTGTTGATGATATTTTTGGAGGAAATGAATCAATGTCTAAATCATTTGTTGAAGAGATGAGAAAGGAATTTGAGATGTCCATGATAGGAGAGATAAAAAAAATTATTTGACTACAAATTCAACAAGTTAAAGATGGGATCTACATCACACAGTCAAAATATATCAAGGAGATCCTAAAGACATTCGATATGGAAGAATCAAAATCGGTTGGTACACCGATGGCTACTGGTTGTAAATTGTCAAAGGAAGATGAGACAAAGGAAGTAAATGAAACACTATCGATCTATTATTGGTAAGCTATAGTAGGTTGTACATAGTAGGCCTGATATTGCTCATGTTGGTTGTATTGTTGCTAGATTTTTTGTCAATCCAAAGGAAACACACATGTCTCCAATCAAAAGAATATTTAGATATCTGAAAGGGACTGAAGATTTTAGTCTGATATACAAGAAAAGAAAATGTTTTGATCTTAAGGTATACATTGATGATGATTGGGCTGGAAACATTGATGATAGAAAATGTACAAGTGACAGAGATTTCTTTTTAGGAGAAAGATTAGTAACATGGTTAACCAAGAAAGAAAGTTGTATTTCATAGTCTACTTGCGAAGCTAAGTATGTTGTTGCAGCTATGAATTGTTCAAACATTGTGTGGATCAAACAATTACTTGAAGGTATGCAAGAAGAGATTACTGATCTAGTTACTATTTAATGTGATAATAGTAGTGTTATCATCAACATATTAAAGAATCTGGTGATGCATTCAAACACAAAGAACATTTCTATCAAGTATCATTACTTGAGAGGACAAGTTCAAGACAAGCATGTGATATTGGAGTATGTGAATTCAAAGGAGCAGAAAGCTGACATATTTACCAAATCATTACCAAAGGATACTTTTGAGTATCTCTGAGGTAAGTTAGGGGTTCTTCCCCTATCCAATATTCACGAAGGAAAGATGCATGCTGCATCAATTCAAGTTTTCATCAGAATATTTGTTTTGTGAGTTGATGCTAGTGTTCACTCTTTGGGTGATGCCTGAATTTGTGAAAAATGTTAATGTAAACAATGAAAAATCAATACATTTAAGGTATTATTTACTACCTAAGAAAAATTTTCAGGAGTATGTGTCTTTGGCATTGTTGTGAAAGAGGGAGAAGACTACTATGAGGGAAAAGATTGAATATTCAAAGAGGGAGAAGATTACTAAGAGTGAGAAGATCTATTGAGAGATGAGATATCCAAGAGGGGGAATATGTAAAGAAGTTAAAGCTCGGAGGGAGTATAAGAAAAAGATTGATAGTACAGTGAAGTGTTTTCATCCTCAATTGACAGTGAGTGTCTCCATCAACGCCAAAGAGGGAGATTGTTACTATGACTGATGGTGATGATGATGAAGACCGACTAAGATCAAAAGTATACAAGGTAGTAGAAAGATTAGATTAGTTTTTATCTTGTCATTGATGTCAAGCAATTGATTTTTTATTTATATTGTGTTGTCATATCATTCAGAGTATGATATAAGTTGAATGAGTAAAGGAGAAGAAGTGGAATGTTATTTAGTTGAAGAACTTAATTGGGTAACTGATACAGATCAGACAATGTTAAGGTTATGTTGATATAATTGTTTTCTACCAAACATGTGATTATATCAAGTCGGTAAAGAAGATTAGTCAAGTCAGTAAGCAAAATAGTTTGGCTACCAAGCAGAATAAGTCATTTTGTTAAAGGAAAGTAAGTTTCGGTAAAAAGAAAGGAAGTCAAGACACCGAGTAGAAGGTTTCAATTACCGAGCGCAATTAACCGGAATTCAGTTTGAAGAAAAGAAGTTAGGTACCGAGCAAGGAACAAAAATTAAATACAAGGATCATATCGGCATTTAATGTTGAGCTATGATGAGCTGGAAGATTCTAATAAAGAGGAAGAGTTAGTTAGAGAGATCTACGACCAGGAAAATTTAAGGTGATGATCTATGGTATAGATCTAAGCGGCAAAAAGAGAAGGTACAAATTCCAAGAAAGTTCAAGTTCCAAGGTGATGATAAAATGTTTAACTAAGATCTAAATTCATTGAATTAGTGTATGAGGTTGATTGGACGGTTGAAATTAATCAAATTAAAATGTGATAAAGGAGATTAAGCGTCAAAATAAAGTCTATATAAAGGATGAATTTGTATGAACAGAAGGCTGGAAAATTGAAGGGTTGATGAGTCACTGACTAATGCAGTGAAGAAAGAAAAAGTTGAATTTTGAGTCAAAAAGCTAAATTTGACGAAGTGTTGAAGCTAGTGGAAAGTGAAGGATTGAAGCGAAGACAAAGAGCGCAGAAAGGATCTGATTATGTAAAGGATAGTTACAAATTTATAGGTCAATTTATTCATTGTTTCTTATTAACATTTGTAACAGAAAAATCTCTTAACCGAGCGGACTTAACAGTCTTATTGTAAAATCCTTGCAAAAGGTAACATTCTAAAGAGTGTTTAAAGACCTTTAACCGGTTCACTCCTAACAGGGTGAAGATCCTAACAGACCTGAGTCAAATCCCTTAATCGAGTCACATTTAACAGCGTGTATTGTAATCTTTAACCAGATTGGATTTTAATTAAGCATACTTTAAAAGAGTATTTCTTTAGTGGGTGATAATCCCCATAGTGGTTTTTCCCAAATTGGGTTTCCACGTTAAATTTTGGTGTTATATGTGTTAAATGATTTATGTGATTGTTTTGATTACGTAAAAATAGGCTTTGAAAGGACCCAAAACCTTGTACAATAGCATGAAAAGATATAGCAATAAAAGATCAAAACAACTGTGGTGCCCCACCAAACAAAACAAAGGAACAAACCAGAGTTCCTACCAAATGGACAAAAAGTCGAAACCAAGTACTACAAAGGGCAATCAAGATTTGCAATTTAGCCCCTTCTTATTTGAATGTAAGTTCATATCAAAAGAGGGAGTGGATGATTTAGATTTCTTTCCCTTCACAGTAGTCCATCCATCCTTCATCTTACCTATAGCCTTCCGAACTCTAGAAGAGGTGGATAAGCCCACAAAAGGGCAGGTAACATCAGAAACCCCAGAAGGGGCAAGAATAGCACCCCGACCATTCCCCCGAACCCTCACTGGAGAAACATGGGACAAAGAATGTGCTGCATCAATAGCAACAGAATCAGAGACAACACCCCAAACCAATGTGCCAGAGACAGCATCCTGGCCAGCAGCACCAGAAGACAGCGAAAAACTAGCAGCAACATTCTAGACAGGGACAACAACAGCGTGATCCAAGGCCAAATTAGAAGTAGTGACAGCAGCAGCAGAGATATCCAGGACTTCCACAGAAGCATCATCCAAAGCATTATCAGAAGGAGAAGAGACAACATCTGAACCCCCAATAGGGGCTTTACGGACCGTATAATGATGGGCAGCAACCCCTGACCACCAAGTAGGTGTTTTCTTTGTTTTAACCTTGTCTGAACCACACCGCGCAGCAAGATGACCAGTCATGTGGCATTTCCAGCAACGGAATAGATACCCTCATAATCAAGAGTCTGTGTCCAAGAGCCCAAAGAAGAAGCCAACTTGAAATACTTTTGAGCAAAATATTTGATCCTTTTTATTGTTTATCTTCTATAATAAGATAATTATTACGATAATTTGTATTTTCAAGACATTTTTGTCTCAATATGAAAACTTGTTTTTTACTTATATTGGACACACAAATTAATTTTGAGATCCTTTTTTTGTTTTTAAACGTACATAGTTTTGCGAGATCTATGTATTGGTGGTATAATATTTTAATTGTAATGCATCATTTTCTTGTTGTGGTAACATTTGGTACCTCATCTCCCACTTTCTTTATGGTTGCATCTTAATAACGGCTCCACCCTCTTCGAATATTCATATAACAATTTGTCATCCTCATAGTCCACAAGATGTTAGATTGGTGCTTACTAGAATTCACATATCTTTACCATTTCTCCCATCATCTTTTTAATGGTTAGTCTCCATGCGTGATTTAGTTGGTAGTTTGGTTTTAAATGACAATAGTTGTTGTTTTGGGTTTGTCCTACAACATTTAGAGTGCTTCAAATGAATATTTGACTTGTTTGCATGTCATGTTTATGGACTTGATTAAATTCCATTTAACTTTAGCATTTCAGTTCACTTATCTTCTACCTCCACTACATAGTTCACATTTCAATTTTGTTTCCTTTACACCTATGTTTTTCTTATGTCATGGAACAATCTTTGGTTTTGATAATTAGTTTTTGCACCTAATTTCTTATCCATCTTTATTAAACCATTTCTGCCTTAACTTAGTTATACCATGCTTCCTTTAGCATCAACATCCAAGAATTTCATCCTTCATTTGGCTTTTGGAGCAATTGATGTTTGCTAAGGGGACACACCACAATTCCTCCTCCCATTTAATTCTCAAGATAATATTTAATGAACTATATTCATTTCTTACCTTTCTAGGATTCATTCAATATGGATATCATTTTATTTAGTTGTTTCTAATGTCATATTTTTATTATTTTAAGCAATCATATAAATACAAATAGTTTAATGATTATTTACAACATTAGTTCATATAGAGTCCTAATTTTATAAGCAATCATATGTCTGTGCCTATGACCTGATTGAGCCCACTAAGGTTAAGTGGGAAAAAATTGTGATCTTGGAAGAACAAACCATGAACTATTCATAATGTCATATGGTTTAAAGGATTTTTTTATAGTATTGAATAAATTAGTCAATTGTAGTTCTATGTCAAAATCTTTTTTATGGTAAATAATTGAGCATTGAAGATTGTTTGTAATGGATGATATGAGGTGAATTTGGCTAAGTTGATAATCAAATTCCAATATTACAATGAAACTCATTTCCAAGGCACACAATTTTGGAGTTGCAAAATATTTTTTCAATCCATATAAGAATATTCAATTTCAAAATTAAGCATTTTGGCTAAATTTATTGTTGAATAAATACATATTTATGAATTAATGTATTAGTGATATTTTTAATAAATACTAACAAGAGAGTATCTTAGAACCATTTGAGTTTATCAAAATACATTTTGTTGGGGAAGTGCCCTTACAAAGGAAACATGACCATGAGTAAGTAGGTTCAACACAATCTTTGTTTTGAATACATGCAAGCATTATCAAAGGTTACTAGTTAGAACAAAAGTGTGTAAGAAAAAAAATCTTATAGCAAATACAATATGATTTCTTAAAACTCTAATTTTGCATGCACTTTAAACTGTAAGCACCTTGTGGCACGAGTTATTATTGGTTTGAACAAATTAAAATGGGCCTCAAACTCAAGATGCCTACATGCTTCACTTGAGTTGATAAATCTCTCCAAGAGATTTTAAGTATTGGTTAAGCTAACCCTAATTCTCTCATACCATGCCAATACATGATATATGGATCTATTAGTCCTAAACAAATATTATTGAAGAAATAATTACGAATATTTTATTATATTCATTACATAACATCATTATAGTAGACAAATAGAGCACAAAGTGTGTATGTAGAAGAGGAGGGAAAGTGAAAGGTGCAAATGAACATAATGGTAATATTGAAAGAGCATCTCTGTATATGTGTAAGCAATAGAACACATGACCCTCACTTCAAAGGCCTCCCATAGAGGGTATGGCTTAAATGAATCCCTCACTTAAATGTGGTCCACATAGAATAGAGAATTTTGGTGTACTTTTTTTTGCTAAACATGCTCAAACAACCTTTTTTTGGTGCATGTCTTCCAAAGACCAACACACGAGCTATGTGCCATATCAAAATATTGGTGTTTCATTAAACTTGATAAGGTAGGATTGCAAAAGAAGACACTTATGCCCCTACACTAATAAGTTAGAGACCTATTCCTTAACGCCATATGTAATCACTTCATATGGGTGATTTATAAGTCTAGACCAAGGTAGAAGGTCCTCCTTGCTAGGAATAAGGTGTCTCAACCTTTGATTTCCTTGCATTGATTATTTTTTGGGAGACAAATGTCCCACCCTGTATGAGTTAATTGAAGTCAATATTAATAGTTCAACTCGTGGAATTATTAGAGAAGTCAATTTTGGAAATTGCTAAAACAAGTGAAATTGTGCATGTAGACATTTTCATGCAAAGTTCAAGTTTGCATGCATGCACATGTCTGGCATGCTAAGTGAACACCTTACATGTTCATCTTTAGTTTTACATTCATGCAATGAAGAGGATGGTGGCATGTAGCATTTCTAGACATCTATCTTGTAGCTCCATAAATAAGGGTGTTCACCTGAGGAGACAATGAAGAGAACTATACATTGCATGGCTATGTTATTGGATTTCCTCTAGAAGAGCAAGATGTTATCTCCATGTTATGGTTGCAAGTCTACAAGTGTATTATAACATGTTTGTTGTTGCAAATTAATACATTGGTTTGATATTTTGGAGGGTTTTTTTTACCTATCAAGGTATTTTTCCCATATAATGATGTTTCTTCTATTCTTCTTCTTTCATATTTCTTAATGTATTGATTTGCATATTGATATGTTGCCGAAATTTACTTAGATTTGCTAAGTACATTATCTTACCTCTAAGGGTTAGTGTGAAGTGAACTAATCTATTTTTTTCTGCTTTAAATGCACCACAATATGTGCTTGTATCAACCTACACGATAAATGATTAAGAAAAAAACAAATGATACTATAAGGTGCATGCTAGTGGTCTTTCCAAGATGTTCATCTTTTCCTTTTCACTGCAAAACCTTCAACAAAGAGGATTCTCTCTAACATCCTCCAAAAGTGCAACATAACATTTCATCTATAAATTAAGTTTCAAACTAAGACCATCAACAAATCAATAAGACACTTCTTGGAGTACATGATCATAGTCACCCAAAGACAGTGTACTATTTTACCATGCATTTAACACAATTATAATTGTTTAATCCATTGTTTTACTCAGGGACCGACATTTAAGTTGCCAAAATTTCCTACAACACTTTGAACATCAATACCATCTATTTATATAAGTGACAACTACAATAGATTACAATGCATGACAAGTTCACATGTTGATAGAGTAAATTTGTTAACCAATACCTATAATGTGAGTATACCATGAATGATATTGCAATGTGCAACATAGCTATCATTGAGCAAGTTGGAATGTTTTTTCCTTCTTTCTTTTATTGCAGGGTTATATATCTCACCCAAATCGTTTTGGCTATTCAACATGGGAGCACAAAACTAAGTTAATACCTCTTTAATTGAAAGCGCAACATTGAAGGGCATACATACTACCAAAGTCATCTAAGGATGATAATAATCTCATCCCTTAGTGTTTTACCCTTAGGGGTATTTGAACTTTGGTAAATGGTATAATTAAGGAATACACATTACCCTCAAACAATCGTGATATCAATTGAGATTTTAACCCTTTAATAAGTTTGAATTTCTTGGTATTGATAATTCTTACAGCCAACACATTATGCATCGCACATAACATGCAATATATTTTACATGATAGTGCCTGGCACTACATAACATGGTCTTTAGCACTAGCACTAGCACCCCAATACAAGACAAAAATTCAACTTGTTGGTTTACTCAATCTACTTTAGGCAACATTGTGTGCATTATAAAATGCACATGAATCACAACATGTAAGATTACATATCTTGCACTAAATGTGCATCATAAACATGTGAATTAATTACTCTAAGATGTCACACTCAAGATGCATCATTAAAATGTACACACCTTACTCTTGCAAACCATTCATATAAATGTAATTACCATATAAATGTAATTACCATATGTAGGTTGAATATTTGAAGTCTCATTCTATTGTCTAAGATATCTGACACATACCTATAAGCATCCAAGCCCAATTTTGATGCTTATATTGCACAAGACTTAGAATAAGATCTCTCCACATTCACAAAGGTACAAATTAATATCAAAGGAACCTCTAACTAGTCTTGGTGTTGCGAGTGGCATACTAATTCAGGCAGCGGCTATACAGCCACGAAAAATAGACATCATACCAAAGGGGCACTTAGTAAATTTAGTTTTTCTTTTGAAGTACCCCCTTGGTATGATGTCTATTTTCGTGGCTGCATAGCCTCTACCACTGATTCAGCATCAACACTTGGTGCATCTAACCTTAGGAAATCATTTGATTAGCATCTAATAAAGGTAATTTGCTTCGAGAGGAACTCTCAACTTTTCAGAAATTAAGTGGCATCTTTGACAAACTTTGAGAGGAAATTTAAGGTATTTTGGAACTCAAACTACCTCCACTCCCCTTTGTGAAATTCTCTTAATTCCTATATTGCAATGTGAATTGATCGAACTGATTTCCATTCTCACAGTTAAATGCGATAGGCTTCAGTAGAAGACGCTAGCTTATATTCATAACCCTCCAGAATGATGGATTATCATAACAGGTTAATGACTGTATTTAGGTGTGCATGGGATTATTTAGCATATTAATATTAAGAACGTTTCATGCACAGAGAAAAGGAAAACGATAAGCAGGTGATATAGGTGTTACTGAAGGCAATTTTTAGACCACTGACAAAATTAAAATAAATCAGATCAAATAGAGCACGGGCCATTTGAACTTTAATAATTTTCCATCTATAATCATGGCTTATCATAGGCTTTTTGCTTTGATAATTTGCCTTTTAGATCTTTTTATCTCAATTTGCCTCCCATTACATATGGAAAAATCAAAATCTTTTATAACGATTCTGAAATTGTGGAAGTGCTATCACTTAGATTTTCTTGATTACATGAACACGTATTTGGAAAAATCGAAGTCCTTTAAAACAATTCTGAAAATTGACTATGTTTTATCACTTATGATTTTTTTTTATTGCAGGAATGTGTATTTAGCATCACTATTATGCTATTTTTCAGGATCTACGTTACACTTTCTTAACAGCATTGGAAACCAGTCAGCCATTTTCACCTTCTCCAACTCAGAGCAAAATGGTATAAACTTTGACTCGTCAATGTTCTCTACGAGTAATAACCAACTTTCTAACGTTATAAATTCGATTCAGATTTAATACCAGGTCTATAAAAGTAAATTCTTATTATTTATACTAACATGCTATCATGTGCCAACCAATATTAAGGCTAGTTCATGTCATTTAGAATTTATCAAAATGATAACTGAAGTTTAATATTATAATATTACGCCTGTATATTAGAAAACCGTAATATTTTCAAATGGAGAAGCAAATATGTAATACTGCAAAAGATGTCATGTATAAGGGATAGAACCCTGCCCCTAGTTTTATCAAAAAAAATTATGATAATTATCAGAATTTATCAAAATGATAACTTCAAGTTCAATATGATAATATTATGCTTATATAATAGAAAACCATAATATTTTTAAATGGGTAAGGAAATACGTAAGACTGCAAAAGATGTCCTGTGTAAATGATGGAACCCTGGCCCTAGTTTTTCCCTCTAGAAAATACTTACCTTAGGCCCTAGTTTTCCATGCCAGAAAAGGTTTACCTACCAAAAGCAAATGAAAATTTCCATCTTGAACATGCTTGTTTGAAATAACTTTCCACTGGATTTCTGTGCATTAATAGTGGCCACCCTAAACGGTTAAAGTCTTACCACAAACCGTTATATCAGACGAAGAAATTAATATCCCATACTAACTTTGCTTAATAATTAAGCATCCATCAGGAAGTATTGTAGCATCCATTGGGAAGCATTGTAAAATCTATTGCCAACTATAAATATCACTGCTTTAGGAGTAGAAAAAATGTAGATAAACAAAACTGTTAATTATCCAAAGAACATTTTCGGTTTGTAAAAGCTCAATAGTTTGATTTTATAGCTAGATCGGATTCTAGCATAATTAATTTTAATTAGAAATTAAAATTAATTACTCAATTAGATCATTGGGCTGGGCCCAAATATTGCTTATATCTCAAACCTCTAAGTAATTGTAAATTCACACTTAATGGTTTTGGGCTGGGCCAAAATGTGAATTATATTTCATTATGTATTTTTCTAATTTCAAAGTCTTGGCGCCATGACCAATCTGGGCCGACTTATGGAGAGATCTCTATATAAGCAAGGCAATGCCTTAGCGAACACACACACAGCGAATATACACGATTTATTACTGTAAGCTATCATTCATTGATCAGCATTTGATGACTTAATCAGCAAATAAGATTGCTCAGTTATTGTGCAACATCAGCGATCTATCACTTCTGATCTGTATCCAGATTGGCAAAGGATATCAACCTCTGCGATTCTATAGTCTGCGATTCCAATACTTCATATGGTTGACAGAGAATCCTTCATATATATATCAGCAATCTACTACTAAATATCTTCCTGCGATTTTGTCTGAGATACATCTTCTGTGCTATACGATTACTCATGCTCAGCGATCATTGATAGTGTTTTCTGAGATTTGCTTCATTGATCAATGATCCTCAGCAAATCTCATCTTTGTGATATTTGTTTTGGTAAAGATATCTGTAACTGTGAGTATACATCTGCAACTTACTGAGGCCTGTAATTGAATTCTTTGAAAGGCAATAATATATGATCTAATTGGTTGTTGGGTTTTTCCTCCAAGAGGGAGGTTTCCCAGAGTAATTTCTTGTGTAATTGTGTTTACTTTATCTGCTTACTTGATTAAATTGTTCATTATTATATTAAATTAGTAATCTGGTCACTAAAATTAACATGGTATCAAAGCCAGGTTCGTACTAACAAGTGATCAGATTAACCATATACCTTTAGTCTTTTGTTTCTTTCCTTCTTTTGTCAAGATGGTGACAAGTCTAAAGGTAGAAGATAGACTGGAAGGTGCTCTGAATTTCACCTCTTGGAAAGTGTGTGTTCTCCTTGCACTTGAGGAAAATGATTTGTTTGAGTTTGTGCAAGGGCAAGAACAAGCCGAACCTATAGATCAGGATGAGCTACGCCAGTTCCAGAAGAATGCTCTTAAAGCCAAGAAGATCCTAATTGATTTTGTGAAGGACCACCTTGTTCCTATCATCTCCAAGATGTCTTCAGCCAGGGAGATGTTCAAATAGCTAAAAGGAATGTATGAGATCAACAATATGAGTAGGGCTCTTCCATTAAGAAGGCAGCTACTTCAAGTCAAGATGGAAAAGGGTGAATAATCATGGCATTCTTCATAAAGATTTCAGAATTGAAAGATTAGCTCAATGCCATTGATGGTGAGGTTGTGGACAAGGATCGTGTTATCCTTGCATTAAATGGCCTTCATCACTCTTGGGAGCCATTCATTCAAGGCCTAAGCGGGAGAGATAAATTTCTTTAATTTGATCGTCTTCGTGCTGACTGTTTTCAAAAGGAATCTTGCCTAGCAGCAAGAGGAATTAAGACTTCTCATGGTGAAGAAAATCAAGTTCTTGCTACTCAATCAATCAAGAAGAAAGGTGGTCATTGAAAGAAGAACAACTTCAAGAGGAACAACAATTTCAAATCTCATGATGCTCCCAACTCAAGGAAGAATCCAAAAGATCTATCTCAAATTTGATGCTTTAGATGTGACAAGTTTGGCCACTATGCCAAGGAGTGTCAATCTCAGCTCAAGCAACATGAGGTGAATTTGAACTAAGTTGTTGATAAAGAAAATGAGGAAGACTTTCTCTTCATTTTTGCATTGTCAAGTAGTATTCCTACAAATAGTGACACTTGGCTAATAGACAGTGGAGCTTCTAAGCACATCGCGAGTTATAAAGATCAACTTTCATATCTGATTGAGAAGGAATCCAACCTTCATGTTATCATCGGTGATGATGCTCGATATTCAGTAAGAGGTTTTGGTAATACCTCTCTCAACTTAGAATCTGAAATTTCCTTGCAGTTAACTGATGTCTTATTTGTACCAAGAATTAAAAGGAATTTAATCTCACTATTTGTCCTAGAAGATAAAGGTTATCAAATTACATTTTCGGAAGGAAGGGTTCTTGCATGGCCTAAGAATTCCAACATCAAAATAGTTTGGATCATTGGAAACGGGTTTGAAAGTCTCTACAAGCTTTCAGCTCGACCCTTTCAAGCTTTCATTCATACATCACATGAGTCTAGCGATCTATGGCATAGAAGACTTGGACATCTTCACTTGCGTGCTTTTCCAATACTTGAGAAAATGGTTAGAGGTATGTCTAAACTCAGTCATGATCATGATGATATATGTAAAGGTTGTGCTATAGGAAAAAATACTAAAAATTCTTTTCATAGAAGTGAATCTAGATCTAATGAGAAACTAGCTCTTATTCATTTTGATTTATGTGGTCACATGTCTGTTGCATCTCCCAGTGTATTTTTGTATTATGTAATTTTTATAGATGACTACTCGAGGAAAACATGGATCTACCTTCGAAGATCAAAAGAATTTGATAAGGTTTTGAATAGATTCAAAGAGTTTTAAAAGAATTCCTTGCAGCTAATTGATGTCTTATTTGTACCAAGAATTAAAAAGAATTTAATCTCACTATCTGCCCTAGAAGATAAAGGTTATCAAATTGCATTTTTGGAAGGAATGGTTATTGCATGGCCTAAGAATTCAAGCATCAAAACAGTTCGGATCATTGGAAACAAGTTTGAAAGTCTCTAAAAGCTTTCAGCTCGACTCTTTCAAGCTTTCATTCATACATCACATGAGTCTAGCGATCTATGGCATAGAAGACTTGGACATCTTCACTTGCGTGCTCTTCCAATACTTGAGAAAATGGTTAGAGATATGTCTAAACTCAGTCATGATCATGATGATATATGTAAAGGTTGTGTTATAGGAAAAAATACTAAAGGTTCTTTTCATAGAAGTGAATCTAGATCTAATGAGAAACTAGCTCTTGTTCATTCTGATTTATGTGGTCCCATGTCTGTTGCATCTCCCAGTGTATTTTTGTATTATGTAATTTTTATAGATGACTACTCTAGGAAAACATGGATCTACCTTCGAAGATCAAAAGAATCTGATGAGATTTTGAATAGATTCAAAGAGTTTTAAAAGAATTCCTTGCAGCTAATTGATGTCTTATTTGTACCAAGAATTAAAAGGAAGTTAACCTCACTATCTGCCCTAAAAGATAAAGGTTATCAAATTGCATTTTCGAAAGGAAGGGTTATTGCATGGCCTAAGAATTCCAACATCAAAATAGTTCGGATCATTGAAAACAAATTTGAAAGTCTCTACAAGCTTTCAGCTTGACCTTTTCAAGCTTTCATTCATACATCACATGAGTCTAGCGATCTATGGCATAGAAGACTTCGACATCTTCACTTTCGTGCTCTTCCAATACTTGAGAAAATGGTTAGAGGTATGTCTAAACTCAGTCATGATCATGATGATATATGTAAAAATTGTGCTATAGGAAAAAATACTAAAGGTTATTTTCATAGAAGTGAATCTAGATCTAATGAGAAACTAGCTCTTGTTCATTCTGATTTATGTGGTCTCATGTTTGTTGCATCTCCCAGTTTATTTTTGTATTATGTAATTTTTATAGATGATTACTCTAGGAAAACATGGATCTACCTTCGAAAGTCAAAAGAATCTGATTAGGTTTTGAATAGATTCAAAGAGTTTAAATCTTTCGCTGAATATTTATCTAGGAAAAGAATTAAAATACTTAGATCTGACAATGGAGGTGAGTACACCTCAAGTGGTTTTCATGAGTTTTGTGTAGAAGCAAGGATTAAGAGGGAGTTTTGTGTTCCCTACAATCCTCAACAAAATGGTATTATTAAAAGAAAGAATAAATTCATAATTGAGACAGCAAAGACAATGATCCATGCTCAAAACCTTCAAATGTTTCTATGGGTTGAAGCAGCTAGGATTGTTGTTTATATTCAGAATAGGTGCCCTCACAGTGTCTTGAAAGATATGACTCTAGAAGAGGTTTTCACAAAAACAAAATCAAACATCAACAATTTAAGAATCTTTGGAAGTCCAGTTTGCATTCACATCCCTAAGGAGAAGAGAACCAAATTGGAACCTTCAGGTAAGAAAGGTAAACTTGTGGGTTACAGTGAGAATTTCAAAGTATTCAGAATTTACATTCCAAGACACAAATACATTGAGGTAAGTAGAGATGTTATTTTTGAAGAGAATATTACATTAAATAAGTCTAAAGGTTCATTAATGGAAGAAAAAAATGATGTCAATGATAATCAAGATATGGATATTGATCATAATGTTGAGATTTAGGGAGAAACTACAAGACCTTGAAAACCTTTAGATCATATTGAGCCTATGGATCCCACTGATGGGCCGAGACATTCAATGAGCAGAAAAAGACCACTTTGGGTAAGGAACGCCATTCAGGAAGCTAAAAAGTTTGCAGCCCCCCAAGGCACCTTCAGGGAAAGCAGGAGACCTCAGAAGTTCTCCAACTACGTTGCATTGATGTACAACCTTATTGAAACTGAACCATCTAGCACTAAAGAAGTCATGGACCAACAAACATGGAAAGACGTCATGGATAAAGAATATGATTCCATAATCAAGAATGATGTACGGAAGATTGTGCCAAGGCCCAAAGGTAAGTCTGTTGTATCCTCCAAATGGTTATTTAAGATTAAACATTTTGCTGATGGTAGTATTAAAAAATATAAAGCTAGATGTGTAGCTCGTGATTTCTTTCAAAATGAAGGTATAGATTATGAGGAAATATTTGCACCTATTATTAGATATACTTCCATTAGACCTATTATAGCTATTGTTGCAGCTGAAGGTTGAAAATTACATCAAATGGATGTAAAAACTGTTTTTCTCAATGGTGTCATTGAAGAAGAAGTTTACATTGAGTAGCTAGAAGGTTATGAGATTCATGAAAGAGAATCTCACGTATGCAAATTAAAGAAAACTCTATATTGACTTAAACAAGCCCCTCGAGCATGGTATGAAAGAATTGACAAACATTTGGTAAATTTAAGATTTCGTAAAAATGATGTTGATCATAATCTTTACTTCAAAATGTTTAATGATGAAATGTTAATCCTAGTTTTATATGTGGATGATTTATTTCTAAATGGTAAAGAGAATCTTATCATTAGATGCAAGAAAGAATTCTTATGAATTTGAAATGAAAGACTTAAGACTAATGCATTACTTTCTTGGCTTGAAAATTTGGCAAAGATCTAATGAAATCATTCAAAGTCAAAGAAAATATATTGTAGATATTTTGAAAAGATTTGGAATGATGGATTGCAAGCCTATGTCTACTCCTATGGAAACTAATTTGAAAAAGTTGAGTGTATGTGCAGCTACTCTAATTTTGCAGATTCAACTAAGTACAGGCAATTGATTGGATCTTTGATGTATCTAGTCAATACTAGACTAGACATCTATTATACAATTAGTGCTCTTAGCCAGTTCATGAACAAACCAAAGCACGTTCATCTCATTGCAGCCAAACATATCTTGAGATATCTGCGTGGAACTATTGGCTATGGATTGAAGTATTCTCTCAACACCGTCATTACCTTGGAAGGTTATTGTGACTCAAATTGGGCAGGGAGTGTTACTAACAAAAAGAGCACTTCAGGATTATGTTTCAATTTGAGATCCGCCATGATTTCCTAGGCCTACAGGAAACAGTCCTCAATTGCAATGAGTACTGTTGAAGCAAAGTATATTGCTTCAGGTGTTGCTTCAAAGGACAACCTTTGGGTCCTACAATCATTCATTGTGATAATCAAAGTTGTATAAAAATGTATCTCAATCCTGTATTTCATGACTAAGCAAAGCATGTGGAAACTCATTATCCTTTTGTTCGAAACATGGTACAGAGAGGTGCCATACAGCTGAAATATATCGGCACCGAGGAGCATATAGTAGATGTTCTCACCAAGCCTCTTACTCTAGTGAAGTTTGAATATTTTAGAGATAAGCATGGAATTGTGGAGAACACTGAGAGGGAGTCTCAGCATCATTGATACATTTAATTGTATCTCCAACCCTCTACAGACAATGCAAGTGGTAGTGTATTTTTGGTCTTCTTTGAGAGAAGACTTGAAGCTTTAAACTTCTTCCACCCTTTGCGAGCAATGCAAGGTGGATCCATCCTCTGTGGGTATGCAAGATGGAAATCATGAAAAGAGTCCATGATACTCCTTAGAATCCTCCCTAGCTAAGAGGGAGTATTGATTTTATAGTTAGATCGGATTCTAGCATAATGAATTCTAATTAGAAATTAAAATCAATTAGATCATTGGGCTGGGCCCAAATATTGCTTATATCTCAAACCTCTATGTAATTGTAAATTCACACTTAAAGGTTTTGGGCTGGCCCAAAATGTGAATTATATTTCATAGTGTATTTTTGTAATTTCAAAGTCTTGGCGCCATGACCAATTTGGGCCGACTTATGGAGAGATTTCTATATAAGCAAGGCATTGCTTGGCGAACAAACACAACGAATATACACGATTTATTACTGTAAGCTATCATTCAGCGATCAGCATTTGATGATCATCAGCAAATAAGATTCCTCAGCCATTGTGCAACATCAGCAATCTATCACTTTTGATTCCGTATCCAGATTGGCGAAGGATATCATACTTCATATGGTTGACGGCGAATCCTTCATATATATATCAGCAATCTGCTACTAAATATCTTTCTGCGATTTAGTCTGAGATACATCTGTGCTATATGATTACTCATGCTCAGCGATCATCGATAGTGTTATCTGAGATTTGCTTCATTGATCAATGATCCTTAGTAAATCTCATCTCTGCGATATTTGTTTTGGTAAAGATATCTGTGACTGAGTATACGTCTGCAACTTACCAAGGCCTGTAATTGTATTCTCTGAAAGGCAATAATATATGATCTAATTGGTTGCTGGGTTTTTCCTCCAAGAGGGAGGTTTCCCAGGGTAATTTCTTGTGTGATCGTGTTAACTTTATCTGCTTACTTGATTAAATTGTTCATTATTATGTTAAATTAGCAATCTGGTCACTAAAATTAACGTAGTTGACCTACTCTATATAATTTGACAAACTTTTGATTAGATTGAAGGAATTAAAATACATCATTGAATATGAACTACTTAATGATTGAGAAAACCCTTTCATGTAAGGGCAGACCCTATCATCTCACAGGTTCCGAAAGATAGTTTGAGATATCTTGTGGTCAAGAATCCAAAACATGTTTCATTAAACAGACAACGATTGAGGTGGAAACTCCATTTATATCCCAGCAATAGTAGCAAAATAATACATCGTCTATGACTCCCAAGTGTAAACACAATCAAATAAATGCATTTGCAGCAATGTAATTTTCCATGATTCATTTTGCTATGTTAGTGTAGCAGGATTCATGTTAATTTCTCCAACTGAATACAACTTACAAAGTCTAAAATGTATAAGGTAGTGCTGCAAGTGACTAATTTGTATGGATGTGATAATAAAGATCATGCAAGAAGAGAGAAAATGTACTTGGAGTTAGCTGATTCTGAAGCAATTATAAATTTATGCCAAGGCAGTATTTATTAAATTACACGAGAGTTCACGTGCTTCAAAAAAAAATTCATTGCCATACTACTCCAAGGACTTCTGTTCCATGATGCCAAGGCAGAATTCTATTAAGTTCTATTTGTACACAGTTGACTGAAAGTCAGCCATATAGATTTTGTTTACAGTAGAAGGCTTGAAGTCCATGGGTACTTCCCAGTTGACATTTTTGTTCAAAGCCCAAGTCATATTTACATTTTTCAATAGTACATCAGACACGTATTCCATCATAACACCAGCAGTGTGATGGGGGACAAGTCCTTGGCACCCAGGTCTGTAATCAAGTAAATCACCCTTGTAGTTTGTCCACCTTTTCAAATTTATATTTACATTTTTGAGTTCTATTTTACTCAATATACTTTCATCTGAACCAGCTAAGAAAACTCCATTCTCTGATGTTGCTGTTATGTTAACAAATTGTACATTGGATATTGAGCCAACCACTGTATGTGGGTTTCGAGGGCATGCAGTGACATAGATTGGTTCTGCTCTACCCCACCACAATGGATCATAGTAGCGAGTAGTAATGTTTATGTTGGAAAATATCACTCCGTTGACGCTACCTGTTAGATGTGACATTTTTAAACAAAAAAAGCAGAGAATAAAACCAGTATTTATGCATATTTGGGGAAAAAGAATCTGAACATGCCATAAAAGCACTTTTATCCACATCATTGCACAATTATGGAGGATATATATTTTCTTAGCAAGAAGCTGTACAACAAAGATGTATTCTCAGGAGCTTGGGCATTGCAGGAAATAAAATGCATCCAATGCCTGTTGAAATGGTTTCCATCAACTTTTTCAGTCACTTACATTCTGAAGTCACAAAAATGAACGATATTAAAATATGGGGTGGCAATCTAAGTGGGCTTAACCTTGGAGGAAACTCCATGGTTAAGCGTGCTTGAGTTGGATTAGTACTGGGATGGGTGACCTCCTAATAAGGTCCAATGCTTCATCTCTGTGAGCATCACCTAGATGTAATGAGTGCTAAGTGTTCCATCCATTCTCATGAGAGACAGGTTCTTGTGAGCCACTTATCATGAAACATGGGTCAATGAGTTTGACTCAAAAACTACACACTTCAATCCTGATAGCAATATCACAATAAAAATATCTGACATAACACTAAATTGATCATCAAAACTTGACATGCATAATGATGAGCTTTTACTTGAATGCAATGAGTTACAAACTGCATAACCATGTAAGAAATAAATTTCTTTTAATTTACAGTAAGTTCATCACTTTGAAGCTCTCTGTACAGTGTAAAGAGAGGTATAACTGCTCTTAAGATGTCCTAATTGTGATAACACTTTGTGCTTGCAGGATACGGGTTTTTACAAGTTAGCGGTAATGTTACTGTCAATGTGGATAAGATCATAGCAAGTACAAGATATAACCATGGAGAGATGGAGAACACACTGTTGATCTGGACACTACTTGAGATAGACATGGCAATAAAGAATATCTGATCTCATGTAATTCAAAATGAGGAATCTCTTGACTCCTTGCAGTGGTACTTACTAGGAAAATATTTGCATATCTATTTATTTAATGGTAAATAATGTAATATTAGTTTGTTTACATAGTTTCTAATTTAGTCTTCAGTTATCGATTGTTTCTTTAGGAAACATCATCAATGTAATTGCCTATATATTGACACTTTATTCTTTGAATAAAATCAAGCAATTAGCATTGTGTAATATGGTATCAAAATGGGAGGCAATTTTTTCGAAAATTCTTATAATCCTAAAAATATTCACAATGGAATTTTTAATGAAGAGTTTTCAAAATAATTTTTAAATTAAATCCGCGTCAAGGATTTTTTTCACATGGGTTCTGGTGGCATTTTTTTGTTTAAGCTCGCATGTTTGTTTCCAACTAGGGCTTCGGAAGGTTTTTTGGTTCTCTCTACCTGTGTTTTGGCTGCTTTCTCACCCTGCGTGATCGTTCTTCAATCAATTTTGTGTTTCTTAAACGCTTTTTAGTACACATTTTTGGTGGCAACATCGTCTAAAAAGATTTTTTTCTCTGCGATTTCAAGTTCACATTTTCTTTAAAATGCGTTTATGTTTGCGTTTTTGGTAGCGACAGCGTCTAAAAGTGTTTTCTTTGTGATTTCGTGCCATCTTTCTCTCATGTCATTTCTTCTACGTCTCTGACGGGATTTAGGAGATTTTTCTCTGTGCAAGAGCCCTCAGATTCACACCCTCTAATTTCTCTGCATATTATTTTGATGAACCTGTGCCAAGCTGTTTTGTTGGGTTCCTATATTTGAAGATAAACTTCTAGGGCACGATTTTCTAGGTTCTTTGTGTCTACAGCTAGGGTTTACAAACTCTTTTGTGACAGTTTGCAGATTTATTTTTGGGTGGCATTTTGACCTAGGGTTTGCAGAAATATTTTTGGGTTTTCAACATGTTCAATTATTTTTTGTCTTGAAATTTGGGCCTACATTCTGAACTTGTCTTTTGTGCATTGGGAATCGTGCCTCAGGTTTTGGTCAGTCAGAGTTTTAGTTTCTTTTGTTTATCTCGTGTTTCATGCCTCAAAAAGTGTGAAATATGGCTTCTTTGACCAACATATTGTGGGAAGGCAATCAAAAGTTCAATGGCAGCAACTACAATACTTGGAAGCAGCAGATGATAACAATTTTTGAATATCGGTGCCTTGACGAGATTGTTGGAGAAGCCTACTTGTCCTATAATGGCAAGTCCAGATCAGAATAAATTTGATGAGAGGAATCGGGAAGCCGTGATGCTCATTAAATTGTCAATCACTAATGATCAGCTGCCTCAAGTTCCCTCAGGCAAGACAACTGCTAAAATTTGGGATTATTTGAAGGGCCTACAGGAAACATCTAACAAGAGTCATGCATTTTTTTTGAAGAACATGCTTTTCTCGATCATGATCAATGAGAGGATGTCCCTCCAAGAACATCTCACAAAAATCAAGGATATTTGTGATCAATTGGAGACAATTTGTCGAACAATGGAGGAAGAAGACATGTTCGTAATCACTCAAAAAGTCTACCAAAGTCGTATGAGCACTTTATTGAGACACTCAACATTACCTCAACTAATGTTAACTTGAAGTTTCTAGATCTTTGCACCAAACTCCTGCAACAGAATCGATGGAGACAACAATTTGGTAGCAGTGCTAGTTCATCTTCCACAGAACAAGCCTTCACAGCAAATTCATTTGCTCAGTACAAAGGGAACAGTCAATTCTCTCATCAAAAAGGCCCAGGTCAATCCTAAGACAGCTCCAAGAACATTCAGTGCAATTATCGCCACAAGTATGGTCACGTGAAGAAAGATTGTTGGCACCGTTTGGCTTCTAAATAGAAGCAGGGAGGGTCTCAGCGGAAGGTCAATGTAGCATAGCACACTGAGGACACTAAGTAGAAGGAATCTGCCTTCTACACCTTTATGGCCAAATGCCTAGTAGATCACATCAAATAGCCTGTCTGGTACATCGACTCAAGAGCTTCTCGGCATATTACTAATTGTCAAGATTGGTTTACTGACTACACACCATTCACTGGTTCAATTATTTTTGGAGTATACTACTATACTGTTGTCAGAAAGGGCAATGTGCAGATTCAATCTGGAGGGAGGAATTTAATTTTGCTCAATGTATACTACATTCTAGGGAATGAAACTCAACCTTCTATCTGTCACTTGATTATGAGACACCCTCCACAGATGGATGTGGTATTCAGTTTGCATAAATGCACTATTGTTGATCGGGAGACTCGCACTAGAGTTGTTGTGGATATTAAGGATGATGGTCTTTATATACTTGTTTATAC
The DNA here is from genome assembly GCA_027943335.1 of Chamaecyparis obtusa. NCBI lineage: Eukaryota > Viridiplantae > Streptophyta > Pinopsida > Cupressales > Cupressaceae > Chamaecyparis > Chamaecyparis obtusa. The sequence goes on from BSBK01007377.1 coordinate 219,565, forward strand.
TAGTGATTCCCAGGAGCAGGCCATGGCAGGCAAAAGTTCTTTCATCAGCAATTTTTGGCATCAACCGTATGGGCATCTGAATGTACACTATCTCTCGCAACTAGTTCGGGAAAATTTGGTTGTTCGCTTACCTGGGATTCAGATTTAGATTCATAGAGTTTGCAAAGCTTGTCAGACTGGAAAGCAACATCAGACTCTATTTTCAAATGGCAATTATTGGCGAGCTTCTAAGTTCATGTTGATGTAAGTAGACCAATGAACACTCCTTCAATTATTGGGTCCAGGTATTTTCTGTTATTTATTGATGATTTTCGTCATAAAATGTGGATGTATTTTCTTAAACAAAAATCAAAGGTGTTTAGTATGTTTCAGAAGTTTATGGCATTAGTAGAAAAAGAGTCAGGTCAACAAATAATTACTCTTAGATCAGACAATGGGGGGGAATTTTGTTCTTTTGATTTCTCCAGCTTCTGTGCACGTCACGGTATCAAGCGTCGGCTTACCACACCTTACACCTCTCAACAGAATGGTATTGTTGAGTGGAGAAACCGCACAATCACTAAGATGGCTTGGTCTATGTTAGAACATAGAAATGTTCCAAAGAAGTTTTGGGCTGAAGCAATCTACACTGCTGTAAATCTTCTGAACAGGTCTTAGTACTAACTAAATTGGCATAGCCTTCCCGTATGGGATTGAATATCAATAACGATTGCTAAAATATTGTTCTCAGACTTATCTTGATTGCTTACCTTGTGGAATGGGCTGAGCTACACTGTTGGTGCCTTATCCCTTGTGTGTTGAACTAAAATAACCAGTTGCCAGTCACTGCTTTATAAATCTAAAACTCGCATTCTAGTTAGGGTATAGCTGATACTCTAAAGAAGTTTCCCTAGATGAGATTTGGCATTCTGAATTTAAAACAGTGTTGTTAACCAAAATTGAATTATACAAGATTGAACATGATGTAATACAGCTATAAACAGATTCGTAAAGAGTTCATTGCTGTTCACTCAGCCAAGCAAAGCAGGGAATGATGGGCTAACTCCCATCAACAGTCAACACAGAATTTGGGCAGGTGCAAATGCAATATTTCAAAAGATGGTTAGGTATTTCGATGTGTACCTTGATTTAAATGGGTAAATTTGTCATTCCACAAAAGTGGGCCTCCCATACCCTCATTAGTAGACACCAGCAATCACAGAGTTTTTTTTGATGAAAAAGATTGTGAGCTACAACCTAGTAGCCATCATCTATCCAGCACCTAAAATGCACTAATCATTTATTATAATATATTTATAATGTACCAAGAGTATTGATGTCTTGGTGCATTTTAGGTGCTGTATGGCCATTTCCCATCATCAAATCCATATTTGTGATTTGGGGAAACCTTAACAAGGAATTCTTGAAGATCTTGCTAATTATCTAGGCTAATTTTCTTCCAAATGTAAATACTGTTGAAGAAACTCCTGTTGATGATCATCCCAAAAGTGTTGAGATTATGGACAATCAGTAGCAAGCCACATGCAAAAAATGTCCTAGCTAGCTTGTATTTCATGGTCCAGTTAGTGGTGATAGTTAATAGTTAATAGACTTCCCCATTATGCGATGACTTTTTATCTAGTCTCTTTTCTTTCTGTTGAGAATTTGGGAGGTAAATCTGAATCAAAGGTGCTGGAAAAAGTAAATGACAATAAAGCTACAAATCACCTGTGTGATAACTATTGAAGTGCTGTGATGCTTCAAGGAACTGGTTCAGTTTGAAACTCAACTTCCAACTATTAAAGAAAGGACAGTTAGAGTTCAATCTAGATCATGCGTTCAACAGTAGAAACATTAAAAACTATTGCTGAAACAGAAAATAACATAGTTTATTCTACTTGAGGAATTTACAGTTGAAGAAGTTCTTATTAATGTGATAAAGAACATGGACTGAAAATATTATAAGTTCTCGCAAATCTATGCAGGATATGTTCTCAACATAAATTGTCTGAAAAGAATATACTCTTTTTGGGCCATACAAAACACAAGGCAACATTACCAGGAGAAGCATATGTTCCATGGTTGCCTTTAAAAAACTTCAAATTCTTCAGAATCCAACTCTTCAATTTCTTTCAGCTCAAATCAATTCAATGAAGAATGATTGTTATAAACCCAATAACACACCCTTGTGTTTATTAGACTACTTTTAGTATCCTAGATTCTTGCTAATTTTAGCTTGGTATTTTGGAATCTTAGTTAATGGTCATTTAGGTTCTATTTTTGAATTGTCTTAAACAGTTCTATTTTTAGTCGTCGTCTTTATTTAGACAACTCTCCTTTTCTGATAACGCTTTTTATAGCATTTGTAAATTCTATTTATTCTTTGTATTAAGTTGATACAATCATCGCGTTTTCAGTTTTCCATGGTATTAGAGCAAACTATTATGGGTGCTTTTTTTGTAATTCGCGAGTCTTGAAATTGTGTGAGAAATAAAAACAAAGTTTGTGCGCACTATTTTTTAGATCCAAGGGTTTCGTGTTTTTTTCCTCTGGTAGTTTTCACATGGCCTCTACAAACCCACGATTTTCAAGGTCGTTTTTTTTAAAATTGCGACACACGTGCATATGCAGTAGCAATTTCTATTTCGCGGATAAAATTGCCACTGAAATTGCAAAAGATAATCAGCAGCATTTTTTTCATCTAAGATTAACTCCCACACGAAAAATCTTCAGTTTTTTCGTAATTTTTTCTCAAACACGAATCAAGTTTTTTTTAGAAAGTTTAGTACATGCGGCTAGGTTTTTTCAGTACGAGTTTCACAATCTCTCTCACACGATTTTCTAGGGATTTTTTGCTTCTATCCGCGATTTTTCCGCATGGCTTGGTTGCGATTTTCATGACTTGGGTTTTCTCAGATTCCAAGTCGTGGGTTTGTGTGGAATAAAGTTTTTTTTCTCTTAAACTTGACTAGGGTTTTTTGCAAATCGTGGGCATAAGTGTTTTTTCTTAGATTTTCTTTGAGCACAGAACCCTAATCTGAATTTCGGATTTTGGTTTTAGGGTTTTCTATTATTTTAAAAAAAATTGACAACTTTTTGTTTTCAGGTTCGTCATAGTTTGATTTTTCCAATATTTCAATGTGTTATGTCTTGGAAATTATGGCAGTTGATCGTCGTGTTTGCCTCGATTTTTGTGCCTTTGTTGGGTTGATCAACTACCTCAGATTCCATGATGGTATCTTTGACCAACATTATGTTGGAGGGAAATCAACGCTTTAATGGCCACAATTACAACATTTGGAAGCAATGTATGATGACAATATTCAAATATCGTTGTCTTGACAAAATTGTTCTGGGAAAAGAAACACAGCCTACTCAAACTGGATCGAATCAAGACAAATTTGAAGAGCGTAACCAGGAAACCGTCATGCTCATAAAACTTTCAGTTACGAATGATCAGCTCCCTCAAGTGCCTTTCTGCAAAACAGCTAAAGAAATCTAGGAACTCTTGAAGGATTTTCAAGAGATGTACGACAAGAGCCGCGTTTTCTTTCTGAAAAATATGTTTCTATCATGATGGGGATGAGAATATGTCTCTCCAAGGACATCCCTATCCAACTGGAGGCTATTGGTTGCAAGATGGAGGAAGAAGATATAGTAGTGATCATGTTGAAAAGCTTGCCTCAATCCTACGAGCATTTCATTGAGATGCTAAAAATCACCTCTACTAGTGTTGATCTAAAGTTTCCTAATCTCTGCAATAAGCTTTTACAGCAAGATAGATGGAAGTAATAGTTTGGCAACAATGCTAGTACGTCCTCTACTGAACAAGTGGCCTTCACAACCAAAGCCTCAGACAAGCACAAAGGTAAACCTCAGTTCTCCTCGTAGAAAGCTCCAAGTAAACTTCTGGCATCTACAAAGAAGAGGGTTCAATGCAATTATCGTCACAAGTTTGGTCACATGAAGATAGATTGCAAGAAACGGTTGGCAGTCACGCAATCTTCACTAGGAGGGTCTTAGCAAAAGGCCCAAGTTGCTACGCATTCTGATCAAGAGTCTGCCTCCTATGCATTCATGGCCACATGCCCATCAAATCACGAGACATCATCTGCTTGGTACATTGACTCTAGTGCTTCTCAACATTACACAAATCGTCCATATTGGTTCACAGAGTTCACACCTTTCTCAAATTCAATAATCTTTGGAGGAGACAAGTATACTGTTGTTGGAAAAGGCAACGTTCAAATTTCACTTGGTGGGAGAGATTTGATCTTTCTCGATGTATACTTTGTCCCAAGTATAAAGTTCAATATACTATCAATCAATCAAATTATGCTTCATTCTCCACAAGTGGATGCCATCTTCAGTTCGCACAAGTGCAACATTGTTGTCATGAGGTGATTCTCAGGAACAAGCCATGGCAACAAAAAGTACTTCCATCAACAATCCTTGGCATCAGCGATATGGGCATCTGAATATTTACTATCTCTCTCAATTGGCTCGAGATAGTCTAGTGGTTGGATTACCTCAGATTCATACACAAAATCATGGAGTTGCAAAGTATATTAGGCTGGGAAGTAGCATCGGACTCTGTTTTCAAATGGTGACGCTTCAAGGGCATCCAAGGTCTTCCAGTTGGTTCATGCACATATTTGTGGACCCATGAACACAGCATCAATCACCGAATGCAAGTATTTTCTCCTATTTGTTGATGATTTCAGCAAGAAAATGTGGGTGTATTTTCTTCAACATAAATCAGAGGTGTTCACGTTTCAAAAGTTCAAGGCCTTATTGGAAAAAGAGTCAGGTTATCAAATTATCACTCTTGGATCCAACAATGGTGGAGAATTGTGTCCATCTAATTTCTCCAACTTTTGTGCATCAAATGGGATTAAGCATCAGCTTACCACACCTTACACCCCACAGTAGAACAGTGTTGTTGAGTGCAAGAATTGTACAATCGTTGAGATGGATCGATCTATGTTGGAGCATAGAAATGTTCCAAAGAAGTTTTGGGCAGAGGCGGTTTTACAACACTTTATCTTCTAAATCGGTCTTGGTGTAGAGGTTTGGCAGACTGAAACCTACATCTTCATTTCTTTGTCAAAGTATGACAAAAGTTTGTTGGATAAGTTTTGGATGCATGATTGCAAACCAACATCTACACCTATGGAGAAAGGGCTCAAACTTTCAGCCAAATCAGATTCACCGGTGATGGATGAATCAACACTCAAGCAACTAGTTGGAAGCCTCATCTATCTCATTGCCACTAGACCTGACATCAACTATACATTGCGAGCTACATTTCTTGCTTCATGACAACCCCAAAAGCTGTGTTAAGTTTTTCGAACCAGAATTAGCATAAATAAATAACAAATAAAGCAAGAAACACAAGGACACAAGAGATACCCTAGGAAAACCCTCCTACTCGAGGGAAAACCCCAGCCACACCCAAGATATATCCTTTATTGATAATCATAACATACAATACAATACTTCACAAGCTAAATCAGATGAATGACTTCTTCACAGAGGCTGTTGTCACATAACAGACATTGTCAGAATATGAACTTCTCCTTTTGAAGCACCAACAACAGATCACACAATAATTTCATAGAGAATGCTATGCTGCTGAAAACATAAGACAAACTATCTTTGTCCTACTAACAGAATAGATACACACTAACCATGCACACGATCTTCACTCAGAATATCAGAAGAACATTATGTCAATCGCTTGACAGCCATCCCACTTCAATCAATATCATAAATTATATTCAGCACTACCAGACTCAGCAAAAAGAAAATATCAAAGTAGCTCAAAAGACAGAGCCCTTTACACAAAGTAGAACCGTCCGCAGTTACTCAATTTGTCATTACGAATTCCAACCATCTTGATAAGCCATGCAGACTCGTGAACATTGAAGCATTGGCAATGCAAGATGTATGTTGTAATTTAATATTTGCCATGACCTTCAATACACACAAGCCAACGCTCGGAACATAAGCATGAGATACCACATGAAATGGGTAATGTCAAAAGCCAAATCAATCGATGCTTAATCTGAAGAAAGGAAACACGAAGACAGCTGAAGTAACTGACGGTGATGAAAATACCGTTGCCACATATACACACATCTCTCGAAAGGAACTTGCACACCGCTATCATACAGTCGGGCAGTGATAGATCATGAAAGATGACACTTCACCAAGCATAACATCTTAATCATCAAATGTGAGGACCTCTAGAATGACGTGAAGGACATGAGGCAAATATGCTAGCAGCTATAATACAACTGCTCCATCAACAAAAGAAATAGGATGCCCATTGCAGGTAATATTATCACCTGCAGCCACAAACATTAACAAGTTGAAACTGTTGAACATTAGGTTGCAGTGAAGCATGTGCTGAGATATGTGAAGGGCAGTTCTGACTCTAAACATTCTTTACAGCAGAAGCACAGATCCATAGCTTGTTGGTTTTACAGACTCAGATTGGACAAGTTTTGTTGATGACAGAAAGTCTACTTCTAGGTATGTTTTCAATTTGGGCAGAGGTGCAGTCACATGGACCAGCCAGAAGTAGTAGGCAAAAGCTCTCTCCTCTACCGAAACTGAATATTAGGGTACTGTTATGGCAGCTTGTGAGGCAATTTGGCTTCAACGGATGCTTGCAAACATGCATATGCCTCGAGCAGGCCCTACTCCCTTGTTCTGTGATAATCAGGGAGTTCTGAAGTTAGCCAAAAATCCAGTCTTCCATGAGTGGACCAAGCAAATTGAGCTTCATTGTCATTACATCCGCCATCTTGTCAAAGATGGATCAGTGATGTTGTAGTATGTCCCCACTAAGGACCAGACTGCAGATATACTCACCAAGTCTCTCAATCCAGACAAGTTTGTCAAGTTTAGGGGACACCTTGGTGTAGTTGATAGAATGACCATTAAGGGAGGTAGACTAGTTTTAGTATCCTAGATTCTTGCTAATTTTAGCTCGGTATTGTAGAATCTTAGTTAATGGTCATTTAGGTTCTATTTTTGAATTGTCTTAAACAGTTCCATTTTTAGTCATTATCTTTATTTAGACGACTCTACTTTTCTGTTAACACTTTTGATAGCGTTTGTAAACTCTATTTATTCTTTGTATTAGGTTAATACAATCATCGACGAATTTTCAGTGTTAAGCATTCGTCTTCCCATGTATTTGTGCAGAAATCATTTATGTTTGCACGAAGATATCAGTCATGCAGAACAATGAATCAATTGGGCAGGCATATATTAGTTTCACATCAATTATTATACCAATTACCTCAGATACCGGTGCGTCTGGTCTGAGCCCGGATGCGGGAGCGGGTGCAAGTGGGTGCTGGTTCTGGTCCGGGTGCCCTGTGGATGCCACCCGGGTGCCACCACAGGCGCCCAGATGAAATTTGATCTCGATCTGAGTAGCATTCCAGAGGACAAAATACTATGGAGGTAGTCTGTATTGATATATACAAGCAAGAATCAATGTCCTGACACAGGGAACTATAGTGTAGATTTGAAAAAACAGAAATTGGTAAACAATACCAAGACAACACAAAAAATATAGACCAATCAAAGTAGCTGTATACACCTTTGCCACTCCCAAAGTATACGTGTCCCTGTATCTGAATTGGATACAGATACAGTACAACACAGATACACGTGGGATCCCATGCCCACATAAAAACTTTGATTTTCCAATCATGCCAACTACTGTGTGATTTGATTTTCTAAAAATTTGACATAAATCTTTCTAGAATTAATTATTTTTTAAAATTCTGAAATTCATACTATCAAATGTTTTATTTTTGTATAATTCTTGCACTTCTTTGCATATATATATATATATATATATATATATATATATACACACACACACACACACACACGTATCCAAACGCATCCGCATCCCTTAAAAAAAAAAATTCACGCATCCCGCATCCGCACCCGAATCAGTAACTTAGTCAACTACTCATCAGTTACGTAGTAAAGTTATTCTATGAGTTACCAATCAGTTATACAGTCAACAGTTATTACAATGGTGGTTAAAGGAAATCTTATGCCAGTTATACTAAAACCTTCATTCCTACAGATATTATAAAAGGTTTTTAAGATTTAAGTAGAAAGGTGTCTCTTTGCTGGAAAATAGTAATATCTTAGAGAATTGTCATGGGCAAGAGAAGTATTCTTGAATTGGAGCCATGTCGGAGCCAATAGCTTGCCAGGGCCTTTCTTCATACTGTTTAGAATTTTTTAATATTTTCTTATATGCAATAAAGTTCTGTTCTAGCTTCTCCAAGTGGAATGAGTTTTTCTAAAGATTTTAGCTCTCACTATTTTGAAGTAAAACAGTTTCAGATTTCCTTTGTTAAGGAATAGAGATCTTAATAGAGAGAATTCAATGTTCTTTATTTATGCTGTTCCCAGAATATTATCTTGAATATATATATATATATATATCTTATGCTGAAATATAATTGCAGAGATTATGTCTTTTGTATGCTGCCGTGGTAATAACATGCACACTGTTATTGATGTCCTTCCACAGCCACATACGATTGTATTTATATATGATAGATGGGTTATGTCTATGTAGAGACATGACCATATGTGACTTAAGCCATGTAGGGTCATGTCCTACGTAGACATACCCTTTCATTAACGTGGTTATTGTTTTATATAAACCGTGACATATACAATACATAGTGTGTTACGTATAACCATCGATCAATAGTTATCGTAACACATCCTGTTACATATAATTATCAGTCGATAGTTATCGTAACACATCCTCTAATATATGATCAGCATCGACTAAAGTCAATTTCATTATCAAAATGTTAAAGTCGATCCAATACATATTATTTATACCAAGTGTAATTGACTATTCTAAAGTCGATCCATTCTAACTTAAGCATATCAAATCTGATCAATATAATTTCATTCGAATATATATATACATTAAATATATGTATGTGTACATTGATAAATCAATCAGATCGAAGCTATAATTTAACACTTCCTCTTAGCAAGAGAGGATTGATCAGAATCATGATATCTGAATGGGAGATTATCACGATGTGTGTGTTATTGTAATCCCCGACTCAATTCGGAACTAGATTTTAGTGATAACACTTAATCACAACATAACTTCACATTAGGATAACCGGCACAGTTCGGGACATAAGTTTAATGTACTCAATCCTGATAGAAGAGTTATCGCAATCCTCGACTCAATTCAGAACTGGATTTAGTGATAAGTATTAGTGTCAAGATATCCGGCGCATTCCGGATCAATAACTTGAGGCACATGTTATCATAATCCCCGACTCAATTTGGAACTGGATTAAATGATAACTTTCAAAGATTTAGTGTCAGGATAGTAACTTAATATAGTCACTCTTGACACTAGGTCAAACTATTGTTCAGGTCGTCACCTTACAATAGTGACCTAACACACATGAAAGATCGTCACCTTTCAAAAACACAATATTGCAATATTTTATTTATATTTATTCATGAATACATCAATTTACATATGAATGAGATTTAATCTCAAAAATTTAATCACAACTTAATCATACCAAGTTTCTTCTTGAAGTACTCAATTTTCAACTTTGCAAGTGGCTTGGTAAAGACGTCAGCATTTTGTTCTTCAGTACTGATGTAGATCAATTTGATAACATCTCTGTCTACCATGTCTCTTATGTAGTGGTAAGGAATTTCTATGTGCTTGGAACGATTGTGAAAGACTGGATTAACTAAAAGTTTAATGCAGCTTTGATTGTCACAATGAATTACTGTGGGCTTTAGAGGCTTGCCGAATAATCCAAATAGTAACTTCCTTAACTATACTGCTTCTCGAGCTCCCATGGAAGCAGCCATATATTCTGCTTATGTAGAACTTTGAGCGACCGCTGATTGTTTCTTACTGAACCAAGAAATCATTGTTGATCCAAGACTAAAGCAACATCCTGTAGTGCTTTTACAATCGATTGAATTTCCAGCCCAGTCGGAGTCAGAAAAACCTTGGAGTTGTGTCTCAACATTCTCGTATTTTACGCCAAATCCAATTGTACCACAAGTATCTTAGAATATGTTTAGCAGCTATTAGATGGATCTTCTTTGGTTCGCACATGATATGACTTAATACATTTGTAGCATAGCAGATATCAGGACGAATGTTTACCAAGTACATAAGTGATCCAATTAACTATCTATAATATATAGGATCTGTAGGTTCTGAATCTGCAGCTTCATCTTTGAGCTTATGAAGATTTGTTTCCGTTGGAGTGGATAGAGGTTTACAATCCATCATGCCAAATCTGGTTAATATGTCCATGGTGTATTTCCCTTGATTTAAGAAAATATAGTTTTCCTTCTGCAATACTTCTAAGCCTAGAAAGTAGTGTAACAGACCTAGATCCTTCATATCGAATTCATCTATGAGTTCTTGTTTGCATTTAGCAATAAGATGATCTTCTCCTATTATTAATAAATCAACATAAAGAACAAGAATTACCATTTCACCTTTGGATGTTTTGAAGTATACGTTAGGCTCAGCTTCATTTTTGGAGTACCCTAACTTGGATAGATAATTGTCTATCCGTTCATACCAAGCCCTGGGAGCTTGCTTAAGGTCGTAGAGAGATTTCTTTAGTTTGCAAACATAACTATTTATGTCATGAGTGGTGAAACCTTCCGGTTGTTCTATGTATACTTCTTCAATGAAACCATTTAGAAAGGCTATCTTTACATCCATTTGATGTATCTTCCACCCTTTAGATGCTGCAATGGCAATAATAGTTCTTACAGAAGTATATCAAGCAACCGGAGCAAAGGTTTATTCGTAGTCAATTCCGGTCCTTTGAGAAAAACCCTTGGCAACAAATCTGGCTTTATGTTTTTCAATACTACCATCTGAAGCATATTTGATTTTGAATAGCCATTTTGAAAAGACAGCTGATTTCCCTTTAGGTCTTGGTACTACCTCCCAAACATCATTTTTTACAATAGATTAATATTCTTTGATCATTGCATCTTTCCATGCTTGACATGTTAAGGCCTCTTTAACATTAGATGGTTCAGATTTTGTAAGCTCAGCCATAAGTGCAAGATAGCATTTCTGATTTCTTGTTCTCTTACTTTCTTTAAATATTTCATCTGGTTCAACATTATTTTCTTCAATCATTTTCTTGCCCATAATGGTCTTTTCTTATTGTTAAGAATTTCAACATCTTCAAGGTTAGATGAAGGGAGTTCATCACTTTCTATTATGTTCTCTCTTTGGTTCTCAGTTGTGTAGTTTCCATCATCTTCTAAGGCATTCCCCTTTGATTCTCAATTGTGTGATTTTCATCATTTTCTATAATATTCTCCCTTTGATTCTCATTTGATCCCTCTTCTGTAGAGAGATGAAGAGCAATATCTTCTTCAAATTTGATATCTCTACTAATGTCAATGGATTTTTGTCTTGGTATGTAGACCCTGTATCCTTTAGTAGTTTCACTGTAGCCAGCAAATATTATTTTCTTTCCAGAGGGTTCTAATTTGGTTCTTTTCTCTTTAGGAATGTGAACATACATAGGACAACCAAAGATTCTTAGATGACTTAAATCTGGTTTCTTCCCTGTAAAGGCTTCTTCAGGTGTAATGTTTTCTAGGATTGAGTGAGGACACCTATTTTGGATGTATACCGCAGTATTAGATGCTTCGGCCCAAAATGAGGTATGAAGATTTTGATCATGCATCATAGCCTTGGCAGCTTCAATAATAGTTCTATTTTTTCTTTCTGCTACTCCATTTTGTTGAGGGTTATAAGGTATTGTATACTCCCTCTTAATCTCAATAGAAATGCAGAATTCTTTAAATTTTTCAGAGCTATATTCACCCCCATTGTCTGATCTTGGAGTTTTTATTTTCTTCCCAGTTTGGTTTTCTACTAATGCTTTAAATTCTTTGAATTTTAGCAATACTTCATTTGATTCTTTGAATTTTCCAGGTTTTTCTAGAGTAATCGTCAATGAAAATCACATAATACGAAAATCCTCCTAGTGAAAGAGTTAACATAGGTCCACACAAATTCGTGTGAATGAGTTCTAGTACAACTTTGGTTTTATGTTCACTGGGAGGGAAAGATCTTTTGATATTTTTTGCTAGAGCACATCCTTTACAAGTACGAATATGATTTGATTTTAGATTAGGTTAACCTGTAGTCATTTTCTTTATGGAAGGTAGAGTGCTAAATCCAAGATGTCCTAATCTTTTGTGCCAGAGTTCATTAGAGTGTGATACTTCATGACATAGAGCTAATTTGTGACTATTACATAATTTGTATAGGCTTCCATCCCTATACCCTATAGAAATAGCATTTTTAATGTTAGTGTTTTTAGGCCATAGTAGCACTTTATCTTCTTGGAATGTGACTTGATAGCCTTGATCAACTAGGCCTGAAATAGAGACCACGTTCCTTTTTATACCTGGTACAAAGAGAACATCTTTCAATTGTAAGGTTATCCATGTTTTCAATTTGATTGAGCAAGTCCCCATTCCTTTCGCTGGATAGGTGGAGTTGTCTCCAATTGTGACTTCTTCAAAGGAATGTTCTTCTAAGGTTTCAAAATGATCTCTGAATCCAATTATATGCCGTGATGTTCCGCTATCAATTATCCAAGTGTTTTGTTTGAGTTCACTTCACTTGACAGAGCCAAGAAGAATAGAGATATTTATGCTTCTTTAACTTCGGCTATTGTTGCTTGGGCTTTCTTTCTTTCAGGACAGAACCTGTGCATATGTCCAAATTTATTACATTTATAGCACTGTACTTTGGTGAAATCTCTGGTTTTGTGATTTTTGCTATAGTTCCCCTTCTTATGCTTGAACTTCCTTTTATTGCTTTTGAAATTTGAATGGGTATGTAGTGCTTGGATCTCTCCTCGTTTGTTTGGCCTGATCCCTCTTGAGATTAATCGAGATTGCTCTTGAGTGCAATCATTCTTTAATTGATCGAAATTAGGTAGAGAGGGGCAACCAGTTATACATTGAATAAAGGATTCCCATGAGATAGGTAACCCTCTAAGAGCTATTAATGTTAATTCCATATCATCAACATTGTTTCCAATGGTAGAGAGTTGATCCTTTAATTCGGAAATTCTTAGGAAATAGGACGTGATAGTTTCCCCTTTGTTCATCTTTAAATTCAAGAGTTGTTGTTTGAGTGTAAGTAATCTACTTGCATTATTAATCTCATATGTCTCTTGAATGGTTTTGAATACTTCAAGCAGTCTTTAGCCTTGCTATGGAGGGAAGAATATGGTCTTTAACAGCATCGATTATGATTTTCTTAGCTTTGTTGTTACGCCTTTTCCAGGTTGATTTATCAGGTTCATCTTCCGGCATCTTTATATCCTCCTCAATGTAGGAATCTAACTCGAGTTCTTGAAGCAATGTTAAGATTCGTATCTTCCATGAAAAGAAATTTGCAGCACCTTCAAGTCTGTCCTCCACTTTAATGCTGTTGGCCATTATTACTTTCCTCTTTATATTCTGACAACCAGTCTGATATATAATTCAGAATTTAACTTATATTGATTCTTCTCTAGAGAGGCTCTGATACCATGTTAAGGAATAGAGATCTTAATAGAGAGAATTCAATGTTCTTTATTTATGCTGTTCCCAGAATATTATCTTGAATAGATATATATATATATATCTTATGCTGAAATATAATTGCAGAGATTATGTCTTTCGTATGCTGTGGTGGTAATAACATGCACACTGTTATTGATGTCCTTCCACAGCCACATACAATTGTATTTATATATGATAGATGGGTTATGTCTATGTAGAGACATGACCGTACGTGGCTTAAGCCACGTAGGGTCATGTCCTACATAGACATACCCTTTCATTAACGTGGTTATTGTTTTATATAAACCGTGGCATATACAATACATATTGTGTGTTACAGATAACCATCGATTGATAGTTATCGTAACACATCCTGTTACGTATAACTATCGGTCGATAGTTATCGTAACACATCCTCTAATATATGATCAGCATCGACTAAAGTCTATTTCATTATCAAAGGATACGTATGTTAAAGTCGATCCATTCTAACTTAAGCATATCGAATCTGATCAATATAATTTCATTCGAATATATATATATATATATATATATATATATATATATATATATATATATATCAATCAGATCGAAGCTATAATTTGACATCCTTTTCTGAATTTTCAGTCTTTTTGTTATAGTTATTTTCTGTTTTTACTAGTAGTTCTACATTTGGATCCTGATAATGACAGATAGCAATGTCTTTTCTAGACTAAAATATTAGGTACTTATTATGATTCTATTTTAAATCGCTTAGGAAGTATCTCATACTGTACGTCTAATTTCAATCTGGTTTAAACCAGAAATTTGACTACCAATAGGAAAATTAAAATCAATACTAGTAGGAACTAAAATTTAACTAAATGGATCAACAAAAGGCTTCTCAGCTTCAAAACCTTTAAAAAGAGCTTTGACTGCTAATAAGAACATTAAATCAATACAAATAGGAACCAAGATATCATTATGTGCAACTACAAAAAAGCTTCTCACTTTCAGATGAGAAAAAGTGAAAAAAATACTGAGAGGGAAAATGTTTATCCTGCTATTTCCTAGTAGGAAAATTTTGACTAGAAAGACATACATAAAACAAATGACAAGAAAAATGGGGAAAAAGGGTGAAAAGTCCAAAGCAAGGTTACACTCACTATTCCTCTCCTCTACTAACAAATACTCAAAGGTATTCGTGCTAAATGGGTCCCAGTGCCTTGTAATTATTACCAAAAAGACATGAGCAATAATATCATTACTGTAATGACTACTCATTAAAATCATCTTGACATGACTTAAAACACACAAGGCTCAAATCCCACAAAAACTCAAAAAAACCAAAAACAAAACTTAAATGAAGAAGCAAGGAATACTAGGATTATGACATAGCAAGGAATGTAGGATTATTCATTACCTTCATCACGTATTTGTAATGCAAGTCCCCTATGTGAATCAACAACTGTAATGTTGTTGAAATATAAGCCCTCAAAATTGAAATAGCTGGCACTCCCAAGCTTGATTGCTGAGGATTTAGTCCTAATCCAGCAATCTGTTGCTGTTAAATTGTACAGAGGCCCTGTATATGTCTTTGGGCAAATTGCATCATCACCTGTGTCAATAGTACACCTAGTGATAATAGTGTTGTTGGAATCCTCTATATCAATGCCATCATTATTTGGTGTGTTGAAGTCCCCAT
This sequence comes from Chamaecyparis obtusa, assembly GCA_027943335.1. Lineage (NCBI taxonomy): Eukaryota > Viridiplantae > Streptophyta > Pinopsida > Cupressales > Cupressaceae > Chamaecyparis > Chamaecyparis obtusa. The sequence continues at coordinate 234,884 of BSBK01007377.1, forward strand.
ATATAAAGACGTCATGTATTGAAATGTTATTTGACCGAACAAGGTGCAAACTGCACAACAATATGCAAGGTTTACAGTTTAGAAGGCTGCGAACAATATTTAAAATGTTTTCTCATACCTGCCCACGTTCAAGTAAATTATATATGAGCAACCAAGCAAAAAAGAAAGAAAATCTAAGTTGAAACAACATTTCAAAAGTAGCATCCAATAAATGTCAAGAGTGAAAGATGGTCAATTGCCAGCGACTAACTCCAAGAATTTTAAATATAAATGACAACTACTGTATCTCAAATTATACTTCACTGTAATCAGGCTTAAATAATGCTAAACGAGATACAATATAATCAAGCTTATAATATGCTAAATGAGATACAATGTATTCACCAATAGGTTTGTGTTCATTATCTGTTCAAACAAATTGTCTAAATGATCCATAATTGTGTTTCAATGCACAATAAATATTTCAATGTGTGTGCCTGTATTTATTTCCAAAATAATACATATCATACTGAATAGAGTACAAGAAAAATGCACAGAAATATACTTTTGAACCTATGGACAAATAATTAACATCTTCCTATTTATATTCAATATAGACACAAAGTTGGCTGCATTTTTAGACTCTAGCACTAGCCAGTGGTTCCTCATGGTGTAGTATTTGGGAATAAGAAAATCTGGTTATTGGGTACATGAAAGGGTTATGCTTATTAATTCTGCATATTCATGACATGTTTAGTCATCATATATTTAATGAGTAACTTGTGATACATTATCAGTCATCATGTCGATGTTACAAAAGCATCCCAATTATTGTGTGTTACATGAAGGATTTAGCCATAAAATAGACAGATGTAAGGGCCCCACTTTGTTTTAACATGCTTTGCATAAGAAAGCAGAGCCTCGGTCCAGGTTGTAAGTTTCTTGCTCAACAGTCCACATTGGACCTTGGGTTCATGTAGATTTCAAGCCAAGTTATAACACAGAATATCAACCTTTATTTATGACAGTAATTTCTGTGTTTCTGTGGGCCCATGTTACTTATGCCATTTGCTTAAATGGTAACTGCACTGTGGTAGAAATTTCCTGCTAATATTTTTCTGTCAATATTTGCAGTGCTTGGTAAAGAAAATTTTTGTGATATGCACTGTATGACTGCATGTTGCCAAGGCAATTCATCCAGAACAGGTGGTAGCAGTAGCAGAATGAATGGCCACATTTAAGCCATGCTCCCTCTGAGAAAATGTCTGTTCCTAAGAAGGGGCTACCACAGAACTAGTTGCAGATATGTGTAACAGTAATAATGCTGAGATTTTGTTAGACAAAATTGAGGCCTCTAATAACAATGACAGTAGTGACAGCGCATGCCATTATTGTGAAGTGCAATGAAGTTCATAATTCTGGACGATTAACAAAAGTATTTCTGATATTTGGGGGGTGGGACAGAAGTTCCACCGCTTTACTAAAGAATGGCTTAGATGGTACTAACAAAGCAAAACCCTCTCTGGAACACATTTACATCAGATATGCTCATATCAATCCTAAGGAAAATTTTAGTCATGTTAAAATTGAAAACAGTTGGAGTGACGGTAAATCACCATGAATTCAAATTGAGCATTAAATTGTGGCAACTAATATTGTCAGCTCTCTGACAATAATGTTGCCTAGGATTCCCTGATATAGAACTATTAAATTTGGCATTTTCCCAAAAGTTATAAGTGGATCTAAGAACTCTTAAAAGTACATGACTTAAATGTTTGTCCACTTACAGTGCAATAGGGTATGTGAAAGAATTACAGGTCAGTCTCCTCCAAGGAAATTTGTAATGACCCTTGTACTTAAATAATCAGATCTGAAACCCTTTAGGGATTCCTTTATCAAATTTGCAAAAAGAAGAAAACAAGCAAATTGGTACACAGAAATGTTTACCGAATCACACTGAACTTAAGTTGTTACTTTGTACAACTGATATAAAATGTTTATAACAGATCTCAACATGGAATTTATTACAATTTCGCTGTTAAATACTGATGCTAACAGTAATATAAATCTGCTGCAACTTAACCTAAAATAGAATCCAAAACTGGAGCCCAAAATGCACATGGATGCAGTCAAATACTTCCAAAGAACTCTCCAAACTTTACACCAAAGCATTTATTGTCAACATGCATGAAAATATATATCCCAAAAGGCCACAGCCTCAAGGCTGCCAATGCACTTCTGCAAACTCAGATTACAAGGAAACCCAAAATGCTCCAAAAAGGGTGGCCAGAAGGCACTGCAGAATCACAATGTTTTCAAGGAAACTTTACCAAACTCACAAAATCTATTCTGAGTGCTAAAATATTAGTTTTAACAATGGAATAACAGCCTATGTTGTTATCAAAGCTGCAAAAAAACTAAAAATATAATCTCACAACTATCATCTCAAAACTAGTGGCAAACTCCTACATACTGTTGAAAGAAACTATGAAATATGTAACCATTCTGCACAATGGAAAACTCTGAATGAGATTGCACCTTGATCAACCTCAGACTCCCATCCTTCGCCCACTTGAAAACCTTCAAACTCTCATTGTTCAATCTCCTTCTCCAAAGATTTATCAGTCTCTAAAGAAACAAGCCAAAGCTCTATCAAATACGCAAACAAGAATGCCCAAAATGAGAAATCGCCTCCAAATATTTAAAGTAGGAAACCCTCACGACTCCCTCTTGGAAAAATAAATAAACTATCATCAATTTCGCTAAAAAATAGGTTCCCATTTGACCTTGAGTTGCCAACTGTTGAGTTACCCCAAAGGTCCCTTCCATTTGTAACTATCACTTCTTTTTTGAGAATTCTAGCTACATGAATCCAAAGGAAACATCCCAATGTCGCAATAGGTCAAATTCAATATTAGTTAATCATATTTTCAAATATTTCCTCTCAAATGACAAAATTGGCCTCATAAAGAATTCTCGTAACTATCTTTGGATTCTTTGCTAAAAACAAACTATAACTCCACTATGACAACCTGTCATAACTGTCATAGCCATTAATGCCCCCTAAGTTGGATCCACTAAAATAATAATAAATTTAATATTTATTTTCCCAAAATATGTAAATTGCATCGAGACATTATAAATATTAAATAAAAAATCTTCCGCAATGTATCTTGTCAAAATTGACTTACTATTTTTGGTTAATGATGACATATTTTTAGGAAGTTCTATTTTCAGAAAAAGGGATATGACAAGTCCTCCCTTCCAAAAATTGCTTGTCCTCAAAAATTTGCCATCATAATTCTCCAAGATCCTAATGCCAAAGTGACCTGTTATCCCAAACTGCAAATTACGTCTTTATCTTGTACATTTGACATGTTTGTTAGAAATAGGGAATACTGAGAGGGGGGGGTGAATCCGTATTCTACAAACTTTTACTTTTGCCCAATTATGGATATAACAGATTAACTTGATACATGCATAACATAGTAAACTAAAGAATATGCATAACAGTAAAGCAAATGAACTCATAACACATTATTTGTTCTCGATGAAACCCTAGCCAAGGGAAAACCTCGGTGGGGATGGTACCCACAAAGATCCACTAATCAAAAGTATCCTGTTAAGGATGTTGACCCTGTTAGGAGCCTATTACATGCATATAGTGTCTCAATCCTGATTAAGGGACTTTAGGCCTTGTTAGAAGCCTCAACCCTGCTAAGAGTTGGTAGAACAAAATATGATTACTAGATGAGCCCACTGCCCAAACAAGTAATGTACAATGATTGCTAATTACAAAATATGGCAAGGTACATAACCTTATACTGCTTGCTTGCTTTCACAACTTCGCATCAATATCTCTTCACTATATGTTCGCTATACCATCTATATCATTACAATTGCTTGTCATCTTTTCGCATTTACAAATGCCTCATATTTATACAAGTTATTAAGGCTAATAACTCTTACAGTCGGCTTAACAAAAGCATTATACAAAATACATATTTACTCAAGGGTTAACATCTAGGATGTTGTCCCTTTATATTGTTAAGACATTATTTTGATAAACAAAATAATCCCTTAACTCTTTACCAATTTTGTCTTCATAAACTGTCATGTCGGCTTAACACTGTCTGTGGTAAAACTGTCATTACTTATTCCATACATGTCGTACTAACTTGCGCTCTCAGGTGAGTCTTCTATAATCATCATAGTATCTATGTTCAAGTGCGCAAGCACTGAACTTACTCCAATCATCATCGCTGATCAAAACTGTCTCCGAGTACACTGGAAAAACACTGTCTCATACTTAGACAATTTTGCTTTGCGCTCAGACATACTTGCTCTCTATCATATGCGATCTTCATATAGATCATATGTTGCCATAATGACGTCTAAGTATCTAACTCAGCCAAATTGCCAACAATCTCCCCCTTTGTCATTGGTGGCAACATATGAGAAAATTGGCTAAGTCATAATACTTCAAAAACTCAAAATTGTGGCCATAACAAAAATATATATCCGCTGTCCTTATAACTCCATATATCTTAGCTATATCCTGTACTCCCCCTAAGAATATACATTCTTATCATATATAACAATTTTCTGCTAGATATCTCTCCCCCTTTGACAACAATGACAAAAAGGGTGACAAAGTTGTGCTCAAAAAAGTGTATACCTTGATTCAATATTGCAGAGCCGGTAGGCTTGCAACACAATCTACAAAATTTAGCTTGATGTTCTCTATCTCCTTCTCCCATGCCTTCTTAATAGTGTCTGCAACAGTGAGTAGTGCACACAATCCATAAGATGCTATTTCACAGGCTTGAAGGTTTGCAAAACTAAACTTCTGAAAAGATGTCTTTGATGAAAGACATTCTTCCAATTGTCCTTCAACAATGCTTAGCTTAATGAAAATATGCTCTCTTAGAAGAGCGAATCTTTTCAGTTTCCTATCCTTGTCATCAAATAGAATCCTTATTTCATCGTTAATCTTGCTGATTTTCTTCTCAATGTCCAATATCTTCACATTGGGGCTGGCTAGAAGATTTACCTCTGTCTGAATCTCTGCTTCTGTCTTTAATCTTTTGAATTTCTTCTGATACAAGATTCTCAGATTTTGTACACTGAATGTACAAAGTTTTATCTCTGTCCAAGTTCCTTCTTAAGTCTTTTATACAGATATCCAAGTTGTTGATGTTATTCCTAATATTTTGGCTTATGTCTAGAAGTAATTTGGCCTCATAGGCTGCTTGAGCCTTTACTTTAGCTATGTTAGATAAGTTGGTAAACTCATCATCAAATACATTCACAATTGTCTTAGCTCTTTCAAGAGGGTCTACCTCTGTTATCTGTGTAGTCACAATACTTTGCAACTTCTCTGTTAGTTCCTTCAGTGAACCTTCAAGGCTTTTCACCTTCTTATTCTTCCCAATTATCTTGTTTAGAGATGTGATCAATTCCATCTGATCGTCATCATCAACTTCTTTTCCAAAACTTTCAAATATAGATCCATACTGTGATTTCTTTGCAGTCTCAGGTGTAAGACTGATTTTTGCTTGACTAGGAACATCTACTTGTTTCTCTATTTCCTTTTCTTCTTCAATCCTTGATTCTCTCTTCTCTTCTTCTCTGGCATTGTCCTGCTCTTCAAAAGCCGAATTGTCAACAATGTTTTCAAGATTATTGAAAGGATTATCATCACTATCTAAAGTAATCTTCGTTCCTTCCACATGCATTGACTCATCTTCAATGTTTATAGCTGGTGGAGAGGGAATTCTGTGATGTTCAGCTTCCTTATCTTGCTTTGTTTATCCTGCTGCAGTAGAGTGTCTTTCAACACTAGCTGTCATTACTTTGACTATGGCTTGCTCTGTTTCTTTGTTGATCTCTTCATAATTTCCTCCCATAATCTGAATGGTTCTTTTCTTTGTTCTCAGATGGGTGTTCAGTTCTTTCATAATCTCCTTGAAATGTTCTTCATCTTTAACATCACATAATTTTCTTACAAGATTTTCTCTGATCTTATTGTCTTCTTTTGTTGCTCTTTTCTTTCTGTTTACTAATTTCTCATATAAGTCATCAGGTATCTTGCCCTGAATTGTGTCAAACTTCTTGAACAAATTGATATGTTTACTGAAGAAAGAGACACTCTGAAAAGAAAATATGATGATGCAAAGAACCTCATTGAAAAACTGAAAAACAAGTTGGAAGATTTTAAATCAGAAAAGGAATCTACAATTCAAATTGAAGATTGTGATGACAACCTGGAAAAAGAAAATGAGATCCTTAAACATGAACTGAAGTTAGGACATCTGAAGTTGAATTTGAAAGATGGAAATAGCAAGAACGAAACAAATCTGAAATCTGAGAATGAAAATCTGAAATCTGAGAAAGAAGATCTAAAATCTAAACTTTGTGTAGTGACATCTGAACTTGAAAAAACCAAATTACAGTATGCTGAACTTGAGAAGTACAATACAATTGTGAAAGGTGAACTGACTCAATCTAAGCAACAACTTGAGAGACTATATTCAACAAGTGAGAAGATTGATGAACAATTGTCTTATCAAAAGCCATTCTATGATAAAACTGGTCTTGGATTTATCTCATCTAAAGAGAGTAAAAAGAGCAAGGAACCAGATCTGAAAGTTTCTGAAAGCATAGAAGAAAAGAAGTCTGATGAAGTTGACAAATCTGAAGATACACCCAAAGAAGATGAACCACCTAAACAAGAAGAGTCACCTAAAGGTACACAAAGAGAATTTAAAGGTAGATGCTTTGCTTGTAATACTTTTGGTCATATGAAGAAAGATTGTACTGGTAAGCAATTTAAACCTCTTAATGGTTATTGTTATAATTGTCATGGTTTTGGACATAAAGCTATTGAATGTAGAAAACCTAAATTTGTTGAGAATAATAATAGTAGTAGAATGTTTAGAAATACTAACCATGCAGATAAGAGACCTACTGAAGATATGAACAAAAGAAATGGAGTAGTATGTTATAGATGCAACAAAGCTAGACACATTGCCAGAAATTGCAGATCACAAATCAACCAGTTAGGACCAAAATATGGAAACAATGGAATAGTTTGTCAGATATGTAACATGTTTGGACATACAGCAAGGTTTTGCAGAGTGAATAATAGGGTTTATCATCCTAACCCTAACCCTAGAAGTCATGCAAGGAGAAATGAAAATGCAAGTAACAGTCAAAGAGGATGCTGTAGTAATTCAGAAAAAGTGAAGTTTGCTAAAGCCACGGATCAAGGAGATATATTCAGCACTGAAGGTAATCAGAAAGGTGAAGTATCTAATGGTAAGAATGAATCTCTACCTAACCCATCTCACAGTACTTAATTCATGAAAATTGCAGTAGAATAGGAAGTTAGGATAGTATAGAAGTTAGTATAGGTGCTGATCCATATCTATAGAGATCTTACTCAAGCTGCTAGGCTTTTCTTGAATGATTCTTTTCCAAGTAACTAAGCTCTGATACTAATTGTTAGAAATAGGGAATACTGAGAGGGCGTGTGAATCAGTATTCTACAAACTTTTATTTTTGCCCAATTATGGATATAACAAATTAACTTGATACATGCATAACATAGTAAACTAAAGAATATGCATAACAGTAAAGCAAATGAACTCATAACACATTATTTGTTCTCGAGGAAACCCTGGCCAAGTGAAAACCCTGGTGGGGATGGTACCCACAAAGATCCACTAATCAAAAGTATCCTATTAAGGATGTTGACCCTGTTAGGAGCCTATTACATGCATATAGTGTCTCAGTCCTAATTAAGGGACTTTAGGCCTTGTTAGAAGCCTCAACCTTGCTAAGAGTTGGTAGAACAAAATATGATTACTAGATGAGCCCACTGCCCAAACAAGTAATGTACAATGATTGCTGATTACAAAATATGGCAAGGTACATAACCTTATACTGCTTGCTTGCTTTCACAACTTCGCATCAATATCTCTTCGCTATATGTTCGCTATACCATCTATATCATTACAATTGCTTGTCATCTTTTCGCATTTACAAATGCCTCATATTTATGCAAGTTATTAAGGCTAATAACTCTTACAGTCGGCTTAACAAAAGCATTATAAAAAATACATATTTACTCAAGGGTTAACATCTAGGATGTCGTCCCTTTATATTGTTAAGACATTATTTTGATAAACAAAATAATCCCTTAACTCTTTACCAATTCTGTCTTCATAAACTGTCCTGTCGGCTTAACACTGTCCGTGGTAAAACTGTCATAACTTATTCCATACATGCCGTACTGACTTGCGCTCTCAGGTGAGTCTTCTATAGTCATCATAGTATCTATGTTCAAGTGTGCAAGCACTGAACTTACTCCGATCATCATCACTGATCAAAACTGTCTCTGGGTACACTAGAAAAACACTGTCTCATACTTAGACAATTTTGCTTTGCGCTTAGACATACTTGCTCTCTATCATATGCGATCTTCATATAGATCATATGTTGCCATAATGACAACATCTAAGTATCTAACTCAGCCAAATTGCCAACAGTGTTGCATCCTTCGCCCAAGAACATTGGGGCAACTCAAGTTCTCAGATATCTCTGTGAAAATAACATGTACCAAATAGTAATAACCAATAAATCCATGCTCTATATATATAAACTAATGAGGCCTTCTCTCTCATTCTTGAGCTTGTCAACGATCTTCTGAAAAACTTCTGTGAGCTTCCCAACTTCTGTTTCATTCAACTTCATTCTTGGCATTCTGATAAATTTCAGAGATGTGAGCCTAGACTGAGTGACTTTGTTGCAACAATATTCAAGGTGTAACCAATTCATCGATATTATCTTAATTGGCTTTCGATTCCCTTCCACTGATAGCCTCTTTTTTTCAGTCTTTTCCCTCAAATGTGTATGTGCATTGTCATAAAGAAAGTTGAACCATAAACTCCTGCCACCCTTGCTAATGATATAAATGTAGTTTATGCAACACAATGGAGAGTAATAATATTCAATACATCATAAAACAACAGCACGTGGGATAAAATTTCTTCTTCCATTTCCACATTGTTGAAATGCACAATACCAAAATGTTCAATAACAAACTCATATACCCCAGCTTGAGAGATGGTCTACTTATGGACTGATCTATAACAGCAATAATTCAGTAGAGGAGTGGCAAATAGCACCAACGAACAGCAACATATACTCCATGATTCTTCAAAAATCATACCAAACATCCATATCACACCATCTGCCAGCATTGTTTTGCTCCAAACTGAAAGAATGATCCCAAAATCTTTGAAGCTAAATGAATAGAGCAAATAAAAATATATAAATGGTCTTGATTAGCATCAAATTTATTTATAGCAGCAACATACTCCATCATACACAATAGTCATAAATCTTCAAAATTTCAAATAATTTCACTGGGAATCTATAGACAACACATATATACTACACAACCTCCCTGCACTTCCTCCAAAATAGTGTTATGATGGCTGAAATAATTGCCACTGATGGAGAAGAAAACTAATAATGCAATGTCCCCTTCTCCTTAGTGATCATTTAGGTGTTGATTAGCCTATACTTTTGTCATCCCGGTAGGCTACTTCGGCGATATAAGAGATGAAAGGCTGGCATTATCAATTATTAATTGACAGAGAAATAAATAATATTATTTTGAGCCCATAAAGCAATATTATAATGGAAAAATCACTTTTGGTTATAAAATGAAATTATTAAAATAAAGTGACTTAAGTTATGAAATTAAGTCATAAAGTGACTTTATTAAGAAGGTAATAAAATATAAAGTGACTTTATCATGAAGACAAAGTTATAAAATGACTTTATTTTATTTATTAAGCCTTCTAGAAATGGGACAAACCTCTTGGAGGAGGGAAAAGTTTATTAAGAATCGCACATTGTAATTTGAGGTCCAAAGGCAGTTTAGAAAATCTAGTTAAGGGGTTTCCTCCCTTCTCCAAGTATTATGAGATATTGATTTGATACTTGATAATTTCTTCATTGTTGCTGTTTTGACAGTGGCAACCATATATGATGATGGAAACCTTTGGATATTTGTAGGTTGGACTGAAACCCAACACTACTTGAGAGGTGGACTCACTCAGGGTTCATCATTGAACAGATTTGCATCATTTTAAACAAGTTTTGGAAGAAAATTTAAGCATGTTCTAGCATTGTAACAACAACATATTTGATGTAACAGCCATGCATGTTTTATATCAGAATCATTATTAATAAATTTGTGTTTGTAATTGCTTATTTCCTGGTAAATCTATAGTGTTTCCTTTGCATGTTTTTATTTTGCAATGATATGTAGCAAAACATGGCACAAATTGAAAACCCAAATCAGATTTGAAACAATATCCTAGTTCAGGATATTTCAATGGTATCAGAGCCACAAATCCTATCAACTCGTGAGGTTGCATGTCAGATTTTTCAGTTGCATGTGAGTCGGATGTTATTGCATGGCAATTTGGTGAGTACCTAGATGCTTGCACGTTAGTTTAGGAGCAGTTTATGAAGAGGGTTACCATTGCATGTTATTTTCAAGTAGATCTGGTTAGTGGATTTGTGTTGCATGACAATTTGGTGGATACCCGTTGCATGTTACTTTTAAATCAGTTTAATGAAGTGGGCTTCTTTTACATGTCATTTTCAAGCGGTACACATTTTTGGATTCGATTGCAGGGCAGTTATGATCAGTTCCAAAATGTGGGTTTACTTTGCATGTTAGTATTTTGACTCATGTGTAATAGTGAATGAACTCAAAGGTATATTGCTAGGAACAAAGGAAACAAATTCAATGTTTATTTCAAACATCTACAATAGGGGTATAAAAAGGTTACATCAATGGCTAAGATTAAAAATGGGAGATTGTTACCTACTTTCCTTCCTGCCTCACTAGCTTAAAAAAGGGATATAAAAAATAGTGAAAGTCCACAAAGAAATGATCGACATATGGAAAAACTTATGAATGGTATGAATGACTTCTTTCAAGCATTTCAAAAATATCAATCGCATATGTCATTATTGTTATAGAAATTGATTTTGAAAGATGCTAAAAAGATGGATAAGAGCCATAATAACAATGAACACATTGAAGTCACTAATGATGAGCATATAGATCATCCCAATGCTGAGAATTCATTCGAAGAAGAAGCCAGAAGTTCACTTCAGCCATATGAGGGTTTAAGCAAAAAGGATTATTAAGAGAGATAAACATGACTTTTCTTGATGTTAAGCATGAGATTGATACGGATAATGATGGTATGGATTCTTTGGGAGACCACAATGCATCTTCTAGTGTATTAGTTGATTCTAGTGATGATGCAATTCATACACATGAAGAAAAATCAGAACATGGCATTCAAAGTGCAAGTGTTGAGAATGACGTTTCCAATAAAGAGGTGCTTGTGAAAGTTGAAGGCATGACACAAATGCATGACAATTGTGTTGATTGTTATAACAGCAGTGATATATCTCTTCATCATCAAGGTAATGCAGCCCATGATCATGGAGAAGATAATGTGATTGAGTCACCTAATGCTGACATTCAAGTTTTGAAAGATGAACATGAATCGTCGATTGATGATACATCCTCCAAGAGGACTGAATTTGTTCACTTTGGAACAACACTAAATCAGTCCCAAGTAATGGTTGAGAATTGGATTGAGAAGGCAAAGAAAGGTAATTTGATAGCCCAACAAGCCAAGTTTCCCTGCAACAAATTACTATTATTGGCAGACATAATGATTCTATGGAAGTTACTATTAGTGGACCAGCCACTCATGAGTTGACTTTAGGTGTTGGTGATGGCATCTACATTCCAAATTTGATATTGGCACCTAGTTCTTGTGAGGATACAACTACATATTGGTTGGCATTTGAGCCAAATGACATAGGTTGTTTAGAGACAAGTAACTGTCCTACATAGCTGTTCACTACATTTTCAGAATTGTTCAGGTCTACATCAGCTATGGGTATACATTGGAATGTGTGGGAACACGATTACTTGATGGGAAATCCTCATGAGATGAATCTTCTACTTTTGCCTTGGTATGATGACATCATTGTCATCCTATTTGTTGCTGGTTTGAGATATAACAGCGATATGTGGTGGCCTAATCCGTTGATTTTTGAATATGTGAGAGTTGCTTATGGCATCCTTTGGTTGGATGAATGGTGATGATACATTGGTATTAAACTACTACTTCATCTCATACAACAGGTTCTATATTTGGGATCCAGGCATTGATCGGTTGGGTGTATTGTTTCACATGGATTCCATTATGTTGCTTCACGGTTTGTGGTGTATTGCCGTTGATATCAAAGTAGTGCAGCGTTTTGGTGGAGCAGTGTTCATGAGGTTGATATGGGATCCTAGTATTTGGCCTTGGCATGCAGGTGTAGATTGCTTGAGGGCAAGCAATCTTGGGAAGGGAGGACTGTAATGTCCCCTTCTCCTCAGTGATCATTCTGGTGTTGATAAGCCTATTCTTTTGTCATCCTGATAGGCTACTTCAGAGATATAAGGGATGGGAGGCTGGCATTGTCAATTATTAATTGATGGAGAAATAAATAATATTATTGTGTTAATGTTATAGCTATTTCAAAATCTAAAACATTTAAATTATATATTTAATTTAATTTAAATAAAATCGCAATTGTATTGGTAAATAAAATTAAGTGTATTGCATCTCGGGCCCTCCCATTGGCGCCTTATCTATTCCTAGGTGGGTCGGCCCTCATGGCAATTATTTCCTAAGTCGGCCCTTTATCTTCTTGGCGCCAAATATTATTTTATTCTCATGAGTTGGCCTGCATGAATTAAGTTTTCGGGAGGTATATATAGAAGTCTGCCACAAGCATCCAAAATGGACTACACATCATAACATACAAGCAAATTACTACTGAGATATATGCAGCCATCTTAAATATGCAAACTTCTTCAATGTGTGCGTCAATGTGTGCGAATTCCTCAGCTAGATAGGTGGACTTCATCAATACATATGCGGGCATCATCAAACTAACTGCCACAGCAGTAAATAAGATTGCAAATATTCAGCTCGAAAGCGATTTATATTCAACTGAAGATCAGTGACCTTTTGACAGCGACTTATATATAAGATCGGTGATCCTTGACAGCAATTTATATATTGAAGATCAGTGATCCTTGATAGCATTGCAATCTGCCCTGTCTTCACATCATTCACTGAGTTAATCAACAGTGAAGGTTTGGTTCATGGTGAATGCATCTTTAAGATCCAGTTCACATCTGGTCACACTGAACATCCAAGCTTCATCCACAAATCAGAGATCCTATTGAGAAGTCAGATCTGGACCGTTGTTGGGCATCTATTCTTCATGATTAATTTGCTTCGTGGATCGGGGATCCTCAGCAAATTCTCAGCTATATTGTTGTAAGTGAATTGGGAAACAATAATCAATTGGATCTAAATGCTGGGTTTTTCTTCATAGAAGTTTCCCAGGGTAAAAATTGTGTTGTGTCTTATTCTGATTTTGTCTAAATTTACTGTTATGTTATTAGATTAGATCTGATTACTTACAATTTAACATTTTGAACCCAAAAGTAATATTATAAGAGAAAAGTCACTTTGGGTTATAAAATTAAATTATAAAAATAAAGTGACTTAAGATATGAAATAAAGTCATAAAGTGACTTTATTAAGAAGGTAATAAAATATAAAGTGACTTTATCATGAAGACAAAGTTATAAAATGACTTTATTTTATTTATTAAGCCTTCTAGAAGTGGGGCGAACCTCTTGGAGGGGGGAAAAGTCTATTAAGAATCATACATTGTGATTTGAGGTGCAAAGGCGATTTAGAAAATCTATTTAAGGGGTTTCCTTCCTTCTTCAAGTATTATGATATGTTCATTTGATACTTGATAATTTCTTCATTGTTGCTGGTTTGACAGTGGCAGCCATATCTGAGGATGGAAACCCTTGGATATTCGTAGGTTGGATGGAAACCCAACACTACTTGAGAGGTGCGCTCACTCAGGGTTCATCATTGAGCATATTTGCATCGTTTTAAACAAGTTTTGGAGAATAATTTATGCATGTTCTAGCATTGAAACAACAATATATTTGATGTAACAACCATGCATGTTGCTTATTTCCTTGAAAATCTATATTGTTTCCTTTGCATGTTTAGCTTGCTTGTTTGCATGTTATTTTGAAATGAAATGTAGCAAAGCATAGCAAAAATTGAAAACCCAAATCAGATTTGAAACAATATCCTAGTTCAGGATATTTCAAATAATATGACAAAAAAAGAAACTTCCTCCAAATAAACCAATTTACAGTTACATATGACTAAAATTAACAAAACCAACAACATACAAATGATGTAACAGCTGCAAAAATAACAAACCTGTGTAATAATCACCAATGACTAGAGTAGAATTGGTGGGTAGCCATGTAGGGTCTGGAATCATTTCCACAAATACCTTTACACTTTTGAAATTCCCTATACAAGCCAAACAGATTTGAGAATAACAAGATTTGAGAATAACTCAAGACTATTTCCTGAAACTCTGTTTCATGCTTTCAAATTTTATGGAGTTCTTCCTTTGCACCATAACAAGTCCCTTTCGAGAACTCAAAAAAGTTCCATTGCCAGCACTGATTAGCAAGTGACATCCTATGACTACTTGCACTTCATTCTTAAGCTGCAACCACTGAGCCATGTCTTCACATCATTTTCCTCTCACTCATGTAAGATCAAATTGAAATTTCCTGCATACGTTACTGATTTGAAAATTTTGGCAACTGTAAATTGAGATTTATATCAAGCAAGAAGTCAATTTCATGTACATATTCCTTAAAATGGTCATCTTGGAAATCCTCTTCATAAACACACGGTGTAGAAAGTGTTAAGGATACATATTTATTGAAATCCATTAAAAACTCTAAAACATATTATAATCTTCTATTATTGATAAGAAACCCATTTACTATAACTTTCAACCTCTTCTTCTCCATATTAATAAAATCACACCTTTTCATTAATGAAGTCCAATCACCTCCCCAAGAAATACCATATCCTTCTACAAATGTATGTGAGAAATCTGAAATAAGATATGAGTTGATTACCTTCATTGGTTCATTAATTACTTCTTGTATTCCATTCTTCTTCCTGACGGAAGTATTGTTGATATGATCTGAGTGTGATAATAACTTTGTGACCTTCTTGACTAGGAACAATGAAGCAGCCCTTGTAAACAGCTCTATATATCCATGGGTAGAAAACATCAAATTGACACCATGCTTAGTAGTTAAATTGACAACGTCAAATTGATGCCTTCTTTCCTGACAAAATTTCCATGTTAAGAATCTCATTGCCCATTTCCATTTAACAATTACCCAAAATCTTGTCTTCAAGTGTGGTACTTGGCTTGCATAAGTGATCCATTAATTGTGAAGATTGATCCTTCAATAAGTAGTTAGAAAGCACAAATAACCCTATAGGAATCCTCATAAACTTCCTTTCATTCCCAATGGAAAAAATACAGATCTCAATAGCATCTCTAACCAATTAAATTCCCAATAAATTTCATCAATCCCATATTCTTATGTAAAAGCAACTTTGAGCCTTAAGAGAATGATCTACTCCTTTTTCCATGCTCTCCAACATGAAAATAATTTTGTGGTAACATAGAAAGTGACAAATCTGAAATATTTCATAGATTTTGGCTGCAAGTAGAATGCTCGTCCTCATTTGCCAAAAGAGACTTCATTGGGAAATATTCATAAGCTCTATTTTGTTGATCTAGAACCCATGAGTTTGGGTTAACCAAAATATTGCTTTCAAAATAAAATCAATCCATTATATTAGTTCGTAACTCCAATGGATCACCATGTGCCAAAACCCTTTTCCTTTTATCAAACTTGTTACTTTGAACAAGTGACCCTCTTCCATCTTGCATGTTAGATTCATTCTCTTCTTGCACAAAATGAGTTTTTGCTTCACTATTTGCACACTCAATGGGTGTGTCTTTCACAATATAAAAATATTTTGAAAAAAAATCTCCAAAATCAACATGCAATGCTGGTTTAGTAATAACTTCTTTTTGATTGAAGATTGATTACATTTAACCATAGATATTATGTTCTTCTTTGCTAGATCTTCATCTTCAATCTTCTCTTCCTTGATGATACCCTCTGACTCCACCTTAAATTGATTTTTATGCTTTCTTCTTTTCAAGTAGTATTCACCAAATGGTACTTCAAATCTGTTCACTGAAAGGTATTCCTCAAAAATCTGAGAACTTCTTGTTCTTGAGGCATATTTTCCCTGTTAGCGCTACATATTCAAGAAAAGTAATATACTTTTTATAATTTACAGATTTAATCAAATATTCATCAAACCAATTTGAAATTTTAACTGCTATACTTCCATTATCCAAACTCTTGGTAAGAGATTCAAAGAAATATCCTATGTTTAAAACTTGAAACCCTGCAGACTGACAAGATCTTCTTTCTCATCCACTGAGTATTCGCAAAATTGAGTAAACCCTCAGGCTAGCAAAATCAAGGATCTGATACCACTGTAATTGTTGAACACTTACGGATGCTGGGGGTGAGGTGAATCAGCATATATTAAAGCTTAACCAATTATTACTTGTTTCATCCATTCAACACATATGCAGAAGTAAATAACAAGAGCAGAGTGTGCAACACACAAGAACACCAAGATTTCTATGTGGAAAATCCAAGGAGGGGAAAACCACAATGAGATCCAACTCGCTATATAAAAAATTGATTACAATAATTGTTTTAGGCTCTAGGCCAAGGAAGCACATTGCTCCTAAGACTTGAAGGCTAAGGTGTACCACCTTAGGGCGAGATATGCAAACTAATAAACACTTCTTCAGAGCAAGATACAATGAAATATCATTACAATGGAATATATTTGATGCATTGCAGTACAGAAGGCATCCTCTGAAATGTTGATTACAGTTCTCTGTTTCATACATCTTGCGCACCTTCACTCTTATACCATACACCATACACACACTCATGCACTCACGCAAAAGGATGTAAACATATATATATCCTCCGCAACATAAAACAATATCAACTAAGTCAGCCTAATGAGATGAAACATGTAGTATGCAATTTTTTCAGCCAACACTATCTCCAATGCCTTGCAAAAGGAAATCAACACGTGTATACCACCAAACCAAGTCGACACAGTCTCCAAGCACTCCCAAAACTTCGCATCTCACCACACGCTACAATTGAGCAAGCCAACAGAACAAGCACAATTCATCATGCGGACCACCAAAACATTTGTGATGAACAACATATCATCTCCTGACGTCACCAAAACATATTTGAAAGTCGTAGCACAAAACCATCCATGCATACTTTGTCTCAGCAGAGACCAATAAGCAGAACTTCACCATTTCACCTACGGAATGTTCTAGCACTGGAAACCTGGAATGTACCTTCCCTGTATATCCACCAAACACCTACTGAAAATGCAAGCCAAAAAGTTATGATGCAAAACAATGCGGACCAAATTACAATAACTTTGTCAATCACTGTCACCATTACAATTGCACTTAGCCAAATACTCATACAAGCACTTGGACATCACCTTAATGTTCTGGAATAGATCTCAATCATCCTGATACTATGACTCCAAAATAGGTTAACATCAATGACAACACTATACAACTTATGAATATTGCCAATAATGTCCCCCTTTGTCATTGATGGCAACACTTGTACCAACTTTGTGTCACTACCCCTTTGACATCAAGGGCAAAGGGTACTATCTCTATGACACTTCATCTATACAACATTATTTACTAGATATTATCCCGCTAACTGTATTACATCTCCCACTTAGTGCACTAACTACATACAGCGCTCCAAAATATCATAAAATGCACCTCAACACTACACTATTCTTTCGCATATGTACAAGAGCAAAAATTTTGTCTTACTAGCAAAATGAATAGCTCATTTTGATGGAGGCAAGATGCCCTAATAGATAACTTTGAGTTGTGTCCAAGTGGTCTTCTATTCTTCTCCCAAAGAGGCTAGTATGTTGCATTGATATTGAATCTTCATTAGAAGATCTTCAGCCTCTTTTATTGAGCTTGGAGGCCTTTATATCCTGATTTGACTCTTCAAATAATTTCACTAGACCGGCAAGCTTCAGATCTACAATGTCCCTTAACAAACTGAACTACTTCTTTATCTTTTCCTTCTGATCTACCAGCAAAGACATCTACAGGTAGAGTTTCTCAATTTGTACGCTTTTGGTACCACCATCCTTATCCTTCTTCAAATCTAATGCTCTAGACATTTGAACAATTTGAGACTCAATAGAGTCTATCTAATCCTTTATGCTTTTAGTTGACACCAGCCACCTATGGAAAAAGTTAAAATTGATAAACTGCAATTACTTCATCCACAACTTCTTAAACTCTTTAAGGTTGTCCTGCAACTTCTTGTGTGCAATTGCACATCTATCTACAATATTCTGCAATCTCTTTTCCTCCATTTTCTTCTCCACATCCTTTTGTATATTAGCTTCCAATTAGAAGCATGGTCCTTGAAAGAATCAAGCAACATTTGCAGCTATAGCACACTCGGCAAAGAGGAATCAACTGTGATATCCAAAAGGCCTTCATGTAAGACCTTAATGACATCCTCAACCAACTCAATACTCTGCATGTGTGATTTGATAAATTATGTTTTTGCAGATTGGTGAAGTATGTCCCCAAGATGTTGTTGAGCTTTTAGAACCAGAATAACATAACTGAAACGCAAAACACAAGTAACAAATAACACCAGTCCTTATCCTGGGAAAACCCTCCTCACCAAGGGAAAAACCCAGCCACGCCAAAAGATGATTCCTTTATTCAGCATGTGAAACAAATACAAGTATTCTCGCTTATGATTGAAGTCTCCAAGCAGTCAATCAATAAGTCCGACTTTTCTCTTATCAAAGTGTCTCACAGTCTTCTAATAAAACAACTGATTACAAACATAATAGATCACAGAAACAGCTTAATGATCACACACAGATCGTAAGCAATAAGACAATACAATATATCAATGACTCAGCACTTAAACTAATAGTGCATGAAGTGCATAACTCCAAATCACCGTAATGATATGATAACAGAAGATACAACAAGGTTCGTGTATTCTCAGAGCAGAATGAACACACACCACCAGTCACGGTAACGCTGCACACTAACGATCACACACAGATCAAGAGCAACAAGATGATGTAAATATGTTTTCCTCTGCACTTATATACTCAGGAAACAAGAACATTGAAGTTCTGAAATAACAGTAGAAACCACAAAATAAACAATCTCAGAAAGATCCACCCAGGCACGATAACCCTGAAGTCTTAAGAAAGTTTTTTCATCCATCATACCACGATCTCAAAACATAGGAAAGAAGAAGACGATACTAGACT
Source organism: Chamaecyparis obtusa (assembly GCA_027943335.1). Classification (NCBI taxonomy): domain Eukaryota; kingdom Viridiplantae; phylum Streptophyta; class Pinopsida; order Cupressales; family Cupressaceae; genus Chamaecyparis; species Chamaecyparis obtusa. Next base: position 254,365 of record BSBK01007377.1, read on the forward strand.
CCTCAAAAGCTGAATGTGAACAGTCCACCCGATATGAACAAATACGACAAGAATAAAATGTGAGCCGTTACACATTACTATCACCGTTGTCCATAATGAGAATCGGCGACATAAATGACACGAGCCCAAACAAGAAGAAAACTGTCGGCATGTGTATAGACACACTCATGATGCCAAGCCAGCGCGGAGTATGTAAATGCACGGTGCCAAGAAAAACAGTGCTTGTATACGATGCCAACTCAAATATGGTGCCAAGTCATCATAGAGGTTACCAGCGAACAATAGGTAAGGAAAAGAACTGTCACGCAATGAAGCCAATCTGAAATGTAATCACAACTGAGAACTGAAGAAGGACGAGCAAGGAAGATAGATGACTGCAGAGCTTTGACGAAAGCATCAAAGCAAGACATAGGTATAATGATCTCTATCGCAGCTATAAAAACATTAACAGATGTAACTTATGAAGCGGGGTAAGTCTGGATAGGTCCATTTGGCCTTGTTGCATAGGCACCTACAAAACTTCAATGGCCACCACTGGCTCAAATTGCATTTGCAAACTTAGGTCTATAAATGAATCACCACAGGGTTCAAAGGATTCAACAATTTGCATATCTCCTTTCTCTTCAGCTCCCTTGTCAAAACTTTTCTCTTCATCCTTCTCATTTGTATCCTTCTTTGGAACCTTCTCTGTACTTGGCATATTGCCAACATCTGCTTTACTAGTGTTCCCTGAAACACTCTTCACTGTCTCCACATTCTCTGTGATGTCCGGAAGAGATGTATCTATTCGACCTTCTACATTAGCCTTTTCCGGAGGAGCGGACTTAGCTTTCTTCAAATCTTCAAATACTTTGGTTGCCTTTTCTTCATTATGTTTTATTATCCCGATTCCCATCAATATCTTTCGGATCTTTTCCCATAAGAGTATTAACCCTTTCCTTTGTTCTGAACTTTTGTACAAGCACTTGGGAAATCTTCACTTTGTCTTCATGTGATAGAGAGCCACATATCTTATCTAATGCTTGTTTCTATATCCATTTCTGTCAAAATTGCTTCATCTTTTTGTGCTCAAGGCATCTCTAAGTCCCTTAGGAAGTTTGTCCAAGATATCATCCAGATTCACACTAAAAGTCATCATGTACAAAAACAATTGCTTTCTCAATGGTAGCCTTGTCTACCAAAGGAGCATCTTCATATAAATTTGCAGGGGAAAGCAAGTACAATCAAACCACTAAGCAAGCAAAGAAGAGGGCTCTAGAATACATTCGCTCTTGGCCTTAGTGTAGAAATGGCTTTGGGTGGACCTATCATGTTTCTTCCTCCAATCTTTAATATGCTTACATAATTTTATTGATATACTATGATTATGATGCAATCTAACCCTAATCATTGAATAGATATGTAGATATATATTTGTATATGTTGTTTTATGTTATGATTGCAAGATTCAAATCTCGTATCACAATATTAAAGGAATATCTACTTGGTAAGATGTATCCCTGACCCTACTTTGTTGCAATTGTGATTCTAGGGAGTAAATTAAAAAGGGGACATCACACACACACATGATTTTTACATTTTTTTTGTACTAATGAACCCAAACCCCAAAAATAAATTTAGCTGAACCAGCCAACCGGATTCTCAAACCAGAACCCAAACAGACAACTTAGTTCTACATGCACAATAAATTTGTGCCTTAATATATAGGCCACCATCACAACTCAATTATTTACGTACACGTGTTTCAACATACATAGTAGCTTAGAAAAGACCATTAAAAGGCTTGTTCATGAAATGATTTCGGTAACCCTAATCTTCTGTGGCCGGCTGTTTTTCTCTTCGAGTGAAAACCCTTCATTTCAGATCTGGAATGAGATGAACAGCTGAAGGAAGCCCTTACAGTTTTGAAACTGACAAAGAAATCTAAGGGATTTGTGAATTGTCTAGTCAGTGGTTTAAGTTATGTTAATTAATAGTCAAATAGTAGAGTGCTAAATCAGTGAAAATCATGTGTGAATGCATAGTGCATAAGACACCCATACAAAGTAGTGTAAAACAAAAGGTAAAAGTGCAAGGTATAAAATTTATATAATGTTCATCAAGGAGTACAACCTTACCTCTATTTGAAATTGAATATATATCCTTTGATTTCGAATAAAAGCTTCTACAATCTAAAGTCGCTATGTTATCGAGGCATAAATGTATCCAGTTTCTACTTATCATTTATCAATTTGGTAAATATGTTTACAATTCTCATACTTAAGTCCTTGTTAGAGATATGAAATGCCCAAAACTAAATATTAGACACTTCATTTGTTTGTCATGTGCAGCTAATGTTCCCAGCTGTTTAAATTTTACTGAGAGATGTGTTTTGAAAAGAATTTGAGATAAATATCTAGTGAATGATAGAAACAATGTTACACAACTCCTAGAGTATTCTCTACTAAACATTTACACTGCGAACCATAGGGACGCATCCCTCCCCTTAAAACTCCTCATTTCCAAGACCAGGGGACAGCAGGGGGACATCCCACTGCCACCACCGTTGGGATTCGGGGGATGACCCTAGGATGGTGGGGACACCAAAATGTCTTTGGGACGTCTTGGGGATGTCCCTCGGGCATCCTGCAACGCCCAGGGATCTCCCATCCTGGGCATCCCAAAAGAGTTTGTTTTGTTTTTTATCATGTCCTGGGGATTTCATTGGTCATGATCCTCATTCTCTCTTTTCTCTTTTTCTCTAAGAGAAATTTTTGGGCATAGCCCCCAAACCCCCACTTCCAGCGCGTGGGGAAACGAAACATTTCCCCACACCCCTTCAATCATTCATTGGACTCTTACTATTAAATTCAATACTCATTGTTCATTTTTTATTTTAAATTTTTTTGGCTGAAACTTGTGTACAAAGAGAGTCTACAGGCACAATAAGATGTAGAGCTAGAGGAGCCAGCACATATTGATAAGGATGCTATGATTTCAGCTCCAGGACTGGTTGGTGTTAGTTTGACAGAGCTTGACCATGAAGGGTCCAGTCGTCCCACTGATGAGCAGGAGTTTGGGTATGATTAGAGGCCTCCCTTCACTATATTTGAACATCTTATACCTGTTTCATATTATGCTACTCGTTGTAATCATTTTTATCATATTTTTATATAATAAAAATTGTGAAATTGTATTTAGTATTTAAGTATCTTAAATTTTAGTGTTTAGTATTTGCAAAATTTTGTTATTTTACTAATGCACCAAATTTGTTTTTGAAATGTAATTCTTCTTTTTATAGCTAGTTTTTTTAGTACTATATATGTATATCAGACCCCCCGAACTTAGGCCCTTGGACCCTCCTCCCCAATCCCGAAGCTCTGTTCTCTTCGTTGTATCTCATTGCAAGGGTGTATAGTCGACCTAAAGACTTGCAGATTGACATTGTACTACTTGCAAGGGAATCATCAACAAAAATTTCAATATATATCCAGCTTAATGTCACCAAACAGAAAGCCCAAAAAAGAATGAAAATCAATTTGACAGCAAACGCCATACCACCAATAAGCAGGATCAGTCAGACGGATATTCGAAACAAGAACATTTTCACAGCCCAAAAACCCTCCAAGCCTGGGCCGGCATTCATCCCCACGGCAATCTCCCGTCACATTCCAGCTAATCATTACATTCTTTCGTTTGTCAAACCGCGTCACGAATTTTGCCGACTGGCCGTCAATTGTCCCCCCGCCAGTGATCCCCACGTTCGACGCGTTCTCGGCTAAAATAACATACCACCGGCTGCTCTGCGCGGGGTAATCATTCTGGTTAGGGCTTCCGAGCACGGTTGCCCCTTCTTCGACTACTAAAGTCACTCCCGTCTTCAGAAAAAGTGTGGCCGTCAAATACGACCCTGGCGGGAATCGGACCCGGCCGCCGCCCCTCGCCGAACAAGCGTCAATAGCAGCTTGAATGGGCGCCGTGTCGAATGTTTTTCCATCTCCCGTGGCCCCGTAATCAATGACGGAGTACAAATCTGAGGGTTTTGTGGAAGAAATTTGATAGATTTGCGCTGGGTCGGAGAAAACATATTGGAGGGTTTGACGGGTCGCGACAGGTCCAGCAGAAATACAGAGCAGTAGAACAATTGTCGCGTAAATGAGAGAGAAGATCTCCATGGCTGTTACAACGAATGGCGCATTGCCATAAAAAATTCTTCAGGACGTGTCAATTTTCCCTGTAAAGTGTGTGAATTAAAAGTTGCTTGCGATTCCTCAATATTAAAACATTTTCCTGTGAATTCCCCAAATTTTGCGAATACAACGAGCAACCTTCAAAAGAAGTTGAAGTTTTTGTTGGGGATTCTTTTGCATATAGAAAATTTGAAGTTTGAATAACTCTCGTTTAACTCTCTCTTGGGGGAGAGGGAGGGATTAGTAGTGCGGGGTCCAATAGTGAGGGATTAGTTGTCTCTATATGTGTATCTATTTTAAAATAAGGGACGTAAGCGTCAAAGTTCCTCTCTGGGGTGTAATGCTTGTAGATGTAGATGTAATGCTTGTAGGTGTAGATTAAGTGGATTGAGATTGCATATAAGACACTCTGGATAGAAAAAATTAGCTAGTTTGCTGTGAGTTTAGCAATATCTTTATAATTTATTGTCTCGTGAATCCATATTCATGAAGGTAGAATGAGTGCCTAAAATTTTGTGATAGAATGTTCAGTAAATGTAAAGTGAAAATATATAAAATTAAAATATTAATAAAAATAATAGTTCAAAAAATTAATAATAAAAACTTAAGTTTATTAAATTAATAAATAATTAATTAAAAACTAATTGTTAAATTTTTTTAAAATTCTAAATAAAAATTAAAAATATAATCAATATACTAGACAATAGTAAAATCAATTGGAAAATAAAATTGATATTAGAAATTTAAAATTTATTAACTAAAATTTTGTTGTTAATGTAAGTGATTGTTAATTCAATTATTAAAAAAAGTGACGTAATTGACATAGGATAAGGTAGAGGCATATTTTTTGTTAAAAAATAAAATAAAATTGTTTGCTATAATTTGTTGAAGAATTAAAAAGATTGGATTCAATGAATCCATTAGTATGGATCTAATAGAAAAATCCTTGTATGTTAAAAGTGGTATTCAATGCAAACTAAAGAAATCAAATCCAATAGAGAGTGTAAAATCAATGTTTTGATTTCCATTATACTGCACAATATAATATGAAAGCAAAACATAGCTTCGAAAAGATTGTGACATCAAAACACAAATTTTATTTATTTATTTATTTACACTTTCTACTAGATGTTGTAACAAACTTTACGATTCTATTTATTAGCTTTTATAATTCATTTATACATGTCGGGAAAAAATATTTTTCATTTATGAAATAGTTTTTTCTTTTTTATTTCCTTAAATTGTCTTTAATGCCAAAGATGCATCTATGATATTTTGACTTCATTACCACATAATAACAACAAGGCTGCAATGCAGCTAAGTTCCTGCCAAATTAGTTGCCAAAATGTTAACAAGAGTGTTTAGTGTTTGAAGTGTGGCAAAGAAAGACAATTTGCAATGCATGAGTACTAAGAATGTTTGTTTTTAAGAATTGCAATGTACACTTACACCATTGATGTATAATATAGGTTTACAATACTTGCAAAATTTAAATACTCAAAAATATCATATAGTCATGAATTTTAAGTTTTCAATTTAATTCTTATTATGTACATTTTAGTCAACTGATTATATTTCACAATCAAGCTCAATAAGTTTCAATCCCCGTCAACATTTAGATAATAATTACTTGATCAAGTAAATTACTATAAGATGTTCACTCAACCTTAACCTACATATTAAAATTATAATCCACAAACATTAGAACTCTTGTATTTACAACAACACAATATTAATAATCAATTTCATTGAACTTTGAAATGTATGTCTTGTATAAAAACTATGACGCCCCCATATGGAGTTACAATAGCAGAATTATGTCTATATTCTTCTAAATATTTAAAGAAAGGATATAAGTCCCTACATCTTTGTTCTGAGATTGTGAGTGAAAACTTTAGGGTGGGGAACACATTTAGCAAACCCTATGGAAAATCAGGGTAGTAAAAGTAGAGGATGTAAAGTGGACCTATCTCATTAAGAGATTTTCTATTCAAAAGTAAACAATGCAATGCCATTTTAAGACAATAATTTAACCTAATGAACCATCTTCTAAATCTGGAAGTGCATCCAATAGCACAAAGAAAAATCTTCCAAATTCAAAGTGCTTTTGTAAATAAGGCCATGAGGACCCCATCAAAAAGGAAACAAAAACATGAAAAGGAAAATTGTTAATTAAATCAATTTACTTTCACAAACCTAGAATTCAAAAGTTTGAAATTTATTTCGCTACTCTTACTGTTCCTTACCATCACAGAGATATTGCAATAAAAGAAGTGGAAAAATTTAAAATAGTCATATCCCAAACTGGAGTTGCTTCCAGTAAAAAAAAAAAGTGTTCAACATGTGTTAAAATATGGAAAAGAACTCCAAACTAGATAAGCATCTGCATTTATAAGAGTCAAACATATAGGAAAAATGGAAACTAGAATTTGATTTCTACTAAATGAAACCCTCTACCCTGGTCAGATGACTAATGTCAGGCAAAGTGAAACTGAAATAAAGCTCAAATGGTTGAATGAAATGGAACTTTATAATAAATATTATAGATATGATTTTTTCAATTTTCAAACCCTTCTTCATGCCAGGGAAAAAAATAAAAAAGAAAAGGAAAATACAAACTCTAAAGCTAAATATGCCTTAGCCAGTTCATATACATTAATGAACATGCAAATACATAGCCATGATAGAATTTAAAATTGTTTATTGGCCACCATTGCACTTGAGTATGTCTCCTTCGAGTTATTGAAGAATCAATTTTCCTACTAGCCGCCAGACCAATACAGAAAAAATTAAAGTAACAAAAAAAGACAAGAAAAAGACAAACAAATTTAACGCACTAAGGTGTCTTCCTGTGCATTTGTTGGCCCTGCATTTTCGACTGCAATAAATGTTTAAACCACAAAATGAGTTTTTCACAGAGACTTTAGATTTTTCTATGAAATCTAACATAAGTTGTACACTACTCGGGTAGCAAATAGAGAAGAAAATAGAGCACAATAGAACAGATATATGAGAAACCCTTACAGTCAGAAAAACATAACGGTATCTTTAAACGTTGCTAGCAATCCACACAACCCAAAAAAATCTCAGATAGTTGCAAGTCAAGCGGACGGACAGTGTGATAAGTAAAGAGATGAGAAGATAATAGAGGCGATCCCAGAGATAAGGAAGCCTTGGCCGCAATGAAGCACACGCATGGCGAAAAAAAGGGAGTTGCAGACAGGAAAATAGGAAAACAACAGAAGAAGGCGAGAATAAAGGATCACTGTGTCATGATGCAACAATTTGACAAGCCCATAATTCCAAGGAAAATGTAATTCCCCTCTTTCTCACAATTTTCACGGCAAACAAGTAAAATAAATAAATGAAAAACCTCTATATAAAAGGGCAAGTTGCAAGTGACGTGTATGGTTTGGAAAATATGAGGACAGGTCAAACAAACAAATAAATGTGTCCTGCATATAAATTTTTCCCCATATCACATTTGTATCAAATCAATTTAATTAAAAATTTTCTGATGTCATTCACTTTTTGGGTTGTTTTTTTCTATAAATCCTTCATTATCATTCTAAATTTTGGACTAATAGAATTTAATATAACTATTATTTTTAATGCATTATGTTAAAAAACTGTTTCTATATAAAAAAATTATTTCTAAAAAGTTAGTTTAATTAGGATTATATTAATATAATATAATAATTATTCATATATTAATAAAAAATATAATATAAAATTATTAAAATTTAATTAAATTTTAATATATTAAATAATATAATATGATTTAGTTAGAATAAATATGTATATAATTTAATAATTATTCATATGTTTATAATTTAATATTTATAGGAAAATAATTTATTAGTTTATTGATAAAATAATATAATATATGAAGTAGTATAATTAGAATTAAAGTACACTATTTTTATAATCTAATATAATATCATAAATAAAAAAATAAAAAATTATTTCATTAATTATTATATTGATATACATATCTTATTTTAAATTTTGTTAAATTATTTTTATTTTAAAATATATGTATGTGTGTGTTCATAGTGTATATTTTAATAATTAAAAGCATTATTTACATTAACTAATTTATTTTGAAAAAAAAAGCTATTTGAAAATATAGAAAAATATAAAAATCACTATTAATTTTTTCTAAGTTGGAGTCACATGGGGTGTTCCTTACAAAATAAATTTAGAAGGAAAATGATTTTTTTTAACTTCTTTTATTAGTCTAGAGAGTATAGAAGACAAAGGTATACCTCTATCTTCCTTAAATTTGGGAGCTCACCTATAAAATATTCCTAAAAAGCTTTTCATTGGAAGATATGTTCATCATATTCAAATTTTGAAAAATGAAACTATATATCCAAAAATAATATAAGATAGATGAAAAATAGTAAGCAAAACATTTACAAACATGAAATCTTATACACTAAAGTGATGTCATGTTGTAAATAATAATAATAATATTAATAATAATAATAATAATAATACTCTTTATTTAAATAATCATGAATAATAATCTAACATGGGATAAATAATTAGTATTGGTAACTATTAATAAAAAAATAAAAGATTAATGAAAAAAAATTATTACTATGAGATTTCATAATGATTTTGAATATAAGTGTAGAAGAGGCTAATTACAAAGAAAAGTAAAAAAAAGTTGAAAGAACTTTATAAACAGAGCCAAAAATTTCCTAAAAATTTGCCATTATGCTCAATTCAAAATAATAAGATTAATAAAAAAAAAGATTAATGAAAAAAAATTATTACTATAAGATTTCATAACTATTTTGAATATAAGTGTAGAAGAGGCTAATTACAAAGAAAAGTTAAAAAAAGTTGAAAGAACTTTATAAACAGAGCCAAAAATTTCCTAAAAATCCGCCCTTATCGCTCAATTCATCTTAGCCAATGAGATCACAGAAAATTAATTTTCTACATTTATTCTGTTAAACAAATTGCATCTTACTTTAATTAAAATAAATATTTTTTAAATATCACAAAAATACTGATATGTCATTTGTTAAAAACTTAGTTATTAATAACGAGTTAAAGTTTAGTCGATGCCTATAGTTCTAGGCCTTCGGAAGGAACTAATAAATACAAAAAATGAGTTTTGAAAATGTCAAACAAAAATAAAATATAAATGTTTATATGATTTCATAAAATAAAAATCTTATTTAAAAAAATCATCTATTTAAAGACATCAAAAACTAAAAAATATAGTTTCAAATGGTACCATTTTCAAATTTGAAATCAAGTTTCAACATACTTCTATTGCAAAGATGAAAAAATAAATAATTTTATTTTCTGGAGTTTCTTTTTCGTCTTCTGTTAAACCCAATCGTAAATACGTCATGATAGAAATTTTAAAAATATAAATCATATAGAAACTCTCTGGTCGGATTCATAATGTTGAAGACCACTACCGCATATATACTTGTCTTTGGCAGTTTTCTCTGAGGCCATTTTCTATGAGGGGAAGGACATTGTTTTGTTGCCAGAGCATAGTGGCATAACCCACGAGGCCTGCACATGTGTTCGGCAAAACTCCTCGATGGCTATGGGTGTTCGATGGGAAGTTGCTCGCTGGCTCAACCCTTTCAATCTTGTCAGTGGATGTGGGCATTCGATGCCAAACCTCTCACTGGCTATGCTTTGTCGGTATTAACTTCTGGCCAGCATCCAAAAAGGCCTAAAATTTTATTGATTTTTTTCAAACAAAATTTATTTTTCTCATTGCCTTTTTCCCTCACAGCCAATAAAATTGTCAATAAATAATATTATTTAAATTCTTAAAATGTGTTAAAATTATCAAACTTTGCAAAATAGAAATAGGCTAAAAAATCTAGAAAGCTGATTGGTTGATTAAAAGATTAGTTGACTAGTCAAATGAGAAATTTGGAAGCAATCGATTACATAAGTTTACCTGCCGTAGGCAAGAACTAATAAAGAATCTTTTATAAATATGTTCATTGCATATCAAATTTAAAAATAAAATATACAAATATGAGGATCAATACATATACAAAATATCACTTCACATTTAGATTGTAATTGAAAAGCATTGCATCTTGTGTAAGTTAAAAAATATTTATTAACTAAATGTCCCTCCCTCATGTACATCTACTCGGTACTTTGCCAGATCTAATATAAAGTTTATTTTAATTTTATTGTCCAAAAAGTGTATCTTCTGTACTACTCTCAAATCCATACAAATATTTTTAAATTACTACTGCTAAGTAGTGTACAACTTCTATACTAGTTGGCAAATCTATACAAGTATTTTTATATTACTACTGCCCAATAGTATACAACTACTAGTACTTGTCAAATCTAATGCTAGCACTCTCTTCGCACTTTTCAATCCATTTTGCTCCCAACCAGTACATTAATTAGTTTATTTGACCTATCATCCATTGTTACATTGTAAAAACGGGCAAAATAGGCAAACTTGTAAGACTCTCTATAAATTTAGACAACCAAAGCAAATTCTTATGAAAAAGAAGAGTATTTGGCAACAAAAACTATCCAATCAAAATTCAATCTCACATAAAGGAGTGTCTTTTTTTCACCGTAGAAGTTTTTTCAATTCTAAATAAGCTTTTTCCAACATTTCTTACAATTCTATATAAGTTGTTGCTCCAACATTACTACTAAAACTCTGCATGACTAGAGTCAACAACTCCTCAACCAGATTAGACATATATTCACGTGCATAAAACCAAATTAGGCATATATTCAAGTGCATAAATTTCAATTATTTTTTACATTTGCATTTTGGCATATATTCAGGTGTATAAATTTCAACTCATTTTTACATTTATATTTTTTTATTTTGAATCTTGCTATTATTCTTTTACACAAAAGAACGACTTAAATCAAAACTACATAAATTTAAAGAACTATTTTCTTGTTTGTGTTTGTGTCTTGTTAATAATTTTCTATATGAAAGAATGTTGCATAAATCCAACTTTTGTTAGTTTTTTCAATGAAAGAACATCATAAATCCAACTTCTGTTAGTTTTTTTAAGGAAAGAACTACATAAATCCATTGTATCAAGTGAGTTGCCTTTCAAAGTTCAATGAAAGAACTACATAAATCCATTGTGTGTCAAGTGAGTTGCCTTTCAAAGAGGGTAACACAATAGACATTAGGACTTGTAAACAACCACTTAAATCAAAACTACATAAATCTATTATTGCTTGTTCAATCTGTGTCAAGTGAGTTATCTTTCAAGGGGGGAACAATGTAGACATTATGATCCATGAAGGTAACACTAAGTGTTAAATATTACAATATTATATCAAGAGTGTGCTTTTGGATACAACGGTGTGAATGTATGCCTAATCTGGTTGAGGAGTTGTTGACTTCAATCCTGCAGAGTTTTAGTAGCAATGTTGGAGCAACAACTTATATAGAATTGTAAGAAATGTGTGCAAACAAAACCCACACAGTTGTATCCAAAAGCATGCTCTTGATATAATATTGTAATATTTATCACTTAGTGTTACCTTCATGGATCATAATGTCTACATTGTTCCCCCCTTGAAAGAGAACTCACTTGACACAAATTGAACAAGCAACAATAGATTTATGCGGTTTTGATTTAAGTGGTTGTTTACAAGTCCTAATGTCTATTGTGTCCCCCTATTTGAAAGGTAACTCACTTGACACACAATGGATTTATGTAGCTCTTTCATTGAAAAAACTAACAAAAGTTGGATTTATATAGAATTGTAAGAAATGTTCACAAACAAAACCCACACAGTTGTATCCAAAAGCACACTCTTGATATAATATTGTAATATTTAGCACTTAGTGTTACCTTCATGGATCATAATGTCTATAGTGTTCCCCCCTTGAAAGATAACTCACCTGACACATATTGAACAAGCAACAATAGATTTATGCGGTTGTTTACAAGTCCTAATGTCTATTGTGTTCCCCTCTTTGAAAGGCAACTCACTTGACACACAATGGATTTATGTAGTTCTTTCTTTGAACTTTGAAAGGCAAATCACTTGACACAATGGATTTATGTAGTTCTTTCATTGAAAAAATTAACAGAAGCTAGATTTATGTAGTTCTTTCATTGAAAAACTAACAAAAGCTGGATTTATGTAACATTCTTTCATATAGAAAATTATTAGTAAGAAACAAACACAAACAAGAAAATAGTTCTTTAGATTTATGTAGTTTTGATTTAAGTGGTTCTTTCTTGTAAAAGAATAATAGCAAGATTCAAATTTAAAAATTTCAAATGTAAAAATGAGTTGAAATTTATACACCTGAATATATTATATCAAGAGTGTGCTTTTGCATGAATTTCAATTATTTTTTACATTTGCATTTTGGCATATATTAAGGTATATAAATTTAGCTCATTTTTACATTTGCATTTTTTTAATTTGAATCTTGTTATTATTTTTTTACATGAAAGAACCACTTAAATCAAAACTACATAAATCTAAAGAACTATTTTCTTGTTTGTGTTTGTGTCTTACTAATAATTTTCTATATGAAAGAATGCTACATAAATCCAACTTTTGTTAGTTTTTTCGATGAAAGAACTACACAAATCCATTGTGTCAAGTGAGTTTCCTTTAAAAGTTCAATGAAAGAACTACATAAATCCATTGTGTGTCAAGTAATTTGCCTTTCAAAGAGGGGAACAAAGTAGACATTAGGACTCGTAAATAATCACTTAAATCAAAATTGCATAAATCTATTGTTGCTTGTCCAATCTATGTCAAGTGACTTATCCTTCAAGGGGGAAACAATGTAGACATTATGATCCATGCAGGTAACACTAAGTGCTAAATATTACAATATTATATCAAGAGTGTGCTTCTGGATACAACTATGTGGGTTTTCTTTGCAAATAAAACCCACATAGTTGAATCCAAAAGCACACTCTTGATATACTATGGACTATGTGAATCTAATGTCTACAATTAAAATATTATATTATTTTATGGATATTTGTTTTGAAAGGAAATGAAAGTAGAAATATTGATATAATGTTCCAAAAGTACACTCTTGATATATTATGGACTATGGAAATCTAATGTCTACAATTACAATATGAACCGTGGAAAGCATTTTATGAGGACTTGGCAAAAAATTACAAAGAAAAGCAATACGATCCACACCAAATCAGGAACTATGGAATGAGAGTTATAGCCAAAAAGGGTTCAAGGAGTGTTCCCTGTATAATGTCAAAAAGTAGAGAATGGATCAACATATTATGCTGTGTTAATATTGTAGGTCAAAGCATTTTTGGATTCTACATCTTCTAAGGTCAAAGGAAATTGAAAATTTATATTGCAAGTTGTGAACTAGGGGCTTGTATGGCATCCCAACCTCATACATGGATGACCAAGGAACTATTCCTCAACTAGTTGCATCACTTTGCAACATTTGTGCCTAGTCGAGTTTATGTAATGCCCCACCAGGGAACCCAGGAGGATTTAACCGAATACATGTTACTATGTTTATAGAATTTTTTTTTCTTAAAAGTCTACAAACAATAGTGATAATAATGAAGAAGCAATACAATCATAAGATATAACCAAGTACATAAGTACAACTCAATTATAGTTAACAATTAAGGGTCCAATGATGTAGAATTACGTATTACTAATTAAATATTTTAGATGAAGAATAATTACAAATAGCTCATGTACAAATGAATAGCAAGTACATCCAATACCATAAGGTATACATAATGAATCAACATCCTCTGCATAATTTGCAAGGTATGTCACAATAACCAATTACAAAATATAGTACAATGTCTACAAGGAATCACATTTGAAGCACGAATACAAGATATAACTATAAACATCATAAGATAGATACAAGCAAGCCTCCAATAAAGAACAAGAAGAAGATAACCGCAACCAGCATCATCTAGCATCGCTATAGGAACGTCGAAATCTCAAATGGTAAAATAAAACACTACCACCTGACCTTGTGGAACCAAAGGTCCACTCCCATTGCATTGAGGAGATAACAACAAACCCCATGACTCGTATAATAGACCTAATCAAAACATCTAAGCAATGGATCCTGAAGGATTCATATCTCAAAAGATACCACCAACTAATGATAAAGAAAAAATAACAAATATCAAAATACCAACAAGTACCAAAACACCAAATACCAAAATTATCAAACAAATACCAATCACCAAAAAATTAAACTACCATAATAGACCACCAAGTAATACTAAAATACCAAAGATACACCACTAGGTATTAATATAATAAAAAAGACTCACCACTAGAGGAAAATGCAGAAAAATACGGAGGAGACTTAGGGTACATACTATGAGAGTGTCATCACACGGTCAACTACTTGAGTTACCCTGGACTAGCCACTCTGGACCCTAGACCCTCAACATAACCCATGCGGAACCAGAATACCCTCTCATGAAGACAAGGAATTCTAATCATACCCACTCTCTAAGTATCATCACATTCCCACCCTTAGCCTATATAAGCGCTCAAGGAATGGGCGAATCATAATCTCTAAATTATCTTTTTAATGAACTCTCAAATTTTGATTACTATGTTATCACTTATTTACAAAACTTACGATAGGTTACCCTGGTACTGACTACTTTGGGTCTCGGACCCCTATTGAAATCCACTCCCCTAAGATGAACCTATTTAACCTCCCCTAGGCTCACAAGTCATAAATAATCACATAGGTCTCATAAAAGTAGGATGATCAAGTTCCAGTCCACAAAAGAATACCAAGGACATACACTGGTCCTCAAACCAAACATCATAAAACACACTCTCAAAGAGTTTCACATAAACCTGAGCTTCCATAAAACAAGGTTGGATCTAAAAGATCGAATTGACACCCCATAATAATGCATGACATAAGAACGCATATACAACCATAGAAAACAATCCCCAAGCCTTTGGTCAACTAACCCCCGAGTCAACTTAAAGACCTCAATAAAAATATCCTCACATCAAAGTTTAAGAAAATTAACAAATAGATCACAAATACATATATCAAAAGGAACAAATACACTCATTCACTAAAGACCCAATTAGATTGTAATATAACCAAATTTTACACATATAGGATTTAGTATATCAATTTCCAAGTTTATACCTGTATATAATGACTAAAATATTTCCACATAAAAGTATGAGTCCAATATCTTAAACCAATAATAAAATTCAGTTACTAACAGTTAAATATAACTTAATTAATATCAATTTTAAATCAATTAATAAATATCAATTAAATAAATTAATCGTTCTAATATTAATTAATATAAAAATTAAATTTAATAACATATAAAAACATTTAATTAAATAATTTAAAATTTAATTAAATTAAAAATAATTTTTTATTTTAATAAAATAAAATATCATTATGCAAAAGGAGAAGGGGGGCCTGGCGTACACCCCACCCCTACCGTGTGGCCCGGTGGGACTGCCACCAGTAGGGGTTCCACTATCATGCGGCTCCCAAAGGGATGCCATTGGCAAGGACCCCCACTGTCGTGTGACTCCCTTGGGAGACTGTCGACAGGGTACCACTGTCGTGCGACTCCCTTGGGAGGCCACCGACAGGGTCTCCTCTATTGTGTAGCTCCCTTGGGGAAGCCGTCGACAGGGTCCCCTATATCGTATGACTCCCTTGGGGAAGCCGCTAACAAGGTCCCCTCTATCGTACGACTCCCTTGTGGAAGCCACCGGCGAGGCCTCCAAAGCCAATGGAGTACGGGGTGATGACTCGTCCTCACCCAAAAAAAAGAATTTATTTATTATTATTATTTTATTATTATTATTTTATTTTTTTAAAGAATAAAATCAAAACTTTGACAATTTCCCCCTTTTTTACACCAGTAATGAATTATGTACCAAAACAACAAGCCTCTTTTTTTCCCTTTTTTTCTTTATTAATTGATTTTTTTTAATAGATTCCAAAAGCAAATACATATATTTAATCTAAAGGAATATTCTTCAATTGAAACCCTGTATTTTTTAGCTTCTAATTTTTCCAATAATGTCTTTAGTGGAGGCTAGGATTTCTAATAAAACTAATTTTGTTTAATTGAGATTTTTACATAAAACCCATTATTACATATACATCCATATATTTTTTCCAAAACCCTTTTTGCTAGATTTTCAAATAATTCCAACAAAATGCTAGATATAGTTTGACATCAATATTAATCCACAATTTTCTCAAAAATAAACTTGATTAAAAAAGAAAAATAATTTCCAATCCATTCACATACACAATTCCAGACACGAAGCAAACAATATTTTCAAAGAAAATAATTTTACAAAAAGAAGGTTTCAAACCCTACCTCAAACAACACCTGAATTCAAAGACAAGAATAATCCAATACAACCTTCAAAGTCCAACCTTTCCAAAAATCTCAAACAATGCCTGAAAATTTGAAGACGAGAAGAATCCAATTCAACCTTCAAAATCCAAGCTTTCTAAAAATCTTCCAAATTCATCCAAGAGAGCTCCTCCAAAACCTAATAGATTTTCTTTCAATAATACCCAAAAACCTCTCATAAAGAAGACCTATTCCTCCTAGGGTTTCTAAAACATGTAATCCCTAAAAATAGAACTCAACTCTCCACCTAGTTTTCATCAACTCACTCTACATTATTAAATATAACTTAATAATAAATAATGTACTTTTTCTAACTACAATTCCTAACTCAACTTTAACTTTAAATATCTAATTCAATTTTATTAAACTGAATGTGCAACTTAAATTGCATATAAATATTTAATTAATCAATAAATACTTTAGCACATAAATAACTATGCAAATTGATAAATTAAATATTAAATAAATCAATTATGCTTTTAATTTCATATTTGGACTTAATAATTAATTAAATATGTTTATCCCAAATTTAGACTTTTAATTTTAAGTCTTTTAATTAAACAAAGGTATACAATTATCTCTTAATAATTAAATATCCTTTTATTTAATATCTCCATATTCATAAAATATAATTATTCTAATCTCATGATTAATCTAAATTTAATTATTTTAAATCAAATAATCCAAACAACAAACTTACTTGACTCATAAAATACGAAAATCAACTTTAACTCCATATCAAACAAACACCAAGGAAGGGCTCACAAATTCATGTCACCTTGATGAATTCAGATGGGCAAAAAAGATATACTTGCCCATTATTTTAGGATAATCAATGGCTTGGGTTGTAATTTGGATTTGTATGTTATCTCCCCTCTCTTACCATTGAGATATTGTGATAGGGCACGCTCATCATGGGAATTCAAGGAAGTCGATGTTCGGTACCTGCAAACCTGCATAAAATATGAGCATGTAAATACATGTATAAATATAAACAAGCAATGGCGGGGATCAACCAATCGTGAGGATCTTACAAGAAAGTAACTACGACTTTGTCCCTCAACCACATCAAGTAGAAATATAAAATATACATGCAAACCATACACATGCAAGTATGGGGTCAGTAAAACCATAAGCATCAAAGATATCCTAACATATAAATCATCATAATGAAATAACCATAACATATAAATATAACATCATTATTTTCATTTAATCAACATAAAAAAAACCAAAAACATCCAATTCGCAATTATCCAATATAATGTCATACATTCATATCCTCAAGTACCTCTGAAATAAATAACGCACACATGAAAATGGCCTAAAAGAGTTTGGCAATAAAACTGAAAAGCAACCTATGGAAGGGGTATTACAGTTTCACCTAGTAATAGGCATTTTCTTCTCTTTGATGGTCATGGGAGCCATGTGGCACTTCCTACAATTCAAGAGGCAAGAGCTTTAGGAATTGATCTTGTTACATTGCCATCTCACACATGCCACAAGCGCCAACCTTTGGATGTAAGTGTATTATCTCCTTTTAAGAACTATTTTAAAAGTGAGAGATCATAATGGATGGCAAAACATCATAGATTAGAAACCAATAGGTCTAAATTAGCTATTCTATGTAGTTTAGCATTCAAAAAGGCCCTCACTCCAGATAATATCAAGATAAGATTTAAAAGAATTGGTATTTGGCCATTGAACCCAACAACACTTATGAATGACATGAATCCTAGCAGAGCATTTCATGTTGGATTTGAGGAGGAAGGTGAAGCAATAAAAATTGAAAGTATTCTAAGATTTTCAGGAGTTAGTGAGTATGATATTCATGAAAGTGCAGAACAAATTCAAAGAGAGAATGATGTAATTGAAATGCAACTACAACATAATTCTATCATTGGCCAACATGAACATCATTCTTCCACTGTTGAACATCAACACCATAGTTTTGTCACTAGTGAACGAGAACAACATACTTTTGCTACTGCTGAATAGGAACAACATACTTCTACCACTGCTGAATAGGAACAAGGAATTCAATTAAGCATTCCTACTTAGGTAAGTATACTAGATTACATCATGGAAGGTGCTAGAAATATTTGTGTTAACCTAGAGTTAGATAATGAGGATGTAGGATTTTCAACATCATCCCCTCCACCACCTCTTCCAAACACATTAGTTCACTACTATGTAACAACTACAGAGTCTAGTCAAGAAGATGAAGAGACTTTATCAAGAGAAAATGACAACATGGTGGATGAAAATATTACAAATGCATATAATATCCAACCATAAGTTAGCCAAATGCAATCACTGTCATCTTTTCTGAACTTTCCAAATGCAAGGGTTAATGAGAAATATTCTCATGAGAGTGGTTGCACAATTAGGCTAAGTCAACAATCTCAAATACTCACAGGAGATGAGTACATGAAAAGTTACATGGAACAAGAAGCCAAAAAGAAGGAGAGTGCGTGTGATTCTTAAAGAAAGAACATCATAACTAGAAACTTTGAAAAGACATCTTCAACATCTCATTCCATCAATCATATAGAATTTCACCAATGCTCTCATAAACATACAATGCCTATATAAGCATATGACAAGTTAAACCATGCAAAGATCTACAAGGTAAATAAAAGCATATAAGTGCATTGATCTATGAAATTCCACATGTATATAATAGTTCTAAGAGAAAATCCATATAATCAAGTCATGGAT
This sequence comes from Chamaecyparis obtusa, assembly GCA_027943335.1. NCBI lineage: Eukaryota > Viridiplantae > Streptophyta > Pinopsida > Cupressales > Cupressaceae > Chamaecyparis > Chamaecyparis obtusa. The sequence continues at coordinate 273,656 of BSBK01007377.1, forward strand.
TTATTAAGAACAAAACTTTAAGAGGCGATAAATGATATCCCATACCTTATCCATTTCACTTAGCATCATAACTATGATATTCACTAATGGGATCACATAAATTAAATTAAGACAAAATATGATAATATCTTGAAACCCATAAGTCATTAATATGAAGGCAATCATCGCAAATCAAATATTTTTTGTTATCAAACACTTAGGTTATTTAAATAATTTAGTCTAGATGAACACATACTTTTCATCATATTAATTGCATACTATTTCTAATAATCTCTACATGAGTGAGTGGAGATGTAGCGGAGATGGGAGAGAAATAACAATGGTGGTTCTACACAGAGGTATAGATAGCAATAGGGGAGTTTCAGGAAAGCCTTTGAAGCACGCAGGATTAATTAGACGGATGGAGGGCGTGATGAACAAGGCTTTAAGGAAAAGATGGTGGAAATTTCACTTTCGAAAGAGGTCGAAGAGGATGCGGCTCTGTGGGAGAAGATTGTCGTTATTGGACGGTTCATTAGAGAGAGGGTTACTAGAGATCAAACCAGAAACTGGATTTTTAAGAATTGGAGCAAGGAAGTCATTATCAAATTCATTCCGAAGAACTTTTCCATAGTCATATTCAATAACGAGGAGGACAGAAATAGGATTCTAAATAAACAAAATTGGTTTTTCAGACTATTTCCTCTATACTTACAGCCTTGGCAAATCAATTTCAACCCTTTTCCTCTAGGGTTCTATTAGACACCAATCTGGATTCGGCTATATAATTTTCCATTAGAATTTTGGGGGGACTCCAGCTTGGATTGTATTGGTTGTTCGTTGGGCACTCTATTAGAAATAGATGAATCAATTATTGACAATGACTCATATTTATATGCAAGAATAAAGTTAGTAGCGGTGAAAGAAGTCCCTGCTTTCATCAATTTAAAAGTGGGAGAAATGGTTTGGAAGTAACAAATCGAAGTTGAAGAATCACCAATGGAGTGTCTGAAATGTGGATTGAAGAATCATAGATCTACTGACTGCAAGATTTTTGTTAAACCAACCAAAATCTGGAAGAAGAAAGAAAGCCAACAAAAAATGGTTCCTATAACCGTTACACAACCTCAGGTGCAATCACGGAAGGATTCTCCATTGCACTCCTCGAGTGGGACTACAGAGGAAGGGGAGTGCTCGTCATCCCAACAAGGAAAATCCAAAGAGAAGAGTCCAGCAAAGGAAATCACTCTTTCTAGAATGAATTTTCGATCGGACTCCAAGATTGACTACGACAAGGATTCTTTAGATGATTTCCCTATAGGGGATGAATTGGACAACATCAAACCCAAATGTGTTAGTCATCAGTGAATGTCTTATTGGGTAAATCCAAAGGTGGTAGAGGCAGACGCTCAAATAGACAACTGAGGGAAGAAAGGGCTAAGGAGAAAGGAATTGTTAGTGTCTTTGATTTTATGAGGAAAGCCAAGGCATAAGGGATCTCCCTTGGTCAGAAATGAAGATCTCATCATGGAATGTCAGGGGTCTTTCGACTCCTGACAAGCATCACCTGTTTAAGCGAGCGTTGCAGAGACTCGATAGTGATGTAGTGCTAATTCAAGAATCAAAACTTTGTATTAACAAAGCTCTTAGCTTTATTTTTTCTTGCAACAAATGGGAAGGATTTTTTCAGGAAGCTAAAGGGGCTTCGGGGGGTATTGGTCTCTTGTGGAATCCAACTAATATTAAGATGTCTCTTCTAGAAAAATATGATCACTGGTTGTTTGGCATGGTGGAAGGAACCAAAGATAACTTTTCTTTCCCTTTATTTAATGTTTACGGGCCGACTAAAATAGAGGACAAACTAAAGCTATGGAATGAATTATCTTCCAAAATATCTTTGATTGATAGCAACAAAGATTTAGTGGTCGGTGACTTCAATGCCATCCTGGATTTGGAGGAAAAATCGGGTGGTATTAGAAGGATAAACAAAGCCATGGAGGATTTCAGAGATTTTGTGCAGAACAACAATTTGTCAAACATGGCAGCCAATAATGGAATTTTTACATGGACCAATAGATGGGCTAACTTTACCAGGATCTCTAAAAGGTTGGATCGGTTCTTGGTGGGATCTTTTTGGTTAGATTCAGTATCCAATTTGGAATCTAGTATTCTTCCTTTGTCTTTATCAGATCATTTCCCAATTCAATTGAGCTTTTTTGTTTCCCCACAATATGCTAAAGGTAGTTTTAGATTTCAAAATATGTGGTGGATGGATAAGGATTTTCTCCCAAATTTGGAGGAATGGTGGAGAGACAACAATCACTTTCATGGAACCCCGAGTTTTGTGTTGATCAAAATACTTATGGAAGTAAAGAACCGAATCAAGGATTGGAACAGAGTCTCATTCAAGAACATCTTCTCCGAAAAGATTAGAGTGGAGGAAGAATTGGAGATTTTGAACAATTTGGTGATTGCCTCAGGAATGTCGAATGCTGAATTTGAAAAAGAAAAATCGCTCAAGAGTGAACTGGCAAAGCTTCTATGCAGAGAAGAAGTTTACTAGAGAGATAAGTCCAGGGAGCACTGGATTAGTGATGGTGATCAGAACTCCTGATTCTTTCATGATTCAGTCAAGGCTAAAAGATCCCAAAACAAAATCAACAGGATACAAGATGATCGTGGCGACTAGCAAGACAAGGCGAAGGTCATTGAGGAAGTAGTGGTAGCTCATTTTTAGAATATTTTAGGTATGTCCAATGATGCTTTGAATCCATCTGCCTCAACATTTTTAGATGTCATTCCAAAAGTAGTTTCAGAAGAAGACAATGCCCAGTTGATGCGGCCTTTCTCTTTACAAGAAATTAAAAAAGCAACTTTCGATAGCCCAACATACAAGGCTTCAGGTCCTGACGGATTCCCCTCAAAATTCTATCAGAAGTGCTGGGCATTCTTGGGAGAGGACATTCACAAAATGGTGGAATATTTCTGAATCAAAGGTCAGTTTGTAAAAGAATCGAACAACATGGTCATAGTGCTGATACCTAAAAAGCATGATAGTGTGTCAATGAATGATTACAAGCCTATAGCATTATCTAATTCTCTTTACAAAATTTTGTCGAAAGCAATGGTCAATAGACTTAAACCTCTCCTCAGTAGAATTATTTCAGCAAAGCAACATGGGTTTGTTCCTGGCAGGGAGAATAGACAGTATTATCTTGGTGGGTGAAACTATTCATAGCATGCACATCAAGAAGAAACCAGGTATGATCATTAAACTAGATGTTAGCAAAGCTTATGACAGAGTCCGGTGGCCTTTCCTACAAGAACTTCTCTCTCATTTTGGATTCAACAATGAATGGATTAAATGTATTCAACATTGCATTTCTTCTGTGCATTTCTCCATTTTAGTCAATGGCTCGATCTCTGATTTCTTCCAAGCTACTAATGGGTTAAGACAAGGTGGTCCCCTGTCTCCCTTCTTGTTTGTATTGATGGCAGAAGCCCTGGGTCATTTCATTAAGCATCACACTAGGCTCGACAACTAGTGTGAGATTTCTATACTAGACAACTTGGATCCCATATCTCACTCTCAGTTTGCAGATGATGCTATCATCTTCGGGGAGGCTATGGTTTAGGAAGTCAGGATCATCAAGGCAGTCTTGACTGATTACGAAAGGGAATCAGGTCAAGTTATGAACATGTCAAAGTCAAGGATCCACTTTATTCACACCAGCAAGAGGATGAAAGGTCTCATCTCAACTATTTTGGGGTCTGAGGAAGGTTTTTTCCCAATTTCATATCTTGGAGTCTCATTATATGTAGGCCGCAAGGATTGAAAATTCTGGGAGGAAGTTATAGATAAAGTGTGAGCAAAAGCCTCTTCATGGAAGAACAAATGAATTTCACAGGCGGGGAGGATTCTTGTGATAAAGTATGTTCTGTCAGCCATACCTACATATTATATGTCGGTTTATAGTCTATCCAAGAGAGCCTCCATGGCTTTGGATGGCTTGTTAAAAAACTTTCTATGGGAAGGTTCGCACACAAATAAAAGAATTCATCTCATTAATTGGGACATGACTTGTTTGGCTAAGGATGAAGGAGGAGCAGGGCTTAGGAGTATGGGTCTCCAGAACAAAGCGTTGGGTGCCAAATTGGCATGGAAAATGTATAAGTGCCCAGACAAACTATGGTGTCAAATCATGAATGCAAAATATCTTGACTTCGGAGACCTGGACATAATTTTGACTAAAGCAAATGCTTAGATAGGATCACACTTCTAGAGGCACATATGGGACAACAGGAAAGTCATCATAGAGCATCTCACGTGGTAGATTGACAATGGTCAGAGAGCGTTGTTCTGGAGAGATTCTTGGTAGGGGGATAGGCCACTAGATAGCTTTTTCTCTGACATGGAGTAGGTGGATAGCATGGAAGCTTCGATAGGAAACAGGGTGGCGGACTACATGCTTTTTCCCTCCTCATCATCCATGAAGGCTACTTGGATACGGTTAGGGGACAATGTGTCAGGCAATGATCGACTTTTGCAGGAGTTGTTAAACAACAAGATTGTGATCCGATCTAATACGGAAGATTCACTAATTTGGAGAGCATCCAAATCAGATTCCTATAAGGTCAACCTCAAATATGATTTATTAAGGTGTAGGAAATCTTGTGACAATTGGATGATAAAATTATGTTGGGGAAAGTGGCCTCTTCCAAAGGCTAGAGCCTTCCTTTGGGTAGCCTTGCATGGGAGAATATTAACAGGGAATAGGCTAAAATCGATTGGTTTTTCAGGTCCTAATTGGTGCATAATGTGCAGATAGGAAGAGGAGTCTATTGACCATCTTCTTTATTGGTGCCCAATAGCTAGGGAATGTTGGGACTGGATTCTTGGCAAGTTGCAATGGTTTGCAGTAAGGAACGCTTCCCTGAAGGATTTTTTATCAACTTGGTCCATGGACAAAATTCATTCCAAGCGGGGACTATTCTGGTTAGTAAGTCCTTTGATGTTGGTGTGGCATATTTGGAAGGAGCATAATAGGAGGATTTTCAAAGAAGAGGAGATGGAGGTTGACCACCTTAAGTCTAATATACAAACTACGATTGAAGAAGTAGTGAATAGCAGAATTTTGGGGATGAATTTCCATTATATGTCAAAGTGGGATTTAGATATGGAAAAGGTATGGTGCATAAAGCATTGGGGAGATCACAAACTAAAGGCTAAGAAGGTGGACAAGAAATCAATTAGATGGTAGGCACCCTCGAGTGGATGGGCAAAGATAAACTTCAATGGAGCTTGCAGAGGCAACCCGGGTGCAAGCGGAATAGGGGCAATTATCAGAGATGATAAGAGAGAGGTAATCAGGGGCATTGTGAGGGGCTTGGGCGTCACCACAAACAATGAGGTAGAAATTTTGGCTATGGAGGAAGGGCTTTCATGGTGTTTAAACAATGGCATTAGCAAAGTGCTTATCGAAGGAGATTCACATATTATATTGAATGGGGTCTCAAAATCAGACTTTTGTAGTTGGAGATTGTCTAGATGGCTTCCTAGAATGAATGATCTATTGCAGAATCTTGAGGAATTTCATTTCTAACATGTGTTTAGAGAAGGTAACAAAGTGGCGGACAAGCTGGCAAACGAGGGAATTAATAGAGCTTCAAATTGGGAGTTTGGTAAGGACGATCCGATACCTGAAGAAATACAAAATTTAATAGATGAGGATTGGGATTCACTCGAAAGGACGGGAATAAGATAATAGAAGGTTTTGGATGGCGCTGGCAGAAGTGGTGGGAAATCTTTGTTGGTGCGCATGACCACCGTAAAGTACCCATTCACTTTGTAGTGGTACCTTTGGAGGTTCATGTGAGCAAGCGACTGGTTGTGCTCTGGTTTAACCGTATATTCTCCGCAAAGCTCCTTTTGGGAAGCACTTTTTTTCCTATTTATACATGGTCTAACATTGGGTAAGAAGCACAATAAATGGTGAGCTATCTGGGAATTAATTGTTGCTGTGGAAAGGTGGAGTCTTTGGTGGAATCCTCAGAAGAATAGCTACGAAGGATCTTCAATCGGGCCAAGGAGAAGGAGCAGGTGGCCATGATCTCGATTTTGGGAGGTGAGTATTGGGCCAATGACCATGTTCATGATGGTAAACTAGTAGTGGATTTGTTTCAACCATTTATTCAAACTTTGGGCAATCCCCTTCATGCTCTCGGAGTTGCTTGCAGGATAGTCTCAGAGGATATTTACATAGAGGTAGAAGAAGCATTGGATGGCATTGATCAATAGCTTTCAGGAGGATGTCTGCTGGGCCTTTTCACACTGGAAGTAGAAGGGAAAAAGACCAAGATGAAAAAGGCTTGGTCCTTGTACAAATCTAGTGTGAAGGAATATAACTTAGCAAGCTTTGAAGCATTTTTACAGGCTAACGGGGATCTATTTCTTGTAGAAATAGGTGCTAGGTTGATAGAGATAGGACAAGGGTTAATGTACATTTCCCATTGATCAGTTTAATTATGTGGATGTGGGATCTACTACCTCATTATGTATTTATTTTTATGCAATAGAAAGGGAATTGCCCCCTAGGCAGAAGCTTGACTAAAAATAATAATAATAATAATCTCTACATGAGTTCATCTAATAAGGATAATTATAATTATTGTTACTCTAATTGTGACTAACATGACATTCTAAAAGAGTCAAATAAGCAATATAGATAAATATTAAATATCATATAAATATTAAATATAAGACTATGGTTAAGCTAGATTAAATATCATATTTCTATGCTAAAGATTATTTCTATGCTAAAAACTATTTTCCTATTATCTAATTTTATGTTCGACTATATTCAATGTGAAAATAATTAAAGCAATATCATATACTTGTCAGAACCCAAACTACTTAGGTTTTGTCCAAATTATATCTACTAAAATTAAGATCAAGATGTTAACTATCAAAAGGTTAAACATTCCTTTCCTAATAATCACTACTATCTAAAGCAACATTTTAAATAACTAAGATTGTCTCTAATATCCTTAGACAAAGTTGGGGCTTCTTGAAACAATCAACTAATATAATGAATCTTCATTTCTTTAGTTTGTAGGCCACTTATAAAAAAAATCAGTTCTCTCATAGCATGCATAAATGTATATATGCCTAGCTTAAGGGTAGATATGATCTCTTCACTTAATCTCCTATACTTCGTTGCTATTTCCTTAATTTAACTACGTAAATAATCAACTTCGCATGAAAAGTTATGACATCCTCCAAGGAAGAGAATCGCTTTTTAAATATCACCGTGATCTTCTAATTTGTCTTAATAAAATATTATAATATGGAAGCAATTGATAACATTTGGACAATGTAATGTATAGGTTAAGGTATTAAAGTGTCTTAAAGGTCATTCTCATACCATAATGGAAATATTAAGAAATGAGTATTGTTGAAACTGAAGCATAAGGAAATGCCATATTGCAACTAGCAATACCATAAAATAGCAAGAGCTTTGTTTGAGTTGGAGTCCTTGCCTTTTGTCCAAAATAGAAGGTAGGTTTTGAGAGCAAAGAAATTGTCTAATATAATGGGATTAAAATTATTATATAGAAAGCCAAAAATATTGATCATGTCTACTACATCCTTGAGTGCCAAATGTTGAAGTCAAGAGGGAGGAGGGAAAATATTTGACATGGTATGATGTGTTGGAAAGAGTAAATCACATTATTTATAAAGAATTGGTAAGATTGTGTCATTTCTATTACAATTTTCTACAATGTATACATGTCAGTGAAGTTAAGTATTTTATCTTGCATAGTCTTTCAGCATAGTGATTGATTGACCATATGCATAATTTTTTAACAATGTTAAATAGAGGCTACTAATACAATCATAAAGATCAGTTTCCTATTAGCCTTTGTCATCTTAGAAGCAATTTGAATGGCTAAATATTCATAAAAAGTTCCCATACCGATTGTGTATTTGATTATCATGAGATATTTCATGTTAGGGTCCTCACAGGAGAAAGGGATTTTTGACGAATGGATGAGTGGGGAAGGGGTTTTAAAGACCATGTTCTTTGTTTGCGCTGAACATAAATAATTATATGTAAATCATAGTTCATCTTTTCCAAATATCGATTAAAATTTTTGTGGGTTATTAAAATACAATGCTTGGTTAAAATTTCAATTTAGATTTAAAAACAAAAAATAAAGTATAAAAATAGATGCAACAATAAAGCATTTAGAAGAAGTATATTTAACCACCTCAATCATAATGAAAAAATGAGGACATGATTATGGGCAAGTGATGTTTTGAGAGCACTATGGATCACTTGAGGGTTGTCATTTATGGCAACACACATATTATAGTGATTGCATGGAGCAAGTATATGTTTTGGAGACATAATCATGAAAATGACTAAGTATAAAATTGGATTTACAGTATACTATAGTACTATTTCGGTCAGGGAAGATGGTATATGATATATTATGGCTTGTGAACTTAGAGGAAGACATTTTGGGATATGTATGACCTTCGGTTAAGATTGCACGTGTTTTGGTATTGATATCAGAAAGTTACAGTGATATGAAGGCATGAGAAGACATAAGAACAATGAAACAGGGCATATCAACAGTCGTGATGATGAAGGGAATGCTAGATGGAATGGAGACGTGCTAAGTCAGATGAAGATTGTATATTGCTGACACTTTGGTAATATAAGATCGCTGACTCAATATTTATCATTTGCATAAGTAATTATTATGTTTTGTGTTGTATTTGAGAGCCGACTGAATGACTAAATAGATATAAATAAAGAGTGTTTTATGGAAGCGATAAGGGTGGAACATATGTATGATATGGATGTGAATTTGGGATATCAGTAATGGTTAATTGCAGATGCGAGATCAGAGATTGATAGAGACTAGTGAGAGCTATAACTGGAACTATCTAAGCATAAGCAAATGCTTGTAATGTTCACTCTTGAACACTTTTGTAATTGAATTATTGATTGTAAGAGTTGTAAGCTCACCATATCTTTAACAGGGTTTTTGTATACCTTTAACATGGTTGATATTCCTCTAACAAGGAAATGTACTATGTAATACTCAGCTCCTAACAGGGCTAGATCTCCTAACAAGGATTCTATATTTTAGTGTATAGTTGCCGGTACCATCCCCACCAAGGTTTTCCCTTGGCCAGGGTTTCCTCAAAAACAAATAATGGTGTTATGAGTTATGTGTTTATGTTCTTTTCATTTCAGCACTCATATGGTTTATTTTCAATTGGTTTAAGTTTGATTTAAAGTGTTGTAATACTAATTCACCCCCCCTCTCAGTATTACTTAATCCTAACAAGAACATATAGAGGACAAATTCATTGTCACCAAACTCTATCCTTCTTTCTTTTTCTTTTCTATAAATGCTTCCACAGATTTGGCAGGGATCACCCTGTTAGTAGTAATGTATATGTAGAGCTGGGGCACTATAGCTATTGATTTAAAATAAAAGTCCCAACACATCTGAAAAGGGCTGATGTTATCTAGCAAGGAATTTAGATAATTAGAACACATCAAAGTTATATGTATTACCAACTGCAATTTAACCCATTCAAATGAGGTTGAGTGCAAGTCTAAGATAAATCTGTATAAATAGATACCATACTCCATGTTGTATCAAATAGAAAAAAAATCAGAAAGGCAAATATTAGAAGCGTACATGGCTAGGTCAGGAAACAAATACATCTTAATGTTAGACATCTTTAGGTGAATAGAAATTACAATGAGTCCATAAGAAAAAGTATGAAAGACAATAGAAGCGTCTTCAAACTTTTCAAAAACTATCAAGAAGGATTTTGGAAGCCCAACCCTCTGCTCAAGTTTTATCAACCAACTGATAACATTAACAACTTTAGAGAAAAAATCCAAACAATGATTAAATATAAAAACAAATCTCATTAATGATCAACTTGGGAAATAAAGAAAATTGAATGCTTTGTTTTAGAACAGAGTATGCTCTATTTTTTATTGCAGCATTGAAAAAATGATAAACAATAACATAATCAACAGAGAACGTCCCACATTGAAAAATAAAGAGAGCATATCCATTTAAGGACATGCAAAGTAGCCGCAACACTTCACTTTCTACGTCTCAAATAAAAGGAAATAAAAAATGGGGACAACCCCTGATGTAAATACAAAAGAGCTTTCGTGAAAAATACATATAACTCTAAATACAAACCCTTTCAAATACTAAAGACAGAAAAAAAAAAATGTGACTGTGATTACTAGAGCCACAACTTGCAAAGATGGGTGAGCAATAATAAAAGGGGTTGAAAAGTGGCTAAAATGTGACATATTTTGTGAAATATATTCAGTTAATTGGATGGAGAAGTGTTTTCGAATGTTGGAATAGATTTATAGGCTACCATAAAATTCTGAGTGATGGTTATACTTTCATTCTGGAGTAGAGTCCCTTACATAATATTTCTTGTAACACTATAAAACCATATGATTGCAAGATGAGAGACTACAAAGAAATAAATAAAATACAAAAGCCATAGATCTAATTAAATAATCCCATTAAATATAGGTACCTACAAATTTTCTATTGCAAGTGGGGCAGAATCTACCTCACAACCTTTGATATTGTCTACCAGAGAATAAAACTCCTCAAGCAAAACATATGGTAAAGTGAAAACTACTTTTGATATTGAGTTATGAATGTTCTGAATGAGGTTTTTACATACATCTAAACCAAGTCAAGAAAGAAAAGGGTTATTATAAATTGCAATGAAGAAAAAGAGTTTTAAGAATTGCAGAAGATAGACATTGCCCCTGAGGTGGGTACCCATTTTTGCTATAGTCATTCCAAAATTACTTATGGCGAATGAATGTCGTCACTTGGGTTCATAAAATTTCTTCCCCCTTATGAGAATTAAGAGAAAAACATTCCCAACCTTCCATAGAATCTTTCTTTATTACACTCTTAATTTTATAAATAGCCATGCATTACAATTTGGGGGTTTTAAGGATTTCATTTCTACAATCAGATCACACCCATTTTTATGGTATCTTCATTGCTTTGCTAGCTAGATAAAAGAAAGGGAGAGATTTCCAAAAAAATATAAAAATAATGGTACTCTAAATTTTAAAACAAATAAAAAATACAGGGTTTGTCTAATCATTTTTGCTCTTACAATAATTTATTGCTCCAAGGTGTAACGGAAAGGAGCAGCCTGGGAGCAATCAAGTTTTTTTGAGGGATGCAAGGAAAAGTGGTTGCTCATATTCACTTGAGGTGCCACCCTCCTCTCCCAGTTTTGGCCGCTATGGCGACAGTTTGGAAGATTATAGTGCTAAAAAAAATGCAGTCAAATACATTTATTAAAGATAACATAGTAAAAAAAAGAGGTATTAAGTTTATATATCCTAATTCTTATAGAGATTTCAAGGCTGAAAGTATTTACAATTTTAAGGTTGCTTCAAAGCTTCAAATATGATTTCCATGAATTTAGAATATGCTTTACCCTAAATCCCTATAAATAAGTGAAACCTAAGTAGCACACAATCGTGAAGTAGATCATCCATAGTTGCAACACACAAGCACACAATCCCATTACTATCTCTCCAAGTTATCTCATAAAATATAAACCTCAGGGTCAAAAGCCCAACAAAATACACAAATAAATACATAAAATATATAGCAAGGAGATCAATTTAAAATTACAAAATTGAACTCACTACAAAAATGCTCAATCCAAAATAACAAACAAGTGAATTGCAGCCTGCAAATTTCAAACGGTGTTAAATATTGAGTACTTTCCCAAAGTTTTCAGAAGTGAAACACATTCAAATTTCTTGAATACTATATTTGAGACCCAATGTTCATTTACAGGTGAAAAATAAATCATAAAGTTTCTTCTAAGATGCAATTTACGGCAAGCTGTCTAAAATTTGATCAAATCTCTAGAAAGTCCATTAAGATCTTAACAGTTATTTGAAAAAATCACATCCAAATATCTATATGCATTCTTGAAAACCAAGAGTAGAAAATTTTTCTCCAATGCGAAAAATATATAATTTACCTCGTAGATATCATTGATAAAATATCCAAAGCTTTTTGGATCCATTGGGAACCACAACATCTAGGGTTTTAACCCTAGGATTTATGCTTGGGGGTAATTGAACTCATAAATATTCAAATTCAAAAAACACAAATATAAACTTCAAAACCTAAATTAATACATTGAGTACAAAATACAAAGATTAAAGTGAAATATATTTTAAAGTAGGGATACATAGAGAATGCCGTGACATAAATGAGCAGAGTTTGTAGAATAGCTATAACATAAAAATTACAAAATTTTACTGTAAGAAGATGCCAATGTTCCTCCTTCCTTACCAATTGTAGAATGAGCAGAGGAAGGAAGCATTTCCTTCCATTGTCATGAACAATCTCCAAGAGAAATCCATAAAAGACAAGAAGTTGTTGTCCATCCAACGCGACCGAATCTGTTGATGGAAATTGCCAAGAAGAATAGAGAAGCCAAACTTAGCCCAGGAAGAGTTTGAGCCTTCACCTTGCCCTACCGCTATTCTTGAAACTTCCTTCCAAATGGATTTCCATTATTCCTAATAATTAGGGCTTGGCCGGTGGAAGCTGTTCAAAACATTAACCAAAGCATTTGGTCATAGTTTCCAGATGACTCCAATTTATACGTGACACTGCATATATATGCCTTCAAAACATTAAGAGATTATAAAAGCATTTCTCCTGCTTGCATTTGATTGATCATCAAATTATTTTAAAAGAAAATAAATAAAAACCCACGAAAAATCTGAGTAACCAATGGGAAAAAACAAAAAAAGAAAGAAAAATCATTTTAATAGAAATATTAAAACAAGCTATAGACCAAATCATAGAATAAACTTTTTGACACAGTTTTCAAAGCCACAACTAATTGCATTTGCACAACTGAAAACAATAGTCTCTACCTTCTAAGGCAATTAGTCATTACTGAATTGATGTTTTGGTATTACATAAGAATCATCTTATTTGGTTAAGTAAAATCAAGTTAAGGAAAAACGAGAAATGTTAAATCCATCAAATTGAAATGATATTTGAGGATTTTTTTCTTTATACTTGTCTGGTTTGTTATTTGGTAACATAAACATATATTATTAGTTCTTGTCATGGAAGAGATCTATTGCAGAAGAATTTGTCCTTAAGTAGTAATTAACCTTGAGCTCTGGCATCCAATCAAATTGGATATTTTGTTTATTTCTATTTTAACACTATAATAGTCCAGGGAAAGATGCAAATTTCTTAAACTTAAAATTCATAAAGAAAAAAAATTATTTGATTGGACTAAGATTGGTGGGAACAAACTGTCAAGTAATCTTTCATTTTATTTGTATGTTTTGAGAGGCTCTCCGAATGTTACGAGGCAAGAGAAGATGCTAATATTAAGGTTTAGGGTCATCGGTACATGCATTGTTGCAGATTGTCAAGCTCCTGTGAATGTCAGGAGGCAGGGGAAGGTGCGAAAAACTATACAGTTTCGAACAGGTGGCTGTTACTATTTTAAATGTGTTGGCTATAGAATGGAGTTGCTAAGTTACGCACGTTGAAGAGTTGTCAATCAACTTGCAAAGCCACGTCCCGATTGAAGCCTCAATTTCTATCTGTTGCCGAGTTCTCTTGTTCTTAGACCAAATAGGATGTGTTCATTGTTCGCTTTGTGAAGAATAAGTTGTTTGAGTACATTAGCATCGACATCTGCTCAACATTGATACAAAATTATTGATCATAAACTTCTCTCTACTCGATGTGCATTTAGTAGATCATTGTTCTTCATGTTCTTCTTATAAGTGTGGATTATATCAACACATTTTTCTGTACTTACCAAGATCTCTCACAAGGTAAACTAAAAAAATTTCTTCTTTGGATTTAATTCCACATAAAGGACAGAGGAGGCGGCAAGTAATGAAAAGTTCTTCTGATAGGTAATTTTTCTTATAGATTAACAAGTTGTCTCTACGAAATAACATATTTATTTTGTTGGAATGAAAAAGGTTAGGTTTATTACACTGAGAAAGATAATAATAATAAAAGGTATCCTACCCTCGAGGTTGTAAGCCCTAGTTTATCTAGCTTTAGTAGTATTATATTTATTTTTCAGTTTTCTATTTTAGTTGTTCTTTATATCATTAAGTCATCAAAAAACCGTTCATATCTTTTTTTTTACATGATGCAATATCTATTGCTCTAAAATGATGCCATCATGTCTATTCATATTATTTATTGTCTACATTCTCCTTGAGTTCACAACTCTACTCTTTTTAGTTGTCAAGGTTTAAAAAGGCACATTTATCACATGGTGATGGGCCACCATAATAGTTGTAGTCTATAACACTAGGTACTACATGTTGCCCTTAGATTTTAGCATCACTACAGAGGAGAAAAAATAGGAATAACAGGAAACCGGATTAGAACATTGCGCTAGAGGAATTGAAACACTAAAAATACAAAGTTGTTCATTATTGATCTTTGTGAAATAGAGTATATCATGGGCAAAAACCTAATATGGTCACATGGCCACTCACTGCTGAGTACCTTAAAAATAGGGGTAGAAATGAAAACTTGTTGTGCCAAGAGAATCTTTGAAATATCAAACAGACTTGGTGGGGCAGTTCTAAAAAGTAGGAAAAGATGAAGGAGAAGATGAAGGAGAAGCTAGAAATGACCTTATTTATATTTGGGTGTTGTGGTGTTGAGGTGAGGATGCAAGATCGAAGCATGTCCCAAGTGCGAATTAATGTCATTAAAGTGTTTTACCAAATGGTCATTTGATTTTGCAGATATGTGAAAACTAGTGGTGAAGCATTGTTGCCACACAAGCCATTTCTAATGTCAACATATGTCTGTATTGTATTTTGTGTGTACTGAAAGGATGGTGATCCAATGATTTTTATGGACTCTAATAATGGCACAATGATGTACTATCTAACATTGTCTAGGGTTAGTAAGCTAAGAGTGCTTTTGGATACAACTGTGTTAGTTTTTACTATTTCAATGACAATGTTTCAATCACACTGTACATTCTTGTTCTTAATTGAATTAATTAGAGAAGAAAAGATGGAGGGGTGCTAATTGATATTAGAATAATTTTTTAGATATTAATGTCTTTTAAAATTGAAATATTGCACAAATATTAACAAATTAATATTCATTTTAGTGCAAGTATATGCTAGCCTCTACAATATTTGGCAACTCTAATTTGGTTTTGGATCTCTTGTTAGTATTGTTGTGTGTTTACATTGCTCCAGCTACATCTGGGGCTGGTATACTAGAATTTAAGGCTTACCTTAATGAAGTGGATGCTCATTCTAAGCAAAAAGACAAATGAAACTCAATAAACCTTGGCAAGCATACTATGTATTAGGACACTTAAAGAAGGGTAGAAGCCTAGATAAATTCTCATGCACTCCATATTCAAGCAAAAATTTTGCATCCTAGAAAATGACACTTCTAAAACAAAGGCCTTCATTATGCATTAAGAAATTATAGAGATGACTAAATCCTTCAGAGATTGTAAAGACTAATCTTGTTCAAGTCTTGCATCCCATACTAGTATCAAAGATCCAATTGTGCTTTTAGTTTTTGTATTCCTCGAAAAGGAACCTTTTCATAATATACATTTTTATCAGATGTTAATGTGTTTTTCCTTAACCAACCTTTCAACCAAGAACACATATAAGTGACAAAAAAGACAAACCCAATCAACGGTAGTAAGTTAATTTTATAATAGTACACTTAAAAAAGAGTGTGAGTTTGATTATATTGTCAAGAACTTCAAGTTAAAGAAAAAAATTTGCAGTAGAAATTGACACCTCTAAAACATGGTCTTCAATATGGAGTAAGGATTTCTAGAGGCACTGACGAAGTGAAAAAATATTTCAGAGTTTAGAAGAATTGCTCTTGTTTAGGTGTTACAATCCATAAAAGCATCAAATCTCAATTGCATGTTTGCTACTTGTATTCCTACATGTATTCATAATTTACACCTTTTATCAGATGTGAACGTGTTCTACCTTAACCATTCAGCCAAGAACTTGGTGACAACTTACTTTTATAATTATTTGAATGACTCAAAAATCATTACAAGAACATTAATTTTTAAAACTTCCTAAAATAAATACTCATTCGTGAAATGATCCAGTTATTGTGCCTCATATTAGAATTACTAATATTCTCAATGCAATGGACAATGCATTGAAGTAGAAACATATTCATGAATTTATTTTGATTATAAAATCTAGCAAATGCCCAAATTATGTTGCTTTCTCTGTCATTTTCTACTCCTCCCTGCAAGGGACTATCTTCTTGCCCTCCCATATTTTCTCCATTGTCTTTGAAATCAATCTGGAATGTCCCTTTCATTGTCTTCTTGATTGTCCACTAGCACAAAATAGATGACTACATGGAGTTGCGTATGATTTCTTTATTTTTCTATTTAAAACCTGAGCAAGTCATTAAATTATCTTCTACTAAGAAAGAGCTTATGCAGTTGCAATGGTATGGTCAAATGTCGATGAGTGAAACAAATGTGTTGATGTTGACAATGGTGTATCCTAATGACCTCCCAATTTGATGGATGTTGTCAATAGCTTTCAAAATTACTCCAATCCTACAAGTTATTATTGTGAGAAGGATTGTGATATCCATGTTTGCAAATTCCTATAGGATGGTGAATTCATTTATTCTTGCTAGCCCCTTGAATATTTTTACAAGGAAGGATTTCAAATATTTGGGTTTTCATGGTTTTCCTTGGTACTTCTCACCATGGACCTACAAACTCAGCTTCTTGTTCATTGACTTTAATATAATATGGAGTAGGGGAACTTGATATCCTGACTATGGGAAATTCTCACCTTGTTTAGCACCACATTCATAAGCATTAGAAACCATGCCAGGGCCAGATCAACATACATAAAGAAGTAAAAGCACTCGACTTCATTCTTTTCTACAATAGCTTTAGTGGATCAAACTATTAGCATTACAAGAAAAGACACAACATAAGGCAAAACACCTAAAAGTAATATTAGATCAATTTCATCAGGACTACTCATATTTTTTCTAATGATCATGATATGCTTCCTACAACTTATGATAGTCTTATCTTTATATTCATTGACTCATCCTCCTTCAGAGATAAAATTTAGCTTGATTTTACTTTTCTAGGGAATGAATGTTTTCATTTCTAATATATTGATTTGTGTTTATTGTAATGTTAATGCAGAAAAACTCTAAAAAAATGCTAGAAGGTGAATCTAGGTTTGTGATTTCCTTTTTTCTTTAATTCTCTATATTTTGTAATTCTTTGCATTTCTTAAGTTTTGTAAGTTGATTAAGTGGGTACCATTATTTTAAATCACAAAGATGTTTAGGTCAATATGTTCCAACATATTCCTTTTTTAAAGCAATTTTGATGAAGTTGTAAAATGTCATGACTAACAATTAAGCGAATTGTAGCTACTAGATTGCATGCGAGTTGATGTAATTCAAAGAAGCTGAAATCATTGATTAATGGAATTCAAATCCTTTCCTATATTTTGGCCCTTGGGCAACTTGCATATCTCAATTGCAGAAGGGGAGATATATTAATTTTAATGGCTATAGTGTGTAACATAGTTTCTAGTGGTTGCTTTTGTCATACATGTTATTTAATTGTTTAATGGATATAAAGTTTGGTCTTGTTACACCAAACCTTCTATACATTGGGATGCTTTTAAGGTTTATATTACTTGGTAGCGATATATCTTTTCACAGTTCAAAATGATTCTATATAAGTCTATTGGTTGCTATCCATGATTCTGCAAGCATTTTTCTTCTTATTTGTCCTCACAACCTTCAATCCCAGAGCTTTAAAATTATGTAAGTTTTTTTTTCTATTTAACACTAGTCATTACTTCTTCTAGGCAAAATCATCATACTGAAAACTAAAATTTAATGCTTACTTTTCCTAGTAATATTTAACCATTTAGAATCAGGGATATTATCATGTTTTTGTTCATTGGCATTATATTTTTCTCCATCTTAGGCCTAATAGGAGTTGTTCTAGGTGCCAATTTATTGTTCTATCCATTTTCTTCATCCATATTATTACTTTGCTTATGGTTAGTGGAACATGTATTACATGGAATGTGTGGTGACTATGAGGAAGGGACTGTAATGAATGAAAATGTTAAGCATAATTATTTAGGTTTTCCATGGTCAAGCCTTTGATCTTTGCGTAGGTTGCTTGAATATTACTATTAGAATTCTATGGTTTTGACATATCTGATGGTATTGGTAGTACATAATTTGATACATAAATTTACTGGATTATACAATCAACTTCAATAAGCTCCACCCTTCACATAATCTTTGTCAACGCTAGCACTTCTCTGTATAACCTTTTCTAACTTATCCTCCATCTCCTATTTCCAAAACCACCCTACCAGCACTTGGTAGGAACTACATTGCCTTGCAGCTCTTATTTTTATAGATATTTGTTTAGTTCCTTTGGTCTTCTTAGTTTTCAATTTTTTTACTTAGTCTATTTTATGTCTTTACTTCTTGAATTTCATGTCAATTTGTACCCCCCTTCCGCCCTCCCCCACCCCCCTATCATAATAATATCAATTTCTAATAATATCCTTTCTTGACAAGTTAACCATATATTAGAATGTAAAATTTTGTGCTCAAATAGCATGTAAAATTCATGGAGCTCTAGTAACATGTAAATTTTTAGCTATTATAGAGAAAATTCTCTCATATACATGTATGCATAACATGGAGGCACAAAAACATGGTAAATTGCAGAAAAAATTTCCTCAAGGAGACATCATTGGAAAGACTTTAGATACTTTAGGAAAGTTGAAATCATTATTGAATATTATAGTTGAAGTTGCACTAGAAGACATGCATAAGAATATTTTGATCTTTATTCTCTTGGCTGCTCATATTAGAAACATAGATTCCCAATAATTTCAAATTAAAATGCAAACCCTTTCAAACAAACACAATCCTCTCAAAACACCTACACAAAAGTTACATAAATATTGCATAGTCAACTTTGTGAAATAATTTACCAAACCTCTGAACCTGAGCTTTCTAGCAAGGCAACAAGGTTGATATAGAGGAACAATATGACAAGTGAGAAAATCAAAATATGACTTACAAATGTGAGAAAATGTGTTTGATCAGTTTAAATCGAGTTATAAGCTATTTATGTTTGTAGAAACTTTTACGCTTTATTAGTTTTATTCCAAGTTTTATTCTTGGAAGTGGAAACTTTATGCTTTATTATCATATTTAATTTCGATGATTTGGATAAAGCTATAATGACATAGGGGCAGGGTAGATTCAAGAAGATTTGACTCAACTTGAACCAACAAACAAGCCCTGCTTAGAGTTACACACGGAAGCAATATATAATTCACATGAACAATGAAAACACAATGTATATGAGGCAAGGCAACTGGAAACCAAACTGGTGTGATTAAAATAAATCAGTCAACATGCCCGGTTGTGAGGCCTTCTGGGTTTTGGTCTTATATAAAGAAATTATGAATTCAGAGTCTTAGCTCCCATATTATCTTCTTTTCTACTTCTACTACTCTTCTACTATCACCATCTGCCACCAACTAAATAACCTAAACTTCTTATATAGCCAACTAAGCCACAAGTCGGCCAGTCAGGCATTTAATTACATTATAGGTCCAACCTGGAAGAGTAAACCAAAACTAAAGAAAGAATGAAAAAAACTCAATGCAAGGTTACATTTAGGTCCACACATGACCCAAGAACCTATTCCTAACTTAGAAAGATCCCATTTCATCATACGGAACCGCACAAGATGAAAAACTCTGCGTTTCACATGAAACTAGCTGAAAATTGATACCCGAGGAAAATGGTCATAACTCCCAACTCATGATAAATTAGGATTTGTGATCTTAGGTGAAGATAGTATTTTAGGTCCTCTTTAAGGCCCTAAGATATCAAATTTTAATTCATGAAGGATCAATGACTAGATGACGTGCAATCAGCACGTGGAGGACAAGAAAATACTGCTCTAGCCACAAGTTAAAACAACTCTAACTTCGACACGATCCATCCAATCCTTATGCACTCATAGGAGAAGGTTCCATAATAGGTACTCAACATAATGTAAGATTCACATAACATGAAACCAACAACCACAATGATTATAATGCAAACAACAAATAGGTACAGAAAATAGGAAATGTTTTTGGTTGATGCAAGATTGCTCAAAGACCCAAGATGCTCCTGCATTAGATACCTGGGGTAAATAAAGAACTGATGTCCACATCAGGCATTGCTCATATTTTGACCTAAATCATAAAGATCTGACTCAACTTGTGTAATCCATGAACTGTCTTCAATTGGCTTGTCTTTCCACTAAAGTAGGTATTCCATGTAGTCTTTTCCTCTTGTACTCTTGCTCACTCTGCTATTCAATATATTCTCAATGCTATCTTTATTTTTCTTAGGATAGTCCAAATCATCTTCTATCTCATCATTTGATTCAAATTACTCAAAGATATCAACAATGTTGAATATAGGTGATATATCAATGTCCTCTGGTAATTCCACTTCATAAGAATTTCCATTGTCAAACTTCTTCAGAATCATACAAGGTCCAAACTTCTTCATTTTTAGCTTGTTGTAGGTGCCAAATGGAAACCTATTCTTCTTCAAATGAATCATAAACTCATCTCCAAATTCTAAAGATTTATGTCTCCTTCTCTTATCTTCTCTCTGTTTATATTTTAGATTACTGTCCTCCAAATTATTTTTGACTTCATCATGTAAAGTTCTCATGAAGACTGCAAAATCCTCAGCTTCAGCACTTCTTCTTGTCTCAGTAGGAAAATCTCTCAACTCTTTGGTTCCCTTAGGATGAAATCCAGTAACAATCTCAAATGGTGTCCTCTTAGTGCTTCTATTCACATAATTATTATATGCAAACTCTGCTTGTGCCAAAACTAAATCCCAATTAGAAGGCTTATCTCCAACTAAACATCTCAACAAGTTTCCCAAACTTCTGTTCACAACTTCAGTCTGTCCATCTATCTGAGGGTGAAATGCATAACTAAACTTCAGTTCTGTATTCATCTTCTTCCAAAGTGTTTTTCAAAAGTAACCAGTAAACTTAGTATCTTTGTTTGAAATAGTAGATTTAGGCAAACCATGTAATCTTACCACTTCCTTGAAAAATAATTCAGCTACATGTAATGCATCAGATGTCTTCTTACAAGGTATGAAATGATCCATCTTTGAAAATCTTTCAACCACTACCAAAATAGAATCATTACCTCTCTGAGTTCTAGGCAATCCAAGAATAAAGTCCATACTCACATCTTCCCAAGGTCTATCAGGTACATACAAAGGTGTATACAATCTCAAATTCTAACTAGTCCCTTTTGTTGTTTGGAAAATTCTACAACCTCTAACCATTCTTTGTACATCTCTATAAATTTGTGGCCAAAAGTATCTTTCTAAAATCAGTTTCACAGTCTTATCAATCCCAAAATGTCCAGCAAGTCCACCACTATGTTTCTCCTCTATTATATTCTCTCTCATAGATCCTCTAGGTATGCACAACTGAACTCCTTTAAACGACATATCTTCTTAAATGAAATAATCAGTCCACTTATCACTCACTATTTGTTCCTTACAAGCTTTCCAAGGCTCTGCAAAATCAAGGTCAATTTCATACAAACACTTCAAATCATCAAAACCAAGTACCTCGACTCTCATTTATGTCAACAAATTTCTTCTTTGGCTCAAGGCATCAACAACTTTATTTGATTGCACTTTTATGCTTCAATGAAAAGGAGAAATTCTGTAAGAACTCAACCCACTTCATATGTCTCTGATTCAATTTATTCTAACTTCCCAAATACTGCAAAGCTTTATGGTTAGTATATAACACAAAATATTTAGGCATCAAATAATGTCTTCATTTCTTCAAAGCTTGAACAATAGTATAGAGTTCTTGGTCATTAACTAAATATTTTCTCTTAGCATTATTCAACTTCTCACTAAAGAAAGCTATAGGTCTTCCTTCTTGACTCAAAACAGCTCCAACTACACTTCCACTAGCATCACATTCAACTTGAAAAACCTTACTAAAATCAGGCAAAGCAAGTGTAGGTAATTCTGCAATTCTTTGTTTCAATGTTTCAAAATTCTTTTGTGCTCCATGTGTCCATTTGAAATCCCTTTTATCTCCTCTAATAGTTTTAGTCATAGCATTACAAATAGAACTGAAATTTCTGATGAACTTCCTATAAAAACTTGTCAATCCATGAAATGATCTTACCTCTCCAACATTCTTTGGTGTAGGCCAATCAAGTATAACTCTCACTTTCTCAGGATCCATCTTCAATCCATCAACTGAAATTACAAAACCAAGGTACACAATCTCCTCTTTCATAAATGAACATTTCTTCAAATTAATCAACAACTTTTCTTCCTTCAATCTCTGCAATACTTGTCTGATATGCATAGTAATTTTTAGTGGCTAATATTCGCCAATTGGCTAATTTTGGAAATTTGAGAATCCAAATTTGGCTAATAATTCAAGATTTAAGGCAACCTAAATCACCACATTTTTACAAAATTTTGATTTAGAAATACTTAAATCGCAAAATAATTTATTTTATAAAAAACTTGAACTCAAAAATTCACCACAATATTCAATACATGATTAGATTTGATTCCACAGAATTTTATAAGTTATTGTAGAAATTTAAATTAATTCTCCAGTAATATATCATGATTATTAGTTATTGTAGGGATCTATCACCAACTTTTAGTTTCCATTACTAACTTAAAGTATAATCTAGTGACCCTCATTATAGTTTATGAGGTTAAAATGTAACTATTTGGTTTGTAATGCTTATGGGAGCTAAAATTTCTTTCGGATTGTTGATCTCAATATAAACCAATGGTCTTCAAGAAATTTTGGGGCCCATTAGTATTTAAAAATATCAATACATTTGTCTCACACAATACAATGAGGTTATTAGATTATATTTAAAATAAGTGGTAGCAAGTAATTATTACAGAGTCTATTCATTAAGCCCATCAAAGAATTCCACATTAAGCCTAATAATTTTCTATAAGAATTCTATTTTTTTGAAAAAGAAGCATTCACCATGGTGATTAATTAACTCCTTTTTTATTATTTGAGATTCACCAATATTTTCTACAAAAAAATTGTTATTAAAAAATAATCGCCAATAAGAATAAATTTTTTAATTTTTTTTTGAGGGATTCGCCAATAGAAATAAATTTATTTTTTCAAGAAAATGAAAGATTCGCCAAGATTTTATATCTTTCTTAAGAGGGGGGTTTCTTAAAGATTACCTTGTTGATATGTTCAAGATGTTCTTCCTTACTCTTAATGAATATCAAAATGTCATCAAGATATACAATCAAAAACTTACCCAATAACATTTTCAAAACTTCATTCATCAGCCTCATGAAAGTACTAGGTGCATTAGTCAAACTAAAAGGCATAACCAACCATTCATACAAACCTTCATTAGTCTTAAAAGCAGTTTTCCATTCATCCCCTTCTCTAATCCTAATTTGATGATAACCACTCTTCAAATCAATCTTTGTGAAATACTTTCCTCCGCTCAAACTATCCATTATGTCATCCATCCTAGGCAAAGGAAATATGTACTTTACTATTATCTTGTTTATAGCTCTAGAATCAGTGCACATTCTCCATTCTCCATTCTTTTTCGGTGCTAATATAATAGATACTACACAAGGAATCAAACTTTCCCTAATCAAACCTCTCTCAAGAAATTCTTGCACTTGTCTATTCAATTTAGTATTTTCATCAGGTGTCAACCTATGTGGTGCTTTATTAGGCAAACTAGCTCTAGGTATCAAATCCATACAGTGACTTATACTTCTCATAGGAGGCAAACCGTCTGGTACATTATTAGAAATGATGTCATGAAATTTAGTCAACAAAGGTTTAACCTCAGGTGCATGTTCTAACTCATCTTGTTTCTCAGTTTTCCTTGGAATTAAAGCATAGCAAACATTTTGTTCTTTCATTTCTCTTGCAAACCTTTTACCCTCAACCAAGCATACTCTGACCGTAATACAATGACCTTCATCAAACTTATCTACTAAAGGAAATAATACTTGTTTCTTTCCATCCATCCAAATAGTATATTGATTCAATCTACCATCATGCAAAGCTTTCCTATCATATTGCCAAGGTCTACCCAAAAGAATATGACAAAAATCCATAGGTATAATATCACACACGGCTTCATCATGATAATTTCCAATTTTGAATTTAACAAGGCATTGTTTACTTACAAGTAGTTTACGCTCCTTCTAGATTCAAGCAATATGGTAAGGCTTAGGATGTCTCAATCTCTATAACTACAACTTGTTAACTAGTTCTTCGGATGCCAAATTATTAGAACTTCCACTATCAATGATTACCTTGCAACATTTGTTAGTGATCTTACATCTGGTTCTGAACAAACTTTTCCTCAAAATAGGTTCCTCATCAGCTTCTTCATTCCACAAGATCCTTCTTAACATCAAGTTCTCACCATGTTTAGGTTCATTAGATAATTCCTCAACTTCTTCACAAGCCAAATTATTTATGCCATTACCTCTAGTCTTCTTTCCAGAGTTAGTACATTCAAAAGCTTTAGGTCCTTCTTCACCACATTTGTGACAAGTACCTCTAAACCAAGATTTATCTTCTCTTTTCCCACTATTTTTATTCCTAGAGTAACTAGTATAGCTACCTCTAGAGTAGTTACCTCTTCTACCAGCAGGTTCATCTTTCCATACATTATCTTGTACTACATTGTCAGATTTGCTACTTTCTCCATAAGTTCTGCCTCTACTTCTTTGAAATCTACTACCTCTTCCTCTTTGTCTTTGATCATGTCTTTTTGTCAATCGCTCTTCTACCTTCAAAGAAAATTGGTATGCTTCTTCCACACTATCTATTTTAACATAACTGATCTCATCTTGAATCGATGTCCTCAAACCATTCAGGTATCTAGCCACCTTCTCAAATTCATCATCCACATGTCCAGATCTGATATCCAATTTGTAAAATTCCTCAGTATATTCTTTCACACTCATGTCCTTTTGTCTCAAATTTTGCATTTTTCTCATCAAACTAACTTGGTAATTAGTTGGAAGAAACTTCTTCTTCATCTTTCCAAGAATTTTCATCCAAGTCTTGATCTTTTCTTTTCCTCTCTTCTGTCTCTCAGTTTGCAAATGATCCCACCAAAGAGATGCATGACCTTTCAACTTTGTGACTGCTATCTTAACCTTCTTATTATCAGGAGTACCTTCATACTCTAAGTATTTGGCTATCTCATAGATCCAATCCAAAAGTGCATTGGTCTCAAGTCTTCCATCATAGCAAGAAACTTCAACCGTAGGTCTGGAGTTAGCCTTAGACAAAACTCTCAAAAGTCTTTCCTCATCCTACTCAACTTTAGGTTTAGGATTAGGTGCTGCCTCTTCTTTGTCACTAACATCTTCAAGATGTGCGCCTCTTCTCTGGGTTGTCTCTACAACTTCAAGCCTAGTTTCAATCTGCCTCAACATCCATGATACCATTATCATTCCCTCTACCACGAACCATCTTGACAATCAGGTTCCAGCAAGATCGTAAATTTCTGTAAGTTATAGGTCAAATCTCATATTTTCCACCCTACAACCAATCCAACAAGGTTCTCCATGATCAAATCTACAAGAAAGAACTCACTCTAATACCACCTGACGTAGGGGCAGGGTAGATTCAAGCATATTTGACTCAACTTGAACCAACAAATAAGCCCTTCTCAAAGTTACACATGGAAGAAATATATAATTCACATGAACATTGAAAACATGATGTATATGAGGCAAGGCAACTAGAAACCAAATTGGTGTGATTAAAATAAATTAGTCAACATGCCCAGCTGTGAGGCCTTTTGGGTTTCAACCTTATACAAATAAATTATGACTTCAGAGTCTTAGCTCACATATTATCTTCTTTTCTACTTCTACTACTCTTCTACTATCACCATTTGCCACCAACTAAATAACCTAAGCTTCTTATATAGCCAGTTAAGCCAAAAGTCAGCCAGACAAGCATTTAATTACATTATAGGTCCAACCTGGAAGAGTAAACCAAAACTAAAGAAAGAATGAACAAAACTCAATGCAAGGTTACACTTAGGTCCACACATGACCCAAGAACATATTTATAACTTAGCAAGATCCCATTTCATCATACAGAACCACGCAAGATGAAAAACTCCATGTTTTGCATGAAACTAGTTGAAAATCGATACCTGGGGAAAATGGTCATAACTCCCAACTCATGATGAATTAGGATTTGCAGTCTTAGGTGAAGATAGTTTAGGT
Organism: Chamaecyparis obtusa; assembly: GCA_027943335.1. Lineage (NCBI taxonomy): Eukaryota > Viridiplantae > Streptophyta > Pinopsida > Cupressales > Cupressaceae > Chamaecyparis > Chamaecyparis obtusa. The sequence goes on from BSBK01007377.1 coordinate 300,131, forward strand.
CCTATTTAAGGCTCTAAGATTGCAAAGGCTGATTAATTAAGGATCAACGGCTACATGACGCACAGTCAACACATGAAAAATAGGAAAATACTAGTCCAGCCGCAAGGTAAAACAACTCTAACTTCGACACGATCCATCCAATCCTTATGCGCTCATAGGAGAAGGTTCCAAAATAGGTCCTCAACATTATGTAAGCTTTTCATAACATGAAATCAACAACTGTAATGATTATAATGCAAACAACAAATAGGTACATAAAACATGAAATGTTTTTGGTTGATGCAAGATTGCTCAAAGACCCAAGATGCTCCTGCATCATATAGTTGCTTAATTTTTAAGCTAACTAAGAAATATCTCTAATTTTTTTTAGTTTTATTCCTATTTTTCCTCCACTTTTTGCTTCGAGGAAGGTTATATATTGTAAATGTATTCATTTGTAAATTAATGAAAAAGTTTATTATTCTTGTTCTTGCTCTAAATGTTTCTTCTTTTATCTACAAGTTTGTTCTTTCTTTTTTAGCTAGATCTTGTGTGATGTGTAAATTTAGCTAAAATTCTACATGGTATTAGAGCTCCATGAACTTTACATGCTATCCGAGCACAAAATTTTACACTCTAATATATGGTTAACTTGTCAAGAAAGAATATTATTAGAAATCGATATTATTAGGATAGAGGTTCAGAGGGAAATCACAACTCAAATATGACAGGTTACAATTTATATATATATATATATATATATATATATATATATATATATATATATATATATATATATATATATATATATATATATATATATATATATATATATATATATATATATATATATATATATATATATATATATATATATATATATATATATATATATATATATATATATATATATATATATATATATATATATATATATATATATATATATATATATATATATATATATATATATATATATATATATATATATATATATATATATGAGGTTGGACAAGAATTATTGAGGACGAAAAGAGACATTGGATAGTCACTCTTGTCTAAATTTGGATAAATATTGTGATTGTGATACAAGATTTCAAAAGAAAAGAATACAATCATTCAAACAGTATGATGTCAACCCTTATCCATAATGAAGAGATGACGACCATGGTTTGAAGCTAGAAACAAAGATTGATCAAATGGTATGTATCATTTTATGGTTTAGTGTCTTAATTACAAATTGAAAATGTAAGATCTCAAAGTATTCTAATAGAATGCTAAGACTATTTGAATCCCTTTCTTGAGCGCAAACTAATGACCTAAGAATCCATGCATGCAACAAGTCACATATTATAAATATTCTAATAATGTGTACATGCATAGCCAATTTAAATATGGTATACACTAAGTGCTATTGTAAAAAATAAATAAATTATATTATAAAAACATAACTATGTGTAGCTTGCTCCAATGACATTAATAGGAATTACCTCTCTTCATGTGACATAAATGTGTTTGAAAACAAGCCATTTTTTGGAACTTAGTTGGTAGCATTTCAGTGTCCTCTATGATTTTCACCACACTTCATCCTTCCTATTCAAAATTGAAGACCCCATTATCAAATGACCCAGAATATTCCACAATTCATATAATTTGTGTGATTTGAGAGTGATTTTCCATGTAGACAGAATGCCCATTATATGATAGACAAATGTAAATTGGTTGAATGAAAAAAAAATTCAAACTCCCCTCTAACTACCCCTCAAGTAATTGATGCAAAGTGGCAAAATAGTTCTTTGTAATAATTTCTCCACTCCCCAATGTTTCCATGTGTGTGCATGAGAGTGTCCTTGTTGAATTTATCTTCCATCATACTTATATTGTAGATTCCCTTCCCATATCACACTTATATTGTGATTGAAGAGGTTAAGAGAGCTTAAGATGGTTCTTAAAGAAACTATGCTTCTTTTGTTACTAAATTTTAATCCGCCTCTGTCATAGCCTAAATCGACCCCCACTAACTAATGTGCCATAATGACATCAAGGATTCTTTAAGTATACTAGTTAATAGACTTCTCTTATGATTATCTAATGCCCCAATATTACCTTTCAATATAATCAAAGATTTTAATTTCAACACAAAGAATTAAAATATACTCACCTAGAAAACATTATTATTATTTTATTGTAAATAAATTTTAAGTTTATGACAAATGCAAGAGGTTAATTTTAGGAATTTGAAATAAAAACTAAATTATAAGAATATTTTTAGAAAAAGTGCTAAAACACATAACATTAAAGTGCTAAAATATGCGTAGATGCTAAACACCAACACAAGCACACTAATTTAGGAAAAGTGCCAAAACATAGACCGAAGCACTATAAAAAGCACAATCATTGAATTAGAATCACAAAAGTACTAAAATAAACATCATATAACTATAAGTAGGAACATTGATATTAAGTCAAAATAACTTATCCTATATTTGGATTAAAACACAAAGAAATAGTGCTAAATTATATACAATACAAATATTAATTTCTTATAAAATTAATAGTACATATGATACAAAAAAATACTTGGTATGGTTTTTTAGAAAATGAAACAAACCACTAGAAAGAAAAACAAAAACTAAATAGGCAACAAAAACAAAAAATTTAGTGCAAAATTTTTTTTGTCTGGACAAAGTATTCAAATTGTAAAAGTGCCACTCTCACCTAAAATAATCGATCCAGTCAAAAGTGCTAAATATAGTGTGAAAATTATAACCTATGAATTTTAATAAAAACATTAAAAAATACTTGAATGAAGTTCATGTTGCATATGTTATTGATGTCAAATATGCAACAAAGACAATGAAGCAATCTAGGAGCATAGTAGGTGTCATGTTGAACCTTATCTTCTAAATCTCATTGAAATATGATATGAGTGCCTTGAGTTAGGAAACAATTGTACCTTATCTTCTAGTGTTCATATAGTTGAGTCAGTTGTACCTTGTCTTCTAAAGTTCATGTTGAATATTGATATATTCTATATGTTATGAATGTATTGGGTTATGCGAAGAATGTTACAAGGATTTAGAAGACTTTTAGTTAAGAATATTTGCCTCAAACTTCATATGGGTTATGGAGTGAAATGCATAAGTCCTCATAATAAAAAAGGCATAAATTTTTGCATCACAAAAGTTGAATGGATTAATACACATATCTCCACATATGGAGATATAGACTTGTGATTGGAAGGATAAGTCACCAGCACTCTTAGGTATGTATTCTCCAAGTTTCGAAGCTTAGAGGTTACTACATAAGCTTCTAGAGTTAACAGAGTAAGCATAAGTCAGGTCCCTATGAATGGTTGTCCAAGGAAGGACAATTTGTCCATGCACCTCTCAACATCATACCACTTTTTCTTGTGATTTTATATCTACACACAGATAACATGTTTGTTCTGGTAAATTTTTATGGAATATAGTACATTATTGGTAATTCTACTGGTAAATGTATGTTGTCTGCATCCTATAAATTTGGAAAGACTGACCAACATAGGTATGCTTATGTGTGCACCAAAAATTAACTATTTAAATATTGTAAAATAATTTTATAAGGACACTTGTCAAAGATGACAATATACACATCGTGATCCACATGATGATATTTGCCTCTCTTTGGTATTGCAAGGTGAAAAAAGTTAATATTTTGGTGTGTTGATGTTATTAGGCTAATAGGACATGTTTTCTTCTTTGTTCCATGAGCTTGAGTGTTTGTACTAACTTTGGAGGTTGTGACAAGACATCCTTGGGATCAATTTAACCTTAGAATACACTGGAACATGTTAATCCTCTCAGCATTTGTGATTTTGTGGCTGAATGGTAAAGCACTACATGCTTTACTCATAACCTTGGGGTTGACTTGGTTGATATTTTAAAAATTTGCAAAGGATATAAATATTAAAAAATAACTTGTTGTAAGGGTGGATAGAAACAAGAAAAGGGGTGTAAGCAATCACATGTAGTAGACCAATTATCAATCTTTGTAAGACATGTTGTCTTAAGGGAGTTGTAGCTTTGTTTAAGTTATAGACCATAACATACCATGTACTCTTGTTTCATTTTAAAGGATGGATTTGGACAGTAGCTCCAAGAATATTTTCTCATTGTGGTTTTTCCCTTGTTGGATTTTCCATGTAAATCTGGTGTCCTTATGTGCAATGGTGTCATACACTTCTTTCTTTCTAAATTCCTTTATTATAGTTCTAATTTGTTTGTAAGATAAAAGTTGAAATATAAGTTACTATTGGATTGACTAATTTTTAGTAAATATCAACTCACCCCCCTCACATTATTCTGATGTGTTTAGCAACTGGCATCAGAGAAAGGTTCCTTTGTAAAACTTAACAATTGAGGTAGATCTTGGAATGGAACACATGGGGTCTAATGTAATCCCTAATCCTTTAGAGGGATATAAGGACATAATAGAATCTAACGAAGAATTTTGAAAGTCTATATTTGAAGGAGAAATCATATCTACACTAGAAGATCTTAATACAATTGTATAGGGGGAAAAGTGAGATAAGGATAAAAAGTGTAACACACCCCACTTTTATGTGGCCAACTATACCTTAGAAGGGCCATAAAGAAATATATCTTCTAATCCAAGCCCCCAAGGTTTTGGATCCAAGTAGCACTACCAAAGTGATGTAGGAGCATCAATGCAAATGAAGATCCAAAGATCCAAGAACTAGGAAAGAAGATACAAGTTCCTTTAAGCCCAGGGTTAGGAAATTAACAAGGAAAGAAGGAAAGAAGCTAAATATAATTAAATATGCCAGATATGAAAGGTAAATACACAAAGTAAATAGTGTAAATTTCAAACTCACTTTTAGAGGAAAAGTCCCATTCTCACCTATATTTTTGCACTCAAAACTGCCTAGAACAATGAACGAGACTAGATCCAGATGTGAAACTGCGAGAAGAAAAAAACCTATAAATACTTATACTCTAGGACTAGGCTAATTTTTTAGGTCTATTTCAACTTGGGTTTGGCCTAGACTAGGACTAGGTTGAACTTATGACTAGACCTTTTTTGTTGAACTCTTTGTCTCCGGATCTGCAACTATGTCCTATTCCAGAACTCCCCAAAAGAAGATCTGAAACTCTTGAAAACTTGATCCTGCAAGAAAAATGGTTTTGTTTGATTTTTGAGGGACTTGCCTCGGTCAAGCCCCGGTTGAGTAATCAACCTTAAATGTAAATATGAAAGTATGTATGTAAAAATTAAAGAAAATGTATGAATTTACCTTACTTTTGTAGAAAACCTTGAGGAGGATTCAGATTCGTATTCCACAAGGATGAAGAAGTGCTCCAATGTAATTGAATCTTGTAGAAGATTAGGATGTATCAATCAAATGCAATAGATCCACCTCACAAATTCAATAGATCAATGGATGTAGATGTGCTCATGCACTCAAATTGGGTATGCAAGAATGAAGAATGAAGAAGCCCTTCCTTGATTGAAATCCTTTAAAGATCCTTGAAATATCCTATAATACAAGATATCTCCTATGATTGAAGTCTTGAAGTGTTGCAAAAGGATCTCCTTAAATACTTAAAAAATACTTATGAATGCTTGTAGAATGCCCTTGAATACAATACGAAGGCTTGTATGCATGTGTGATTGAATGTAAGAGATTTTTTATGTATCAAATAAAGAGGGAATGCCTCTATTTATACCCATTTCATCTCTAAAATAAAAAAGGGTGGACCAGAAGGCGGGAAGAAAATTAAAATTATGAAAGGGCCTGAGATCCCAAAGAGGGTAACCCAGAAGGTCAGGGTAGAAATTCGGCCTAGACCTGAGGGCCAGGGCCAAAATCTATACTAGAACTAAGGGTCAGGGCCTAAATTTGGCATAAAACTAAAGGGTAGGGCCAAAATTTGGCCTATACCTAAAGGGAAAGGCCTTCTAGAATTGCCTCGGGGTCTCGAAAAGCGGGAAAAAGAAATGGGGAAAGGGACATAATAGGGCCCAAACTGGCACATAAGCATATGCACATCCATGGATCTATAAGAGGCATTTGAATTGAGTCAAAAGCATCCACTAATGAGGGCTAAACATGTCCTAACATGAGTGATTTCATTTTAAGATGATACACCAGTGAAAAAAGAAAATGGATAACTTAAGATCAAACTAAAAGAGTCAAAATAAACAATCACCAATCTAAAAGTTCTAGTTAAGGAAGGAAAGATAATTAATAATTGTCTAAATACTAAGATCAATGAAAATTAGTTGTTCAAATTTCGAAGATGAGATTTTCTCTGTAAGGAAGAATTAGAAAAAGCAAAGGATCAAATAGAGAAAAACGTAAGACTCAAGAAAAGTATGAACATTCTTGATGAGATAATCAATAGTCAAAAATATCAAAAGGATAAGGGTTGTCTTGGATTTTAAAAAGGTTGGAACTCAAAGAAAAATACTATTAAGAAATGTCTTAAAAGAAAAGGAATAAAGCTCATGTTGAGGAATCTAAAATACTACAGATGACAAAGCAAAATTGGATAACGATCATACCAAGGTAAATGATCAGATGAATGGATTCTAGTAATCTTCTCTTGGACATGTTGCTACTTTCAGGTTGTCTCTACTGTTGCAATAAGTTTGGGCATAAATCCTTTAATTGTAGAACCAAGGAGAGACGAAATGATTTCATGGGTAGAAAATCATTTGTGCCCCCAAGATATACAAATCCCATTATTTATATGGTTACTTATATGCATGCAACAAATCTTGTCACAAGGCTATAGATTGCAAAACTAAGGTAAGGAGAAATACCTTGAGTCAAGAAGATAATATTGTCTACTATAAGTGCAATCACTTTGGACATGAAGAAAAAAATTTGAGTAGTAATTTTGTGAAAGCAATTTTTCTTAACAATAAAGTGGAGAATGCCTTATGAATAGAAAAAGTAAAATAAAAAAGTTTGGACAAAGAAACAAGGGAAAGATAATGAAAAGAAGAATGGAATTGTGTTTGTGCATTGAGCACAAAACCTCATAATAGATTAAGTTAGAGAATTGACTTAGGGGGTGCTATTATTTATAAGTATTTCAACCCCTTGGAGAGCATAACATGTTAAAGTTTACAATATACAAGTTAATGTGTAACACCCTATCTAAAGGATATGCAACCCACTTACAATATGTTTCTTATAGATAATCAAAGGAAAACAACAACCCAATAATAAAAGACCATAAGGATCAAAACATCAAAAAAAATCTACAAAAACAACATGGTTGAAGCCTCTCAACAACTCAACTCATCTAAACTATAACAATGCAACTCAGCTCATATAAAATTAGCTATCTTTACCTTAGTCTATACCTCAATAGGAGAGGAAGAAAATAAGTTTAGAATAAGGAAAACAATATCCCCCTTGCAATACAAACACACCTTCGCTACACAACCAAACTCCTCTTTAATAGGATCTGATACCACATCAATAGGAGATGCATGATGGAAGGTTGGGATAAAAGGACTATAGGCCCTTATCTAATAAACAATAACACCGACAACTACAACCCTTCAAATATGGAAAGAATAGATTTCTCCCCAAAATTGAAGAAGAAATCACCAATCAAAAATACCAAAAAACCACAAAATATTTCTCTTAAAACTTAGGGGCACCAAGAAACAATTTTAAGATAAACCTATAAATTTTCTCAAATCACTCTACATCTATTGAGCACAAAAGTGGAAATGATCGATCTAAGCTAGTAGCTTGATAAGAAACTAAGCTAGGACATAGATAAGAATAAATAAGGGAAAGAGGGCATCATACCCATCAACACAAGGCCACCAATCTAGGGAAAATGCCCAAAAATCTCCAAACAAACCTCAAAAGAATATATAGGACAAAGATAAGGGCCAAGTAGCATCCTTTGATAACATCACCCTCCATAGAGCAAGCAAGTCAACCTTCAACCATATAGCCTCAACTTGTATATTTTTTTAATGCAAATATCACACTAGGATAGTAAATTTTCTTTTAATTAATTATAGGATATGAGTGATTAATTAAATAATTTATTTAATTAATCTAAAGAAAGAATTATATTTAATTAATTTAGGTGGTCAAATTTTGGATGTCTATAATTATTTTAGTGAGAAATCTTGTGATGGAGGTTTGTTTCCCCATGGGTATTTAAATAACAAGATATTATAATTAGGTAATAAGGTAATTTGTAGAAACCTGCAATAACATTTGTATCTCAACCACAAAGAGATTGTTAAAGCAATGATTATTCCTAATATCAAAAGAGGAAAGGAAACAAGATAATTGCACACATAAATCAAAATATTGAAATCAAATAACATAAAAGCATAAAGCCATCAGTTGAAAGCCATGTCCACCATTTTGATTTTCTTGAACTGCCTATTGCCTCCTGGTAGATTGATTATGATGGCTAGGCTATAGACATTCTAAACGCTCCTCTAGTGGGTTGGGAAAATGCATGGCTTTTTTTCCCAAGGACAAACAAGTTATCATCATGGAGTCTCAAAGGATATGGATGAATGAATTCTGCTAGGTGGGTTCTAAATTTTGGTCATTTTTGGGCTTCCTATGATCATTTAGTTGCATAATTCTTTGTGGGTTTGTGGTTTGTCAGCCGAATGTTAGATTTGTAATCCAAATTTTTAATTTTGTGGGACTAATGTCATTAAGGTATGAAATTATTATGATGTATATGTTTTGCATCATTGTAATTAGATGCAGTGCCGATTTAGGAAAGACTATTATGTATATACTTTGTATTAGACAACGATTCCAGGTGTTCTTTTCTAGTTCTTTCCCGATTGAGTCCTTGAACTAGATTATAAATAAATATATATAGTGGCTAGCCCACTTTTGTTTAAAATAAAAATAAAAACATAAAAGCATATATGCAAACCTATAATTCCTACTTTTTTGTTCTCCTTCTCATGCAATGTTGGGCTCTCAGAATCATGCTCAAGATCATGCTAGCATAAGAATTTAAAGTATTTTTGGTTTCCAAAATCATAGATTTAGCTCTCTATTTATAAGAATTTTAGGGGTTTCAATCAAGAATCCATGATTGATGAATTGATTGGATGTGATTGAAGAGTTGAACTTAGAGTGAGTGGGAGTTCAACTTAATTGATTGCTTTATTTAATAGGTTTGACTTGATGAGGATAAAGAGTTAACTCAAAGTGAGTAGGAGTTCAACTTTGCTTGATTGACTTGATTGACTTGATTGGAGGATTGATTGATGAGAGGAAAGAGTTAACTCAAAGTGAGTAAGAGTTCAAATCTGCTTGACAACCTTGATTGGGGGATTGATTGAAATAGGTTGAATTGTTAACTGATTGGTGAGGGAGGAATTGAAAATGTAGATTGAATAGTTAGGAATTGTAATTGAAGAGTGAACTGAAAGTTAGTATGAGTTAGCTTTGGAAGAATAATCATGATTAAATAAATAAAAGAATTTATTTACTTGCACATGTGGGAATTATAAATAAATAATTTCTTATTTATTTATGAGAGAGGAGTAATTAGTATAACTAAATGAATATAATTTATTTAATTGTGAGAGGGATTTCATTTAATTATTACATAAATGTAATAATTAGAAAGAGAGAATATTAATTAAATAATATGCTTTAATTAATTAATAATAATGAGATAGAGTATATTAATAATTAAATAATGTTCAATTATTTAATTATATTATAGATGAATAATTGATAAAATTTTATTTAGATTATAGTAGGACATAATTAATTAAATAATAAAGATTATTTAATAATTTAAGAGGAATGTTAGTGAAATTGTCTCCTGCAGACATGAGACATTTTTAGGTGTCTACATTTTCCCCCTCTTTGATAAAATACATTTTTAGATGTTGATTCAAAGAATAATAAAAATTATGCCCTGATATGCCCCAACGGGAACAATGTGACAACAAGGTAAATGATGCCCCCCCAATTGTTTATGCGAGAAAGACATGAATGATCTCTTGAAATAAGATGATGGTATCTATGATGTTTATGCAATACAAAAAATGTTCTGATATGATTTTATGTTTATGGATGTATGCATTTTTTATATGATGTGATGCCATGTCGATATGCTATGCACTTTATGTTTTTGTATTTTAATATGCACTTTCTATGATGTGACTATATGTGATGCAGGTTTAATCTAAATGGGTTGGATGTTCTATATGCATTTAGATGATGGATGAATGCATTGTGATATGTGTTTTATGATGTATGTGTACTAACATGTTGTGGATGCAAGATGCAATATTTTTTTTATATCATGATACTCTTCCATAAGGACTTGTTAGGACAGACAAAGAAAATTGTTAGTAATGAAACTTTTTAGAAGATGATAGTTAGGGGATGAAAGAATGCAAACAAATCCTTGATTGAAACACTTACATTATAGTAAGTAGAGAGATTAAATTTTTAATAACCATGCTTGATTTCTAACTAATTTGAGATATTTAATTATCATCATTGAGCCACTTTATTATAGCAAAAAATGGATACCATCCTACCAAGATAAGAATGATCTAGGTATGATTATCCTTTTGCATTTAAAATAGGCATGATGAATAGACAAGGAATGTGGGATGATCCATCTAGATAGAGAATTCAAAGTCCAAATATGTGTGGCATATCACAACCGATGTATCCATTGTGATTTCACAATTGGACATTGCATATGGATGTGAATGATCTTATCACAGACACCCAGATTTCTCTTTTAAGACTTCATGACAAACATTCCACAAACAATAGACAAAGAAAAATAAGTCACGATCCATCACGACATCTCTAAATCTCTTGTGGACATCCCAGAGGTGCATAAGAACATGACTTGTGAAAATCAATACATAATAAGACTAACTTGACTCAACAAGTTGCATCTGTACTAATTAGGTGTCTCTATTTTTGTAGTAGTTTGGACATTGAATTTTGACATTTTTCTAATGCTATCTGATTTCAAGAATAAGATACTCCCTCTAAGAATGCTTCATCTCATTTCAAGTGTTCCTTCCCCTATATAAGACAACATGATTTTTGACAAAATACTTTTCTATTTTTCTAAGTTTTCTAGATGAGATAGTTTGGGTAGTGTAGTTGAGGACTTGTTGACTAGTTTGACTATTTTGACTTGGTTTCGCTAAAGCTCAAAATTTTTGTATGACATCGTTCAATGCCCTTTTTTATGCAAAAGGATTGGTTTATGTACAAAGGAGATTTATTACAGGATTATCTTGGTTTTTTAATTTGTTTGGTTATCTTTGATAGTTTTCTCAAGACTTTTTGTAATTTTTTTTGGTCTACCATAGGGTTCATATGTTTAGAGTCAAGGTATGTGCGGTGTATCACATAAGTGAAGGCCCTTATCATAGACACCCTAAACATGGTCATCATAGATGAATGCTTTATGTTTCTTTGATTTTTTGAATTTTTTTGAAGGTCTTTTACCAATGGTTTGGAGTTTTCAAGATGTTTTTATGCTATTTTTGTTTGTTTTGAAGGACTCTTTTTAATTTGTAGAGATTTTTTCAGGACATTTTTTATATTTTTGGATTTTTTAAAGGAAATTTTTGTTGTTTTTTGGTATTTTTTAGTACTTGATGAATCATGACATTGAGGTGCCCCCAATTAGGAAAGAATGGGAACTTTATTGTGGAATGGCCATGATGGAATGACTTGGTGTGAAATGTGACAGGATGTGCTAAGACAAAGGTAACTAAAAAATCTCAAGCCATGATAGTGATTTTTATTGTGGAGAAAGAGGCGTAATGACATGTGATATCAAGTTGGAGTTATGATAGATGATGGAGCAATGATCTCTACTCATGGTGCCAGATTGCTCAATTTTCACCATGGTACTTGCCCAAGGCACCACTAGAGTGGTTTTTACCATAAGATAAATTTATTTCTCTTGTATTTCTATTTTTGTATAACTAAAGGTGCATGATCACCAGATTTTCACCAAGGTAACCTTTTTTTGTTTTTTTTTGTATTTTTTGACTTTTTGAAAATGGGACCTCTTTGAGAGCTATGTATAGAACTTGCACACATACAAGATATTGATGGTGTTTGATAGAGGCTTTACCTTTGATGTTTATATTTGATATTCTCTAGACCCATATAGTACTGTGATGATGTAAGGACCCATCTAGTTTGGCTCAAACTTTCTTGGTTTTTCTCTTTCCACTTGATTTTTAAAATTTTTTTCCATTAGTACCAAGTCACCAACTTCAAAAGGCTGTGGTATGACCTTCTTATTGAAACTTCTCCTGGGGTGCTTTTGATATTCTTGCAAGTATGTTAGTGCATTTTGTCTCTTTTCATCTAGCAACTCTATCTCATGTAGTCTTGATACTCTATATTCCTCATCTGAAATAATGTGTTGAAAGGATACTTGTAGTGATGGGAGATCAACCTCTATTGGAAAGATAGATTGTGTATTGTATACTAGTGAATATGGAGTGGCTCTTATGGGGGTATAGAAACTAGTGCGGTATTCCCATAAGGTAGGGTTGAGTTGGAGGTGCCAATTTTGACCAACTTCATTGATTGTAGTTTTCAAGATTTTTATGATTATTTTATTCGTAGCCTCATCCTAGCCATTACCTTGGGGGAAGTAGCATGAAGAAAATATACGATGGATGTGAAATTTTTCACAAAGGTCTTCCATTTATTTATTTTTGAAGGGGGAACCATTATCAATGATAATGGTTTGTGGAACTCCATACCAGCTTATGATATAGTTCAAAAGGAACTTGGAAATCTGTTTGTTGGTAGTGTAGGTCATTGGAATTGCTTTGATCCACTTCATGAAATACTTAGTGGATGTGATGATGTACTTATGATTGTTAGAGGCTAATGGATGGAATTTTCCAACAAGGTCAAACCCCCACTATGAGAATGGCCATGATGAAGTAAGCGGTTGCAACTCTTGAGCTTGTGTATGGATGAGGTTCCCATGAATCTGACACTTTATGCATTTCTAAACAAATGAGCAGGTATTTGTGAATAGAGGCAAAATGGAATCACCTCTATTTAAATGTATGGGGGAAATATGAGATCCACTTCTAAATCCAAATTCCCAAAGGAGAGATCCAATTTGATCAACCAAAAGGTTAATGCATAATCAAATCAATCTATGGAGAATATGAAAGAGAGAGAAAAACCCTATATTTCCCTATGGAGAATTATGCTTGAAATCTAAAATAATTGAAATACAAGTACTAACCTCAAATTAGGGAAAATCTAGAAAATGCCAATTTTTGATGTCTGTGTGTACTTTCAGGAAATTATGCAACCTGTTTCAGACTAGAAATGTTGAGATGGAGAAAACCCATAAATCTTTTATCTTTTCGACGACAGGTAGTCTTTGACCCTTATAAAAGGTCAAAGGCTACATTCTCTATTTGAAGGTTGATTCTAACTTTGTTCACAGATCTCACAAGTTTGCCGAAAATGGTATCCAAATCCAATCTCAGATCCAAAATTATGCACCTGTACCTGCAAGAAAAAGGGGGTTTGCCTTGGTCAAACCCCAATTTAGAAATTAACCTTGAATTGAAATATAGTGTGCATAAACAAAGCAATTGAAACAATTCACCTCGCTTATGTTGAAGTCCTTGTAGAGGATTCAAATCCTCAAATCCACAAGTAAGAATGCTTCAATGGATGAAGGATGTCTCAAATCAATGGCATTTGATCTTCAACACCAATCTTGAATTGATCTTTGCATATGAGGAGGCTTGGATGAATGTAGAAGGACGAATCTTCAAGGGGGCTCCAAAGAGATTAAATCCTTCAATGGCTAATAATGGATCTCCTTGATGTATGAATGCTTGAACAATTGAATGCTTGAATTCACTTGCTTGCACTTGAGAGCTTGATGGCAAAAGAAGATATGAAAAAAGTGATGAGAAAATGAGAGAGGAAGGCCTCCTTTTATAGTGAACTAGGGCACAATCCTCTAGAGGGGCCACCTTGGAGAATTAAATCCCAATTAGGTCCCAACCTTTAGAAAATATACCTATATTAAATGCAATTTAAGGATTTACCATTCCAAAACCTGAAATGGCCGACGTGGAGGTGGGAAAACAAATATCCCCGAAACCTGACACCTGAAAATCAAGGAAATTTGAAATTTGGATAGGGGGTCAAGGAAAAGCTTGAATCTGACTAGGTCAAGGTCGAGGTCGATCTTGACCAGGTCAGGATAGAGGTCAAATTTGACCCCATAAGGTTGACTTTGACCTTGTGGTCAAAAACCTTAGGATCCTGACCCAGAATGCTAGGAAATGCAAATATGAAGTGAAAATTAGGTGCAGAGGAAGGCAGAACAGGGGGAAAAGCCAAATACATGCAAAGACCTGATCAAGGTGCTTAACATGATCCTAGACCACTTACTCAAAGGGCTAAATTCTCTTATCATGGAAGTGCTTCCATTTTAAGATGATACATTAAGCCCCCACTTTAGTAAGAGTATGGACTCGATGCAAACTATTGGTAAAGGAGATCAGAATGAAAAGATAATCTTATCATAATCCAAGGGACAAAGAGAAACCTTAAGCCCCCAGGGACTCAAGTCTTCATCGACTCCTAGATCACAATAAGAGAGACATCTCTAGAGAGAGAAAGAAAGGGTGTGATTACCTCGCCCAATGAGAACTTATGTCCCATTGTGAACCACACAAGGAAATGGCACAACTGGAAAGATGGAATTGAACTGCCTAGTGAATGTGGCTACTCACTAGTCAACCCATCAAGGATTCACCCTTAGGAATATTCTATTCCATAACAATAAAACCAAAAAACTAAAGAGATCCAATCTTAAGGACACCTCCAACCTTAAGGGATCAAAATATATGTATATTTGAAACTGGAGGGATCAAGAGATCCTAAAATATAAATCCATGCTTTAAGGATTAGTTACTAATCCAAAAAGGGAGAAAAGAGTATTTTGAAAAATATGTGTGCATATCAAAATGTGTGTGTGTGCAATAAGTGAGTAGAGCATATGCCCCCATGTTAAAGTCATTGCTGACACTTTAACATGAGCAATGGCTTTAACGGAAACATAAATAACTCCACTGATTACGTTTCCACATTGAGATGTCCCTAGATGAAGACAAATCAAGGGAAATATCATAGAAACATACAGAGAACACAGAAGGGATCTACCTATCGTGGGGTCAGTATGATCATAAGATAATATATATATGATATTATTGCAAATGAATTGACATCATTCCCCAAAGAAAGTAGAACTATGATCACAAAGGAGGAAAGATCACATAAGAAATATAAAGGAGAATCTTTTTAGACCATGACATGGAGACCAAAAATAATTTAGTGCTACCATATCCCAAATCCAAGTAGATTACACAAGGAAACATTTATGAACAATAGCACAATTACAACATAACATTGAACAATGCATAAAAGAATAGAGATACATATAGAGGAATTTGAACAACAGTTTCGATTCCTTTATCACCTTGCACTAACTGAGTAACAAGGATCATATAAAAGAATCTAACAACATTTAGCAAACACATTATGGGAGAAGCACAGTACAACAGGAAAACACACAAAAAAGCTACCACGAAGGACAAGCCAATCAAGCATGTAGCCTACTCTCCCCATCTCGTTGTATATCATTTAGGGAAGGTGGGTAACTCGCAAGAGGGACTATATCCAACATAGTAGGAATGATAGCTAGTTCCAAACAAGGATCCTCTTTAGAATCACAATGTTCGACACTAGGTGTAAGAGTTAATTGTGATGAAAGCATATTAGGTAAATCGATGTCAATGTCAATAGTCTCATATTTATCATTAACATCATCAATATCATCAAGAGTATCTTCTTCATCCAAATTAATCAAAATAGGATCTAAGATACGAATAGAATTATCATAATCATGCATATTAACATCATTATTAGTAACAACTTCTTCAAACACATCATGCATAGGTTTATCTGAAGAATGTAGAGATCTTTGAAGAATAGAATTACGAGCTTTAGCATGAGCACGATGCTTCTTATGACATTCATTAGCAGATCAATTACATTTTGATTTATTTGAAATAGGTTGAGAGCTAGGAGGAACAATCATAGGATCCTTCACAAGTTCTTTAGGAAGATCAATAGGATTATCAACAATAGGAGGAACAATCACAAGATCTTTGATAGGCTCTTTAGGAAGAGCGATAGAAGGAACTTGATTAACAGAACTAGAAGCCATAGTTAAAGGAGGTATAAAAGGTGTAGGAAAAAGACCACAATTAAGATCCAGAGGAGGTATGATTAATTCAAGAATCTTATGATGTTTATAAGCTTGATATGAACAAAAAAGATTATTAGGTCGAGGAGGACATGAATTAGGTAATGAAGGCCAAAAGAAATCCAGAGCAGCACAATCTCTAGGCCTGGAAGGTTGATATAAACTATGATTAACCATCTTCACTTCTTCATCATGAATGAACTTAAGAAACTTATGGATAGGTGAAGAAAAAACATGCATGGAATTCAACCAAGGCATACCTAGCTTAACTTGAAATTGATCAGAAGTAGGAACAAAAAAAAAGGTAGTGTTCACAATTTTTCCACAAAGTTCAACCGGTAAAGTAATAGAACCAAATGATGGATAAAGAAAACCATTACAAGTTTGAATCCACACATCTGATGTATCATAAGAATCACATTATAAGCTTTTCATAAAAATATTTTCTTCAATAATAACATTGACTAAGGATGTAGGATCAACAAGACAACCATGAGTAGGTTTCTGAGAAATCCTAGCATAAATGTGAAGGGGACCATCAGGAGCCTTAATAGTCTCAGAGTCATCAAAGGTAATCAAAAGTTTTCAAGGTATTTTATTCTTAGGTTTTTGTTGAGGTTTAGGCTGAGTTTTCAGTTTAGGTTTAGGTTTTGGTCGAGGTTGAGATTAAACTTGAGATTGAATCTGAGGTTGAGGTTGAGGTTGAGGTGGAGATATAGATTGACCAACATGCTCCACTTGATTAACAACATGATTGAGATCATCCATCTTTGAATCATACATAATTTCCATAGTAGATGGTTGAGAAATTGTATTAGTATCATGCATAGGTAAAGGATTCGTATAGATTTGAAGGTTTTGATTAGGAGGAGAGACATATTTGTTCCCACTACCATCAAGATTATCGACAGATAAGGCATTAGAGTCAATTAAGTCTTGAACCTTATGTTTTAATGAATAACATTTCTCAGTATCATGACCATTTTGATGATGATAGTGACAAAAAGCATTTTGATCAAAATATTTAGAGGTAATCATAACAGGTAAAAAAGGTCAAATAGGAGGTAAATTAATCATATTAGCAGTTAACAACCTATTCATAATAGCATGTAAAGGTTCAGAAAGAGGAGTAAACATACGATTTAATCGTAAAGCAGTGGATGTAGAAGTGGCATTGTGAGATGCAACAACTTGATCAGCAACTGCATTCTCTTGTTTGTTTATCTTGACATAGTTGTTGAATTTTTGAAATTTGTTTGGATTAGGAGCAACATCACTCTTATCAATTAGAACATGAGCCATTGGAGTGTTGCTCTCAAATTAACTCACTTGTAATTGATAATGATGAAGCGCTGCACAAATTTGTTGAAAAGAGGTAAATTCAGTAAGTAGAATCTTATCTCTAATATCCTTTTGCAAATTTGATATAAACATATGTTGAATATCAATATCAGGAACATGATAGGAAATCTGAGCATGCAAATGCTTAAATCTACCAATAAATTCAATAAATTTTTCTTTAGCACTTTGTTTACAATGCATCAAATTAGTCAAAGACACTTGCGGGCCAATGTTGTTTTGAAATTGTTGAATAAAGGCATTAGAAAGTTTTGGAAAGGAATCAATAGAATAAGGAGGCAAGGAACAATACCATTGTAAGGCCTTGTCATGGAAAGTTCTAGCAAACAGTTTGGCTAATATCCTATAGTCATGAGCATAATCACTACAAAGGATTTGGAATGTTTTAACATGATGAACGCGATCTCCTTTTCCATTATAATTCTCAAGATGAGGCATATCGACTTGTTGAAGAACATGAGTACAAATAATATCTAAGGACAAAGGACTTCCCATGTCACATGTAGGGATACTAAACTTGTTTTGAGTTAAGGAAGCAAGTTTTTGTTGTAAGGATGACACAGTTTGAGCCAAAATAATGATTGTTGAATCATTAGAGGAAATAGTAGGAGTAGCAACATTAGACACACTAGGTAAAGTGTAAGAAGCTGTAGGAATAGAAGACACAACTGGTGAAACACTAGGAACTACAGTTGGAAGCAAACTAGAATAAGTAAAAGGAACATTATGATATGAAGGTTGTGATGTAGGAAGGGACACATGAGGAACACTCATAGGAGTAGAGGGAACCGTCATAGTCACCAAAGAAGGAGTATAGGTAGGAATATTAGGTAAAGGATTAGAAGGAGGTTCAACACTAGTGATAGGAGGAATCAACCCTAAATCTTGATCTTCTTGAGCTAAAGGTTTAACATTTGAATGCTCAAGGTGAGTAATACCACACAAGAGGTTAACACCTTGATCACTATCACAGAGAACTTTCTTAAGAGCCTCTATAGCTTGAATAGAATCTTGATTATGGTTCTCTTGATTAAGCCAATTACCCATTTTATCAAGTCCAATTGAAAGTTTTTGAACTTGTTCAAGAGGAACTCTTAAAGCGTCATCCTCATCATGATATGAGTGAGAATATTTTTGCTCCATAGTAGGATTGGAATCATGAAGAATCAAATTATCATCCAGGACCCTAAGGAAAGGAGAGGAAGATTCAGGATCAAAGGCATCCATGAATCTATGACTTCTTCTAATCGAAATATTATAAGTAGGACTAGTAGTAGTAAAGCTCATAAACCAATGTAATGCAAATGAACTAAACTAAAACCACATAAAGCATGAATATTTTTGTAGTTTTGAAATCTAATTAGCATGCAAGATCTAACACAAAGGAGAAATCTAATACTAACAATATAAAAGGAAATCTAACACCAAAAAGAAAGAGAGTAAGCTAGTTGGGTTCACCAAAATGAATATAGGCAAAATGGGATCACCTTTATTTAAATGTGTGGGGGAAATATGAGATCCACTTCTAAATCTAAATTCCCAAAGGAGAGATCCAATTTGATCAACCAAAAGGTTAATGCACAATCAAATCAATCTATGGAGAATATGAAAGAGAGAGAAAAACTCTATATTTCCCTATGGAGAATTATGCTTGAAATCTGAAATAATTGAAATACAAGTACTAACCTCAAATTAGGGCAAATCTAGAAAATGCCAATTTCTGATGTTTGTGTGTACTTTCAGGCAATTCTACAACATGTTTCAAACTGGAAATGTCAAGATGGAGAAAACCTAGAAATCTTTTGTCTTTCCGACGACAGGTAGTATTTGACCCTTATAAAAGGTCAAAGGCTACATTCTTTATTTGAAGGTCGATTTTGACTTTGTTTGTAGATCTCGAAAGTTCACCGAAAAGGGTATCCAAATCCGATCTCAGATCCAAAATTTTGCACTTGTACCTGCAAGAAAAATGGGTTTTTTGTTTGTGTGGGGGGTTTGCCTTGGTCAAACCCCAATTTAGGAATTAACCTTGAATTCAAATGTAGTGTGCATAAACAAAGCAACTGAAACAATTCACCTCGCTTATGTTGAAGTCCTTGTAGATGATTCGAATCCTCAAATCCACAAGTAGGAATGCTTCAATGGATGTAGGATGTCTCAAATCAATGACATTTGATCTTCAACACCAATCTTGAATTGATCTTTGCATATGAGGAGGCTTGGATGAATGTAGAATGACGGATCTTCAAGGGGGCTCCAAAGAGATTGAATCCTTCAATGGCTAACAATGGATCTCCTTCATGGATGAATGCTTGAACACTTGAATGATTGAAGGCTTGCTTGAATGCTTGAATTCACTTGCTTGCACTTGAGAGCTTGATGGAAAAAGAAGATATGAAAAAAGTGATGAGAAAATGAGAGAGGAAGGCCTCCTTTTATAGTGAACTAGGGCACAATCCTCTAGAGGGGCCACCTTGGAGAATTAAATCCCAATTAGGTCCTAACATTTAGAAAATATACCTAGATTAAATGCAATTTAAGGATTTACCATTCTGAAATCCAAAATGGCCGACATGGAGGTGGGAAAACAAATATCCCCGAAACCTGACACCCGAAAATCAAGAAAATTTGAAATTTGGATAGGGGGTCAAGGATAAGCTTGGATCTTACTAGGTTAGGGTCAAGGTCAATCCTGATGAGGTTAGGATAGAGGTCAAATTTGACCCCATAAGGTTGACTTTGACCTTGTGGTAAAAAACCTCAGGATCCTAACCCAAAATGCTAGGAAATGCAGATATGAAGTGAAAATTAGGTGTAGAGGAAAGTAGAACAGGGGGAAAAGCCAAATACATGCAAAGACCTGATCAAGGTGCTTAACATGACCCCAAACCACTTACTCGAAGGGCTAAATTCTCTTATCATGGAAGTGCTTCCATTTTAAGATGATACAATTTATTTCCATAGTGGGATAATAATACCCAATTCTTAGAAGCTTCTTGGCTAAGGTCAAGACACTAGAGTGAGCACAAAAATTGCCCTTGTGTACTTCTAATATTATTTATTGTGCTTCTTCCAAGTTGATACATCTTAAGAGTGTACCATCTATACTTAATTTGTAGTGTATGAGAAATGATAGTGTAATGAGAAGCTTTCCTTATCAAGGAATTATTTTTGTTGTGGGATAGTTCTGGGGGAATGATTTGGCTAGTAAGGTAGTCATAAATGTCTTGGTACCAAGGGGAACTAGAAAAAATAATTTTACACACAACCTCAAACTTGGGGACATCAAAGATAGGGACTGTAAGATGTTCAACCATGAATTCACAATGTGTTACATCAGGTGACATGTCTAGAAAAGATCCTATAATGGCCCTAGGATCTGTTGCCTTGTTTCTGATCTTGGATATTTGCTCAAATGTTATCTGTTCAAAATGTATTTTGATATCTTCTGCCATAACCTTATATGGAATCAATTTATCATATTTGTTTTTGTAGTTGTCATTGACATGGTTGGTAATAAATTAAGAATCCTCATATACCTGTAACTGTTGGATATTCCACTAGAAAATTGTTTTGAGACCTATGAGAAATTCTTCATATTATGCTATTTTGTTGGTGCAATCAAATCTTAGCCTATAAGATCTAGGAATAGAGTCTCCTTGAGGAGTGATGAAGACTATGCTGTTGCTTGATCCTTTCTGTGTGTGAGAGCCATCAAAGTATAGTTTTCACTATTTTGGCTCTTATGTAGAAAATATACCTTTGTCAAGAAATTCTATCAGCATTGGATGACTAGAATGTAGAGGTGCATCTGCTAATTGGTTTGCAATATCTTGGCCTTTTATTGATTTTCTATCTATATAGTTTATGTCAAACTCACTTAGTATCATGACCCATTTGGCTAGGCACCCTGTCAATGCTTCTTTTCTTAATAGATACATTAGTGGGTCAATTTTTGTAACGAGGATCATATTGTGACTCAATATGTAGTGTCATATTTTTATGAAGAAAAAATGATAGCCAAACATGCTCTTTCAATAACAATGTAGTTTAGTTTATAAGTTGCAAGTGTTCGATTGGTGTAGTATATGGCCTTTTCTTTTCCTTTTGAGTCATTTTGTGCTAGTAATTGTGTGTGAAAATTGTACCTGATTTGTAGACACAACAGTTTAGTAAAACATTAGAGGTTAGCAAAAATCAAAATCATGCAAAATTGAAATCTACTCTAACCAAGTGATTTACTGCCTTCTAGTAGGTGCGAGATTAATGTTCTCAGATTGTTATCGAGATCAATGAAGGATTTGAATGCAAAATTGATATAAAATATGAATGCAATTAATCTATATTTTTGATATTTTCTATGCAATGATAATGAAAAACTGATATGAATCTATGCTAATATGAAAATTGATATGCAATGCTAATCTAGAAATGATATGATATGAGAATGAAAATTCTAACAATAATATGAAAGCTATGAATTTGAAATTGATCTCACAAAGGTGTCGATTCACAAGAGCTTTGATTTTCCCAATTCCAATTCTCCAGCGTGATTGTGCAAATTTGTGGATGATTTATGAAGAGCTGAGCCTTGGTTTTATAGAAATCCAGGGCTTTGGAGGTGCATGGAAAAAAGCCATAAATCACTCAAATAACTCAGCTTGATTTTTGAGTTATTTTTAAATAAAGATAATTAAGTCACAAAAATCATGCAAAAACACAGTTCAACTCGAATTAGAAGTTTAGATCAACTTTAAAACTCAAAAAGATGTTGAGTTTCAAAAAGCTAACAACTTGCATTGATTTTCCAATTTGAGTTTAACTGGTCCTTGAATATGCACATGGATAATTATGATTTAATAAATAAATAAAGTGATTTATTCTCAACTTAACTAATTTTTGAAATAAAATAATTAATTTATGGATTAATTAACTATTTTATCAAACTTTTATTAAAAACTATATTATTAAATAATGACAACCTGCTTTAATCAATTAAATAAGAATTTAATTAATTATTCATAGGATATTAGATTTATTGTCAAACTTAAATAATATAATTAATAATAGATAGAATTAAATTTAATTACATAATTAAGTGGCAAGATATTAAATCTAATTAATTAAATATGAAAATATTCAATTAATCAAACTTAGGATAAATGTGATTTATCGCCAAATAATCATTAAATTAAAGATAATTAAGATAATTAGGAATATTGCTAGGAATATTCCTCGATGCAGAATTTAAGATAATCAATTAGGATTCGATGATGTTTAGATGTGCCTTAGGTTAGGACTTCGATGTTGATTTCATTCGATTTGTAGATGTAGGAGGTTAATGAACTTATAGCCCATTTTTGGGGTATTACATTTTGCCCCTCTTTGAATTACTGTGCGAAGCGTAGTGGTTCAAAAAAAGTTTGTGTTTGATAGAGATATGAAACAAATTCAAAATTGATAATTGATATGAGACATAAGCTGATTGATATTGATTTGATATGGAGATAATAGGTCCTGAATGACCAAAGATAATGTTCACTATAACAGCAAATGAACCTATGATTGTGAAAGAGTGTCAAAATGCCTGATTCCAAACTTTAGGATTCCTAAGAAGTGAGTGACCGGTTCTAGACTCGATTGTCTTAGCAGAACTAGCAAGTATCACATCCAAATCCTTCAGTTGCCGAAGAACCAAGGAAAGAACACTATGATCCGATGGTTGCAAAAACTGATACAGTTTACAAGATTAGGTGAATACCAGATTGATATGGATCGACGAATCTGATATGCCCCAAGTGATGATAGATTTGCCCCAAGCGATGAGGACTTTTGATAAATCAGTAACTAGACGTGATTGTTTGTCTTGATCACTGATGAAGATATGATTTCCATAAAAATATGATTTCAAATTTGATTACAAACTTTGAATGATATGAAATACCATGCCCCCTTCGGGATTAAAATTGAAATCTGACAAGAAAAGTCAGCGTTGATAGTTTAGAAGCATGTAAATTGATTGGAAAAGTGGTTATATACGTTTGAGAATGCATTCTGCATCATTGAGAGGTCCTGGAGACCAAGTTTGACTAGGTTAAACCATGAGTTGATCATAGTTGACCAAGTTGAAATTTTGATAGTTTGATATAAGATAATCAGTTAAGTTGAATACTGGATTTTTGTGATGATTGAAGGTCGAATATGCAAGTAGTTAATAATATGAATGATCTCAGATTTGAATTTTGATCCTGAAAAAGGATTCTACTTGCTGTTTCGTTGGAGGAACCTTTGTGTGAGATTCAGCTCTTGTTAGACTTGAAGATGCGATTTGAAGAATCATTTAAGCATTGAAGTTCATTTAATCATTGTGAGATCATGCAACATGCAAAATGCAAAGAGACATGCAAAATGAAATGCAACCTAAGACCTAGGACCTAGTCACTGATCATATGTCGATTTGTTATCATCATTGAACTTTTAGGTAACTGGATAAATCAATACAATGCCCACTAGCTATGAAACCATAGACATATGAATATCGATTTGTATGCGCAAGAATCAATACAACACCCACTAGTCAACAACCATGGATATATGAATATTGATTTTATTTTTGAAATGTCGGATTAGATATAAGCACCAAGGCACAAACACCAGGATGACCTGAATATCATGTCCATTTTGATATAGCAATTTGTATAAGCATCAAAACATGAACGTCATGATGACCTGAATACACCTTGCATGACAAAAACATCAAACAGCTAAGAGATTATTCTAAATCCAATGTGAATTACTCGTAGTGACCCTTTATCGTTCACATCCTTAGGTAAGATTGCGTTTCACAGTAGGAGAAAGAACTCACTCAAAAAGACAATAGTTAGATCAAACTTTCTTGAATTTTTTAGGTATCAATGGTCGAGGTACGCATGGCCATCCAATTTGAGATAGAGGCTCTTACAGTCGGACACCATTTCAATCTAGAATTTCCAAAGTTAGATTTTCACATACAAGCAGAAAACAAAGAAAAGATTATGCCCCCAGTCATCACTCTCTAAATCCTATAAAGGACATCATCGAAGAGCTCGAAGGGACACAATATGCAAAAATCTCAATGCGAATCAGTAAGCATACAAGGAGATAAAAGCATGAAAAGCACATATTATTTTCAATTTGTGTTTGATGTTGATTGCGTTGTAGATGCAAAATCCTTTCTGGAGACAAGACTGACTGACTGACTCACATGAAGCTGCAAAGGACTCTGACTGGATATGATACATCTAAGATACACTGGAGATCATAGGATATGACATTGATTTCCCCAAAATTTGAACATAGATAGGATACAGACGCTAGAACTAAGTGGTGTATAGACCGACTTATTGAAAATTGGAAATGCAGAAACAAACCGGGAGATATGGACAAACTAAAGCAAGACTAAAAGCTGGGAAACACCAAGATTGCGCTAATAGATGGAGCATTTTGAAACAAGTGGCGTCTATTTGCTGGGTTTTCACCATCTTGACAGAGATTCTATTTTTGCTACCAAGGCGCTTGTTTCCAGGTTTTCACCAAGGCACTTTTTTTTTTTTTTTTCTTTTTTTTGTATTTTTCATTTTTCAATTTTTTTGAATGTTTGATATTTTTCAATTTTTTTGTACTTTTGATATTTTTTGATATTTTTTGTGAATCATCAAGGTGCCTATTGCTAGGTTTTCACCAAGATGTTCATTTTTTCAGGACATTTTCTAATTTTTATAATTTTTTCAGGACATTTTACCGTAGACTGAATGCTTTAGGTGTAGAATTTCTTCAGATGGAGAACGTTGATTAGTTCTTGGAGTTGTTCTCCTTCAGTCATTGAGAGTTGATAGGCACTAGAGCCAAAAGTAGCAGTGATTACAAAGGGACCCAGCCAATTGGGTTTGAACTTCCTCTTGTGTTCTCGATGGGATTGATTTTTAGGATTTTCTCTCAAGACTAGATTGCCAACCTGAAATTCTCTGTGTCTGACTTTCTTGTTGTAGCCTCTAGACATTCTCTTCTGATATACTCTGAGATGATCATACGCTGCTTGTCTACGCTCATCTAGTAGTTCCAGTTCTTGTAACCTAGACACTCTGTAGTCATCATCAGTTACTAGACCATGCATTCTAATTCGGAGTGATGAGATTTCAACCTCAATATGCAGTACTGCTTCAGACCCATAAACTAAAGTGAAAGGTGTAGCCCCACTAGGTGTTCTGATACTTGTTCTGATACTGATTTTGATACTGGTTCTGATATTGGTTCTGATACGGTTCTGATACTGTTCTGATACTGGTTCTGATACTTGTTCTAATATTTGTTTTGATACTAGTTCTGATACTTGTTCTGATACTTGTTCTGATACTAGTTCTGATACTGGTTTTGATACTAATTTTGATACTAGTTCTGATACTTGGTATACTTGATAGCATCTTTTTCCATTGCAAACTCCCAAGCAAGATCATATCATGTAGTCTCAATGTCTAGCAAGGTGGAGAGAGATTGGCAAGCTGGTGGAAGAGATGAAAGACTAGGGAATGAAGGAGAATGGAGGGAAGAAATCCTCAAGGACAAACTCCTCAAGAGTACCCAAGCTAGGAAAATTTTTTCATGTAAAGAACATTTGGACAAGAAATGAAAGACTAGCATAGGATAAGTCACAAAATCATAATGCAAGAGCAGGAGAGGATGCAATCCAAAGGAGTAGACATGTCAAGAGGCTTCATAGCACCATGTTTTACTCTTTTTTTTTTTTTTTAATTAGATCAAGACCAAAGGGGAAAAGGATGGTGAAAGGCTAGAATGAATGGAGGAAGATGGATATGAAGGCTAAAAAGGAAGGAATGAAAGTAGGATCATCATAAGATAGCTCACAAAATAGTCCAATGTTCGTGTATAGATCAACATTGTCAAGATCAAAGAGAGATGGAATGGATGAAATATGTAGAAGAACTACGCATGATGCCTGATTTCTAGGTTTTCATCATGGTAATTATCTAAGGTGCCACAAGGGAGTGGTTTTCACCATAGGATAAATTTATTTCTCTTTACTTTTGCTACCAAAGCGCCTGTTTCTAGGTTTCCACCAAGGCAAATTTTCAATTTTTTTTTTCATTTCTTTTTTTTTTGGAAGAAGGCAAGCTTTTTAGATAATGCTCCTTGAAAGGATAAACCATGATATGCCAAGGATTCAAAATGATACGCTTAAAGATGCTGATAGGGAAAGGGAGATGGAAGAGAAAAATGGAGGATAAGGTTTTATGTAAAGCGAGTGAGGTTGGAAGATAAGAGGAATAGGCAAATGAGGAAAAAGGATAGAAGGTAGAAGGATAATGAATGGAAGGATCGTGAAAGGGTAGATGGAAAGGAAGGCAAGATCAACATCAACACACACCTTGAAGGGTGGCGAGAGGATGGAGGAAATGTGAATGAAGGAATACGTGAAGGAATATGGCGAATGGATAGTAGAGGTTGTGGTTTAGGCACATGGAATGGAAGAATGTTTTTGGAAGAAGATGAAGTGGAAGTCTTTGGAAGCTTGAATGTCAACTTCACTTTTTGCTCAACACCAGAATCTTTCAAGAGAGAATTTAGAATCCATATAGCCATAGGCTTTTTATTTTCTTTTGATGATCTAGAGAGAATATCTTTAATGATGGATTTTGGAACCCATACTTGTCTTGTAGTTTTTTTCTTAGATATCTCTTTTGACTTTATGTTTCCATGTCTATTAGAGGAGACACGGTGATCTTCTTTTTTTGATGGATTCTTGTATTGCTTTTTTTTCTTGTATTGAACATTCAAGTTACTTTCAAAAGAATTGGGACTTGTGGAAGAAGAAGGAGGATATGACTGGTTTAGATGGGTGGGTGGATGAAAAGGATTCAAGGGTATGCATCTATGTTGATCTTGAGGAAAGATGGGAGATGGAGGGATGTAAGGACCCAAAATGGATGGAGAATTAAGAGAGTTAGGAGGGGAAAGTGAAGGGACATAAGGACCCAAGATGGAAGGCAGACATGAAGCCCTTAGTAGTGGTGGAAGAGGTCCAAGGATGGAAGTGGAAGACGCAAAAGGATAATCAATAAGTTCATCAACATCTATATGACAACCAAGGATATCAACATCTTTAGAGTGAGCATTAGAATTTTCAATAGAATCATGGACATCTTGAATATGAGCACCTTCTTTGATAGGATTGTTCAAAGCTTGGAAAGACTTAGGAAGAGTAGAAAGTGGAAATGAACATGGAGTGGTAGAATAAGAAGATGGAAGACTTTGATCTTGACAAGGATCTTTGGATAGCATAAGCGCATAATTTTTCTCTTGATTTTCAATAGGCTTAACATTGGAAGGAACAACACCATTTTTACCAACCTTAATGGAAGTATCATCTTTGGAAAGTGAAAGTGTAGTAAGGTTATTTTGATTGTCAATAAGCTCAACAGTGTAAGTAGTAGCTTGATCTTTCTTAGGAGAAGACTTAAGACATGGTGGAATGCATGAAAAAGGGTGTGCAGGATCAAAAGAACCCTCAGGCGAATAAGAGACATCATGAAAAGGATTGGATGGCCTGGAGGTTTCTTGATCTTGATCTTGATCTTTCTTTATGTTCTTTTCTTCATCATTTTTAGAGTCCTCTTGACATGGAGCCACTTCTAAGGACAAGGAAGCATGTTGGGATTGTATGGATGACTTTGAAATAGATGGTGAAGGACTAGCTGATGTAGGCATTATAGTGCATAAAGGCTTAGGCTCACTAGGTGTAGCATTATTGGAAGTATTTGCAGCCAAGTGAAGGTTAGCTTGAGTTTCTTTAAGAGGTAGCCCTGGAGGATAACTATAGGGAACCGCATGAAAAGTATCAGGGCTTGTGTCAGATGAAGGTTCTATGAAAGATTTGAAGGACTCGGAAGCTTTAGGAAATGTATGGGTATTGGAGGAAGTAGGGGATGGATGGGAACCATCACAAGACAAAGGTCCAACGTTAACATGATCTTTCTTGAGAAGATAATCTTTATTTTCAACAAGAGAGTCCTTAGGAGAAGGATTCTTATAATATTGATGCTTCAAGCTAGCACAATGCATTTTATAGTCCTCAATAGTAGTAGATGGATCATAATCAAGGTATTGTCCACAAAAGCCATCAAAATCTCTTTCAAAATCAGAATCATATGGATCACCATCATGATCTATCCAATGTGATGGCCCATTTGTAGTAAGTAGGAACACATGATGAGGAGGACTCTTAGGAACAAAGGTGTCATAGGTATCATTACATTGTCTATCGTCATAGTCATCATAGTCTCCAAAGCTTGATGTGTCACTCTCTGTGGAAGAGGTATCATAAGGGTTGTCACGTTGCTCACATTTTGTCTAAGGGCATGGTGACATGTACAAGTCTTTATCAAATGGAAAAGAGCATAGAGTTTCCATGGAAAACTCTTTAGGTTCCTTTTCTATCTCAAGTTTGTCAAGCTGGACTTGCATAGCTTGCAGCTGCTTCATCATAGCAGTGATTAGAGCTTCTTCCTCTTGTGTACTGATTCTTTGAGACATGTGTACTGATTCTCAATGGCTATTGCTCTATTCTTGACACAGTGATTTGTATGATAGATTTTGAAATTAGGTTGAAAAAGCTAAATATCTGGCAATTCTGACAATTTTTTGACAACTTTCAAAAATTTCCCAAACGACACTCTGCAGACTCGTACGACAGTGGGTATGCTGTGAAATGATAGTTGCAAAACTCGTACAACAATTGCAAGCAAGATTTTGACTCTTAGATTTTTCTGGCATCAAAACTCGTACGACACTGGGTTGGTTATCATACAACAGTTGGGTAGCAATGAAACGACAGTTGAAAATCCCATACGACAGTTGCAAGATTTTGACTTTTGAGAATTTGCTAGCATGGAAACTCGTATGACACTGGGTACTCAATCATATGACAGATGGGTTGTAATAAAATGACACTTGATGGAAACTTGTATGACTTTCTGACCTCCTAAGATGACTTTTGACTCCAGAAAAGGATTTTACTTTAGATTTTACAAATTTTGAGTTTTCAGATTTGAATTGTTTGCAAATTTCAATGTCCAGATTTGAGGATTGTAATAGATTTGTCCATTTTCAATAACCAGATAGATAAACAAGCACACAAAATAGCAAGCACGTGATTTCAAGCATGTCTGAAAATAATGAACAAGGGCAAAAGCAACCTTGTGCATGAACAATCAAGTGACTTATTCATTCTAATCCTCAGAAGTGCTAATTGTGTATGTTCCAAAATGTTTTGCAATAACACACATATACCCTATAAAATGAAAATTTGGCCTCACTAGGATTTTTAGTAATGGTTTGACTCTGCAACTTTTATGATCCAAAGGGGTGAACTCCAATCTCGGTGCACCAGGGTTTTGACACAGTCTGAGAACTTAATCTTTAGGAGCTGCTAGGGAGATCTGACAACCCAACAATGAACCATACCTATGGAGATTTCTTCTACAAGGACATTTATATAGCGGCTGTCACTACCACAGTGAAAATGGCTATTACCGCTTGAGGTTCCATCAACGCAGTTTACCCTATGAAGGGATTGTCCGCTACGGTTAACTCTCTCTAAAGGTGACTCACAATAGTATAGCACAAGGGGACTTGGCTCCAGATCCAAGGTTTTGATACCTCTTCACTTTTAACCCAAACAAAGCAAGTAGATTAATCCGACACTCTAAGACAAAGTTTGTCTCACCAAGGTCTATGATATCAACCCCACGTGATCTATCAACCCCTCCAGAGAGAGAATATATCAATCAATAAGGGAAGATGCACTAACCAATTTTGATTCACCAAAGCTTGTGATGTCTACCCCATGTGATCTATCAACCTCTCCTAGGAGAGAATGTATCGATCAATAAGAGAAGATGCACTAACCAAGTTGAATGTGAAACACACTAAGTATCCTCCCTACCTACAAGGATTCTATCGTCAAGAAGGATTTCGCTGGGAATCCAATCTCTCAAGAATCACAAATAGTGTTCATAAGGCCTAATTACTATGTGAGCACAAATGTATGTTTCCAAAAGCAAATCTACCAAAAGTATCCAAAAAGCAGAAAGAGGAACACTTAATGCTTAAAGTGAATATGAGATGAGTCCACAAGGTGGAACACTTAACACTTCACACAAGCTAAAAATGAGTCCCCAACTTAGAAAATAAGTGAGTTCCTAAAAGCACAAATGGGTTGCTTGGTGGGACACTTAATGCTTCTGTCCTGTTGACCCCTCCCCTTTATGGCGTTGAGATTGCAACCACAGGGCAGAATGAGGGGCCGACGGATTAGCAAGTCTAATAACCCAAGATAGCAATCAAGATCAATCACAAGTAATCTAAGACTACTAATAAATGCTTAAGGTGTCACAACCTAGTATCAATTATGCAAGTGTGTAAAACAAAAGCATGAAAAGAATCACCCAAGCTAGACACATGAGAGATTTATTTTAAGCCCCAAATTGAAATATTATCAGCACAAGTGGAATACCTGAGATCCTCACAATGCGCTTAGTAGATGTTTACCTAATTTTGAGCAATTCTTACACTTTTTCCAATCAAAACCAGCAGAAATCAATCAGAAATAGTAAATTTCAATTGTTAGGGTTAGCTGTTAGTCAAAATCCAAAAATCAAATCTGACAAACTGCCTGCAAAAATGAAATGACAATTAAAATCTGATACCAAAACTTGTACAATAGTGGGTCTCTTACCATACGATAGTCAAATCCTGATGCTGAAACTCATACGACAGTGGGTCTCTTACCATACAACAGTTGAAACTTGATGCCAAAACTTGTACAATAGTGGGTCTCTTACCATACGACAGTTGAAACCTGATGCCAAAACTCATATGATAGTGGGTCTCTTACCATACGACAGTCAAATCCTGATGCTGAAACTCATACGACAGTGGGTCTCTTACCATACGATAGTTGAAACCTGATGCTAAAACTCGTACGACAGTGGGTATGCTCCTAGACGACATTGGGTATCCAATGAAACGACAGTCTAAAAAAAATCGTATGACAGTCTGAAAACTCGTACGACAATTGTATGAACCGAAATTAAAAATTGTGTTGTACGGACAATTTTGATAGAAAAAGTGCCAATTTTTTTTCTTTTTTGCAGGCAAAAAAGAAACAAAAAATAACATCCTACTGAGAATACCACCAGAACAGGCAGCAGCAGGGGAGTTCTGATAGAGAAATGATAGAAGATTGATAGAAATGAAGGGAAGCCCGTTTCAGGGCCCCACAGTGGGCGCCAGAAATGTGTGTGTGAAAATTGTACCTGATCTGTAGACACAACACTTCAGTAAAACATTAGAGGTTAGCAAAAATCAAAATCATGCAAAATTGAAATCTACTCTAACCAAGCGATTTACTGCCTTCTAGTAGGTGTGAGATTAATGTTCTCAGATTGTTATTGAGATCAATGAAGGATTTGAATGCAAAACTGATATAAAATATGAATGCAATTAATCTATATTTTTGATATTTTCTATGCAATGATAATGAAAAACTGATATGAATCTATGCTAATATGAAAATTGATATGCAATGCTAATCTAGAAATGATATGATATGAGAATGAAAATTCTAACAATAATATGAAAGCTATGAATTTGAAATTGATCTCACAAAGGTGTCGATTCGCAAGAGCTTTGATTTTCCCAATTCCAATTCTCCAGCGTGATTGTGCAAATTTGTGGATGATTTATGAAGAGCTGAGCCTTGGTTTTATAGAAATTCAGGGCTTTGGAGGTGCATGGAAAAAAGCCATAAATCACTCAAATAACTCAGCTTGATTTTTGAGTTATTTTTAAATAAAGATAATTAAGTCACAAAAATCATGCAAAAGCACAGTTCAACTCGAATTAGAAGTTTAGATCAACTTTAAAACTCAAAAAGATGTTGAGTTTCAAAAAGCTAACAACTTGCATTGATTTTCCAATTTGAGTTTAACTGGTCCTTGAATATGCACATGGATAATTATGATTTAATAAATAAATAAAGTGATTTATTCTCAACTTAACTGATTTATGAAATAAAATAATTAATTTATGGGTTAATTAACTATTTTATCAAACTTTTATTAAAAACTATATTATTAAATAATGACAACCTACTTTAATCAATTAAATAAGAATTTAATTAATTATTCATAGGATATTGGATTTATTGTCAAAATTAAATAATATAATTAATAATAGATAGAATGAAATTTAATTACACAATTAAGTGGCAAGATATTAAATCTAATTAATTAAATATGAAAATATTCAATTAATTAAACTTAGGATAAATGTGATTTATCGCCAAATAATCATTAAATTAAAGATAATTAAGATAATTAGGAATATTGCTAGGAATATTCCCCGATGCAGAATTTAAGATAATCAATTAGGATTCGATGATGTTTAGATGTGCCTTAGGTTAGGACTTTGATGTTGATTTCGTTCGATTTGTAGATGTAGGAGGTTAATGAACTTATAGCCCATTTTTGGGGTATTACAGTAATGCCCTAGTGAGTGCTATGTTGCTAAGATATACAATAGTAAGGGATGATATGGAATGGGTGTTGTATGAAAGGAATTAGTTCACAAAGGAATATAACATTAAGAAAAGCATTCAACAAACTAAGACTATGCAACACTTATATTAGACCAAAAGAGACAAAACCAAAATACCAAGATAATGAAAACCTTGAACTCCCTCAAAGAAAGCCTCCTTTGTTGAAGAGATGTTGTCCAAGGATGAAGATATGTGTTCTCAATGCTTTCTCAAGCATCAATGAAAGTTGATGAGGATGGATTGTAGAAGGATTTTGGCATTATGATTGTATGTTGAAGTTTTTCTGGTGCTCAAACTAGTATTATAACTTTACTTATGATGGTGGATGAAAATGAAGGAGTGAAGGGTTCAATTTATAGCTAAATGGTGGATGAAATGGATGGTCAAGATGAAAACTTGAGGAAGGGTGGAGATGCATTTGAGAGAGAAGACATGGATTGTGCTTTCTCAAATGCCTCTCATTGTGACAAGTGTCACAAGGAAGGAGGTTTGGAATAATGAGGGAATGTGACCATTTTGGGAGATGTTAGAGGGGAAAAAAGTGTAAGAGATGGGTGGAGTGTGTAAGAGGAATGTAAGAGCATTTAAGGTTGACATTTAATGCATTTTGGTTGGGGAGTGGAAGATGTGACATGAGGGTTAACTTGAGTTGGGTTAAGATTTCTTAATCCATGCTAGATTATGATTGTGAAATTTTTTAGTGGGTGACTAGGCTTGGATTAGAGGGAAAGTGGGAGAATTAGGAGGATGTGATGGGAGGAGAGAGAATAAGTGGAGAGTTGGATTGGCTAATCATGGGTCATTAGCTAACTAAGATGGATTAGTATGTGTGAATGGGTTGGATTGGGTTGGAACTAGGAGTTAGGTGTTTGGGATAGGTTAGGTTATGTTAATCTCTATTGAGCATTCAAGGTTGTCATTAGTATCAAAGGATAGTAAACAGGTCGGTCGATTACTTATATTGAGATAGTTGGTAACTAGAAGTAAGATAGAGCAGTCGGTAAAGCCTTTACACCGAGCATCACACAGTTAACCGAGCACCAATGACACTGACATCGATGGTCAGTAAACACCGAGCATCATAGTATACACCGAGAAAATTATATAGTGTTTACTGATGATCATAGAAAATGACATAGTAATTTGAAATGGCACATTATTCTATGCAAATGGTTATAACAGATCATAAAATGGCTTACCAAGATTGAGGAGCATTTATTGTAAATAGATACTCATTAAATGTAATGTTTATCCTATTGTAATAGTTGATCTAGGTTATTTTGCACCATAGATCTTAGGGTTATGATTATTTTTGTAACCTACTTTTTGCTAAGGTGGAAAAATAGAACACTATATATTTTTTTTGTTCACACCATTTTGGAGAGGTTGTTGAACTGATATATATGAATCAAGGAGCACTTGAAGACATTGCCTATCTTCAAGATAATTAGTTTACTGAGCAGAACATAGTACAAAGGATATTAGATTGAGTAGAATCAGTGAAGGCTACTGAGCACAACAGAGAAGGAAATCATCATAGATAAGGTGATAATTTGATAAGCACTTATAGATCTGTTTTAGACAATTGAGTTGTCAACTAGCAGATAATTTACCTATTACCTTCTGACAATTGTGATAGAGTTTTTGGTTAAATCTCTTAACCGAGTAGACTTAACAGTCTTTGTATAAATCTCTTAACTGAGTACACACTTCATTTAGTGTTGTTAAATCCTATAACTAGGTAGATCTAGCTGATCTAATATGTTACTCCTAACAGGGTAAGATCACCAGAAGTGATCAAAACTTGTAGCCTTAACAGGAAAACCTTTTCTATCTGTAGTAGTGAAGAATTTGTGGGTGTCATCCCCACCGTAGTTTTTACCTTCTAACAAGGATTTCTATGTTACCAAAATACTTGTGTTATGTGATTGTCATATTGATTTCATGTTGTTTACTTTCTTAAGTTAACTAGATGATTGATTTATGCAATTAGATTCAAGTTATTTTGATTGGTTATTACAGTATATAGTTATAGATCTGAAAGGTTTTACAAGTAAAGTTTTGAGGGCACTGATTCACCCTCCCCTCTCAGTACCTATCTCTCCTAATTCCAACAATTGGTATTAGAGCTCAGTTCTCTTGTTGAACAGTCTAACCATTAAAGGGTAAAGATCTAAGTCATGGAGAGATACAAACTTGACAAGACTATTGATAATCAAAAAATACAAATGCAGATGTTTGTGGAATAGTATAAACAAGCTAAGGAAGAACTGAAGAAATTACTGGTTGAAAGAAAGAACCTTGCAATTTAGCTAAATGAAATTAGTTATCATGAAGAACCTATTGATGAAATATTTGATCTTATTGGATCAAGCTTTGGAAGCATCTTTGACGGATCCGAAAGTATAATCTCTAATTTATCTGAAAAGAATCAGCATCTATCCGAGCAAGTGAAAGCACTCCAAATCGGTCATGAATCTCAAATGGTGAGAATGGTGGAAATCATGAACAATGGTAGACAAGCTGAACAAGATTGGAATCTGGCTATTGAAGACTGAAGACTGATGACCGAACAACTTCAAGCAAAAGAAAATGAAATACAGAGACTCACTGATCGTCACTTCCAAGTATCAAATCAGATGATGATAGTTAATAAAGAAATGAATCGAGTAAATGGAGAATTATCAAGAAGAATTGAAGATGTTGTAATACTTAGAGAAGATAATGAAAAATTGAGAAATGAAATAAAAACACAAAAGCAACACAATGAGATGATGAAGATAGCCAAGGACAGTTCTAAAAAGATTAATGATTTCCTGACTAATCAAAGGAGATTTAGAAGCAGAGATGGTATAGGCTACACCGATGAAGGAGAATCATCACAACAAGATGTGAAAAAGTCAACAACAATCAAACTCAAAAACCTAAAGTGATGACATGTTACCACTGTGGAAAAATAGGACATACATCTAATGTGTGAAGAAGCAAAGCACAAGGTAAACCTCCTGTCATTCCTAAATTCAATGGATATTGTTATTATTGTGGTAAGTTTAGACATCCAGCTTATGAATGTAGAGCTAAGAAGAATGAC
Organism: Chamaecyparis obtusa; assembly: GCA_027943335.1. Classification (NCBI taxonomy): domain Eukaryota; kingdom Viridiplantae; phylum Streptophyta; class Pinopsida; order Cupressales; family Cupressaceae; genus Chamaecyparis; species Chamaecyparis obtusa. The sequence continues at coordinate 336,558 of BSBK01007377.1, forward strand.
ATTGCTAATAATACTACTGAGGAGAAAATATGCTATACTTGCAATAAGCATGGTCACACTGCAAGGGACTGCAAGGCAAAAATGAAACAAGTCTGGACACCTAAAGAGAAACTACAACGAAAGCCATATCAACCAAAGAGACAAGGTAACTCATGTGTTTGGGATTATAATACATGGAATAATTATGCTATATGTGGTCAGTATGGACATATTACAGCAAACTGTTACAGAAAGAGTCGGATTGGACAATCAAGAAATTGGACAAATGTAGGAATGGCATGTATGCACTGTCACAAGGTCGGTCATGTAAGAAAGAACTGCAGAGACCGAGCACCTGATGAAAATCATATATTTGAGAGTGGATATAACATTGCAGAAATTATGAAGTTAAGGAACACAATGTGGAAGAAGACATCTAATGCGAATGCTGAGTCAAGTAACACTGTTGGTGAAACTTCATCCACTGGATTGGGTGACATCGGTACCTCCACTTAAGATGACACAGTATGTATGGAATTGACATTTTAAATGATCACATTTTACATAAAATTCCTTATATATGATGTACAAATACCAAATCTGCATGAATGAAGATGCACTATGGTTTATGTGTTATAAGTTTGCAAATGTTATCTAGTCGGTAAAAGAAGAAATGTGAGTTGGTTACCCATCGGTAATCACTATACAAGGTTAACTGACAATAGTACAAACAGATGAAGATATTCTATGTTAACCAAGCAAAAGATATTGTAGACATTATTGAGAAAATATCCGTTTCGTACCAAAATTTAGGTCACACATTTAATGCATCAAATTTTGAGCAGGAATATCGAAAAACCTATAAATACGTGGAAACAGAGTTCATTGTTACATTGCGATTTCAAAGAAAGGAGATTTTACAGAGAAGAGTTTCGAGCTAAAGATTTTCAAAAAGATTCCAAGCTACTGTAGATCGAAATGATGACAATTCTTCGACTATAACGAGTAAGTTCATCTACCTACCGAACACTGGTTATTTATTTGCTTGCCAAAACCCTAGAAACAATTTATGGCATCAACATCGACCACAAGAAAATCGTAGAACATTGAGAGGAAGTGGAATTAATTGTTAGGGTGCACTTTGCCGAGGAGAAATTCAAACCTCATCTCAAGGTCGTTGCTCAAACAGACGATATGGGTGCATTTTCTAGTATTCCTGATAAGGTTTTGTTAACAGAAGATGTTAGGGCCTACATTCATTGCAAGATCAGTGAAGTATGTGATTTTGAGACCATTGTAGCTTATCAAAAAATTTGTGGACCGGATGGAAAGATTAAATTTGAATACAAGAAGATTGAGGAGTCAGGGTTACGGTGTTTCACATACTTCTCGCAATTCTTTCACATTGATTGGATAAGAATCATGCTAAGAAGATTTCATGACAAAAATTTTTGGTTAGATAAACCTGTTGAGGTCACTAAGAAGATTATCAATAGGGTCACTGGGTACCCTACAACTGACAAAGCCAAAGCTTTTCAAAGTTCATCTCATCCTGATGTAGAAAAGAACACTAGAGCTCAATGGGATGGTAGGGCACTGAAAATCTCAATGACCAAAGATCCAACGGTAAAATTCATAGCTCATGTCATTAGGTACAAGATATTCCAATCAAGGAGACCAAATAGTGTACCCTGTAGTGCCGTGGACATGGCTTACAAAATTGTGAAGAAAGATCACGAGGTTGATCTTGTCGGGCTACTACTATACCAACTGCATGAAAACATGAAGACAATAAAAGCAAAGAAGTCCAATACATGTAAGTACATATCACTACTTGTCTGTACATTTCTCTATCTACAAAAATATGTACCGGGTATTGGTAAAGTAAACTGGCAATCGGACAAACCAATAACTGCACAAATCGGTGAAATGATGAAAAGTCTAGGAGACAATCTAAACAAGGAACTTCAAACAAAAATGCAACAAAGAAGTAGAATTCCAAAGGAATTAGTTAGTAAATTTGAAGATGACATATGCTTTGTGGTAAGCATAGACCACTCAATGATAAAGGTATTAGAACCAAGAACAAAATGGCTAGCACCGATGGGTTATGAAATGAATCATGATTTCACTTTGAAATCTATTAATGAATTGCTGACATTACTGATAGACATCACTGCCAGTAGGTTTGGTGTATATGAGGAAGCTAAGTCTAGAATCTCAATGGACATAGAGATCGGTAAAATGTCTAGAAGGGCAAAGAAAATGAGAAAAGATCTCTCAGCAAAATATGGAACTACATCTGACTCACCTAAGGAGTCACCAGTTGATGAGGCAACCAAAGGTTAGTTACAATTGGCTGACAAGCCCTATAATAGCGAGGAGACTGAGTCAGATAAAGAAAAGGATCACACACTAGTTCCTCCCACCAATGATGAAGATGAAATTCAGCTACTCACAATTGATGAACAAGATATGCAGCTACCAGAACCTCAAGAAATGAGGACACGTTCGTCAACTGCTACACAATCTACTGAGAAAGAAGTAGTAAAAGTAGCAAAAAGAAGAGCAGATACATCGACGAAGAAATACATAAAGAGAAAGAACAAGAAGGTAGCTGAGCCACTGAAGAAAAAGAGGAAATACATAAGAAATAAGGAAGATATAGAGGAGACTAACATTGAAAATGATCCTGATCAATTCAAGTTAGTTCGTAATAGGGAAAGTACTATAGAAGAAATTATTGAAGATATAATTGAGAATGGAAATCTTACAGATCCAGGCATAGGCAAATTTGGCAAAATGTCAATTGAGGACAAAACAAAGATAGAACATGCTATCATCCAAATGGTGATAAAATTCAAAAGAGTACCAATGGAATTTGCATGCCAATTGCCAAAAGAACTTGATGAAAAAATAAGTGAGAGATGGGCTATTGCACTAGATACAAAGAAAAGGAAAAGAGAACGGTCACTAGGCCGTATAGCCTCACACTTTAGCTATGCTGTGGTCAGTGAATACATGACAAAATATCAGGCTAGATTTCTAGTCAAGAATAGAGCAATGCAGATCATGGATGAGAATGTGGATGATATGGATGTCATATGTGACTCTCTATGGACATCAATTTTGAAAGTAGAAGAGAAAGCTGAATAGGAAGCATTCCTAAAACTGTCTAAGAAGAGACACAGTTCAAAAGACAAAGGTATTTTCATTGATGATAACAAAGGTAAGAAAATAGAAGACATCGGTATATCAGTTACCGAGGTAATTGATATCACAGGACAAAAGGAAGAAATCAAAATTTCACAGGATGCACCAGATCAAGCTAAGATCCACTTGCAAAAGAAAATTGATGATGATGCACTCATTGAGGACATCACTAACGGTGATCCTGATGATGAGGATGATGAAGATGTGACAATTGTACCATATAAAGATGAAGCATTAGACACTGCTAGTGTGCTCACATCACTATTGGGTGAACTACATGTACTTGCAGAGGTAGTTGAAATAATTTCACAAGTACAACCCAATGTACCTCATCCTGAGCCAAATAAAGATACTACTGATATTCAAGCACTTGAGCAACCTGTAGATATAAATGAGCCTAATAAACTAGAGGCACAGTCTACAGAACCAAAGGAACTGGAAGAAACCAAGTCAACCGAGGTGAACCCACTTGACACTACAACCGAGACTCCCACACAATCTACCGAGGAGTAGAAGAAGGATGATACAGTGTCAACTGGGAAGGATACTCTGAGAAGTGAAGAAAAAGCTATTGTCATAAGTGAGAAGAAGTCACCTCTTGCCTAGAAGAAGAAGAAGAAGAAAGCCAAAGGGCCAGTCACCATTGATGAAGTTATCATTATACTAGAATGTGACCTGAGAACCCTAAGCCCCAAGGAACTAAGTAGATATGGGGAGTTATGTTCAAGGAAAGCAACACAAGAGAAGTTAAGGCAAGAACACAAATGTAAAGAAGTGTTAAATGATGTACGGGATTTTCTACAATAGATAGTACCAAAAACAAATATCTATGAGAATACTCCCATCATAGATCAACTTGCCACACTCACCGACAAAATCAATGCCCCTGATACAGATGCAGATAAAAGAATTGAAGAATGGATAGAATCAAAGATTCAGAACAAATTGGTAGCAAGGATTAGCATAGAAGTGACACTAAACAAGGTAAAATTATCTAAGGTCATTACCGAGGTAAAATCCATCACCCAGATAATCTGTCCACTGCTAATCAAGCTTTCTACTTTAGACACCTTCACTGTAGAAGTTAATGAAAAGATAAAAGGTTTAGAAGAAGAGATCAAGTTGAGTACACAAGCAGCTATTGCCGAGCCAACTACTTTCTTAAAGCATATTAACCGAGTTTAGGAACTCCGACGACTGATAGCAGATTTCAAGAAACAAGAAGCACACATCACCGATCAGGTTATAGAGTTATAGAAAGAACTCACTCCTTACCTAAAGATTTTTGAAACACACATTGTCAAAGTTGAACAACTTGTGGCAACACCAGAGATTTCAGTGTTGGATAATATCTTTGACATGCATGCACAAGTCGGTCTTGAGCATATTGCTCTTACCAACTTGAAAGAGGAATGGGACAACCTCTTGGAGTCTGTAAAGAAAACCCATCCACACATTTTTGATAAGATGTAAGTATACATTATATATTCTTTTTGCATTTGGCATTATTATCAAAAAGGGGGAAAACATGTATATGCCAACTAAGTATAGTTTTGCTATGTATATTACATACTGCTGGGAGCATGCACCGAGGGGGAGTACTTTTGTACTTAGAAGTTTTTTGTTGTGGATATGTATATGGCAGAGACATAATAAATATATAGAAACATTTTGTTTATATACATTTGAAGTTTTGATACTAATGCCAAAGGGGGAGATTGTTAATCTCTATTGAGCATTCAAGGTTGTCATTAGTATCAAAGGATAGTAAACAAGTCAGTTGGTTACCTATATTGAGATAGTCGGTAACTAGAAGTAAGAGTACTTGGCAAAGCCTTTACATCGAGCATAACATAGTTAATCGAGCACTAGCGACACCAACACCGATGGTTAGTAAACATTGAGCATCATAGTATACACCGAGTAGATTATACGGTGTTTACCGATGATCATAGAAAATGACATAATAATCTAAAATGGCACATTATTCTATGCAAACGGTTATAACAGATCGTAAAATGGTTTACCAAGATCAAGGAGCATTTATTGTAAATAGATACTCATTAAATGTAATGTTTATCCTATTGTAATAGTTGATCTAGGTTATTTTGCACCGTAGATCTTAGGGTTATGATTATTTTTGTAACGTAATTTTTGCTAAGGCGGAAAAATAGAACACTATATATTTTGTTTGTTTGCACCATTTTGGAGAGGTTGTTGAACTGATATATATGAATCAAGGAGCACTTGAAGACATTACCTATCTTCAAGATAATCAGTTTACCGAGAAGAATAGAGTACAGAGGATATCAGATTGAGTAGAATCAGTGAAGGCTACTGAGCACAATAGAGAAGGAAACCATCACAAATAAGGTGATAATTTGATAAGAACTTATAGATCTATTTCAGACAATTGAGTTGTCAACTAGCAGATAATTTACCTATTACTTTCTAACAATTGTGATAGAGTTTTTGGTGAAATCTCTTAACCAAGTAGACTTAACAGTCTTTGTATAAATCTCTTAACTGAGTACGCACTTCATTTAGTGTTGTTAAATCCTATAACTAGGTAGATATAGCTGATCTAATATGTTACTCCTAACAGGGTAAGATCACCAGAAGTGATCAAAACTTGTAGCCTTAACAGGCAAACCTTTTCTATCTGTAGTAGTGAAGAATTTGTGGGTGTCATCCCCACCATAGTTTTTACCTTCTAACAAGGGTTTCTGCATTACCAAAATACTTGTGTTATGTGATTGTCATATTGATTTCATGTTGTTTACTTTCTTGAGTTAACTAGATGATTGATTTATGCAATTAGATTCAAGTTATTTTGATCGGTTATTACAGTATATAGTTATAGATCTGAAAGGTTTTACAAGTAAAGTTTTGAAGGCACTAATTCACCCCTCCCCTCTCAGTACCTATCTCTCCTAATTCCAACAGGTTAGGGGTTAAATTTAGGAGCCATGTACTCTAATTTATTAAATGGGAGTTATCTAATAAAAAAGGGATATTTGGAAAATTAATTTAAATAAGGTCATGTATTTATTCAAATTAATGGAGGAATAGGGATTTAATTAATTATCAGACTACGGGTTGTCATTTTGATATTTAATTGGACTATAGTTAATTAATTAACTAGGGGGGTGACATAAATTAAATAAATATTAAATATTTAATCAATCAATACCCTAGGAGAGGACTAAATAAGATTACTTAATTATGTAATCAAATTTAGGTATCTACATGTGCCACTAAGACTGGTATTGATATCAGATAGTCTTTTAGTATTTGGAAGTCCTTTTGACAATTATCTATCCATTCATATTTTATGTTTCTATGCAATAAGTATTGGAATGGGTGGCACTATTTGAGATTTGCCAGCAAGCCAGTACTGACTGTATGTTTGTCATTGATGACAGCATATGGTAAGCAGCATGCATGGAATAATTATGTAGTAAGCTTTTAGTATATGTAGCATGGACATATTATCAACGAGATATCATGGGTGTAGAGGTTAGTATAGATAGTTATATAGCAGCTTATGTCAGCAGTGTTCCTGACAGAGTAACAGGTAGTGTTCTATGTATGGTTGTCCGTACAGTTATCATGGAGCCTTGCACTCTTGGATATATGATGAAGACATGTTAGTGATGTTACATTCATGGATGCAGAGTCTGATGATTAGTAAAAGTGAAGTTATGCAGTCGCTATTCACCAGTAGCAGTTTCCTGTGTTTGTTCAGAAGAGCCAACAGAGATTATATTAGTTCTGGAGTTGCACTTATCATTTTGGTGTGTGCCCTTGGATTTAAGATTGGAGAAGAGTTAGTGATGTTCAGTTAAGAGTGCATGAAGGAATTCATCTTGAGGAGAAAGATATAGTTATTTTGGTAGAGCCGATAGCATGTAGCATGCGTCTACAATTGTCTTATTGGATAGGTCCCAAATTGTGTTGTGTGCTTAGTAGAGCCGACTAAATTATTATTGGATTTTGTTATGGTTTCTCTATTATGATTTCAAGGTGGTTCTAATAGGCCAACTTTTTTATATCATTTAGAGGAAATATATTTATAGGCAGTCATTTGTGATTGTTAGGGTGTGGTTTATAGTTGATTGTGAAGAGCAGAGAAGAGTGTGTGAAGTGTTGAGCAATCAGAAGAAGGTCTATGTGACCAAGTAAAGTGTTTGTGCTATACATTGGAACTGATCTAGATAACAGGTCTAAGCGTAGTTCACCAAGATCTAGATATAGTGTATATTTGTTATTCAGAAGGTTGTAGCCTTTGCCCCTTTGAGCATTGTGCTCATGGACAATGCATCCTCTCCCCTAATAGGGACTATTGTAAAAAACTCCTAACAGAGTTCGACCCTTGAACAAGTATACTATACTAAATATATTGTAAATAAACTCCTAACAGGGTTAAGGATCTTCTAATAAGGATCATAATACACTAGTACAAAATATTAGTGGTTGTCAATCCCCACCAGGGTTTTTACCTATTTGGGTTTCCCCATAACCAAAATATTGGTGTTATGGTCAAGTGTTCTTTCATTGTGTTTATGCTTTATGTTTAAGTATACTTAATTAGATAAAGAATTAAAACTAGTAGATAACTGATTCACCCCCCCTCTCAGTTATCTCTTGGGACTATTCCTAACAATTGGTATCAGAGCCAAGTGCCTCAGAGAGAAAGTTTAACAACTTGAGGTTGATCAGATGTCATTCTTTAGAAAAGAAAGTCCTAAGTTTGATGGAGAGAATTATCTTGATTGGAAGAACAAGATGGTGACTCATTTGTAATGCATTTCTTTTGAAGTTTTTGATGTAACTATCAAAGCAATCAAGATCCCTACTTTAGAAGACCTTGCAAAGGATGATGCTACTGATAAGAAAAAATAATTATTTCATCAGAATGCAATAGCCAAAGAAGCCCTTAGTAGCGGCCTATCTGATAGTGAATTTTCCATAAATAAAGAAAGTGGATACAACCCACAAAATATGGAAGTACCTAGAAGACATATTTGAAGGAGACAAACAAGCAAAGGATGCGCACAAAAAAACATGGAAGAAAAGATACAATGCATTAGAGATGATTCTTGAAGAGGACATTAGAGCTTACAATTAAAGGATCAATGAAGTAGTTGCTGGAATCAGGAACAATGGTGGAGAGATCTTAGAGGAAGATATCATGGACAAATTAATGACTACCCTCACTCCAGAATATGAAAACAATATCAACATCCTTGATGAGACCATGCAACTTACATCAAATTTTAAGAGAGAGACTTTGATCAGCAAAATCTCAGCTTTTGAGATTTCAAGATTGAAGACAAAACCTAAAAGTGAGACAACCTTCAAAGCAATAGTTCATGGTAAGAAATCTGCTTACACTTCTGGAAATTTTAATGATGATGATGAAGAGAAAAAACTAGATGATTTCATTGCTATGATTGAAAAAAGAGAAAAGAAAGGAAAAGGAAAATATGAAGGTCAATTGCCATTTAAATGCTTTTCATGTAATAAGATTGGTCACTTTGCATCTAAATGTCCCTTAAGAGCTAGAAAGTTAAAAAATGACTACAAGCCTAAATACTCTAAGGAATATTACTATGCTAGAGATGGAGTTTTAGATGATGATTCAGCTAAAGAAGAAATTGGATTTGTTGCTATCATAGAGAAAATGAACAACAAGATAGATCATGAAGATGAGAAAGAGAAACATGAGCTAGCATTGATTTCACAAGTTGATATAAGGACAGACTGGATTATAGATAGTGGTTGTTCACATCACATGATAGGTGATATAGATAGATTTGTTCATCTAGACAAATACAATGGTGGAATGGTTAGATTTGGAGATAACACTCCTAAACCCATCATTAGTAGAGGAGCCATCACCTTGGATGGAAAGAACAGTACTAATGATGTTCTTTATGTCGATGGTTTGAAACATAACCTACTAAGTGTTGGACAATTACTTGACAAAGGTTACAAATTGGAATTTAATGGAAACAAGTGCATCATTAACAACAAAGAAGGAGGAATAATTGCATTAGGATCAAAGAATAAAAGTAATGTTTTTCAGCTTAATCTAGAAGCAAGTTGTTTTGTTGCTAAAGTAGATGATAGTTGGTTGTGGCATAAAAGACTATGTCATATCAATTTTGATAACATAGTAAAGATAAGCAATGTAAAGGCAGTAAGAGATCTACCTAGCATAGCAAAGCCAGTTGATACTATATGCAGGGAATGTGTGATGGGAAAGCATGTGAGAAACTCATTCAGGAGAAAGCTCAATTCAGTAGAGAACAAGCTAGATCTGATTCATACAGACCTATGTGGACCAACTCAAACAAGATCATACTATGGTGAAAGGTATTTCATTTTGTTTGTTGATGACCATACTAGAATGATGTGGGTTGCGTTCTTGAAAGACAAGTTAGAAACATTTGAGAAGTTCAAAATATTCAAAGCTAAGGTTGAGAATGAATCTAGACTAAAGATAAAATGCTTGAGATTGGATAGAGGAGGAGAATTCACCTCTAATAGATTCTATGAGTACTACGAAGAACATGGCATCAAGAGGTAGTTGAGTGCACCTAGAACCCCTCAGTAGAATGGAATTGTAGAGAGAAGGAATAGGTTCATCCTTGATACATCGTGTACCATCATGATTGAAGGAAAAGTTGCACACACCTATTGGAGAGATGCAGTCAATACATCAGTCTATACCATCAATAGAATTTAATTAAGGCCTGGCGCAGACAAAACACCATATGACCTATGGTTTGGTAATGTTCCCATAGTAAAATACTTCAGAATCTTTGGAAGCAAGTGTTACATCAAGAGAGATGAAGCAATATGTAAGTTTGTTGCAAGAAGCAATGAATGTATTTTCCTTGGTTACTCTACTAAAAGTAAAGCTTATAGATGTTTCAATTTAAGATTGAAAAAGGTCATTGAAAGTGCTCATGTTAAGATTGATGAAAAGTTTACGATTCAAGAAAGATATCATGATTAATGACCCATGATTGAAGAAGAACCCAAACCCTCCACTAGTGAGATAGTTATTGAAGAAATGTTTGACAGTATTGATGTGTTATTCAATGAACCTGAGACAAGTGAAGAAGAAACTCCTAAGGAAGATGAGATAGTATCACATAAAGTTCCAAAGTTTACATCTAGAAACCATTCCAAGAAATACATCATTGGAGATCAGAGTGGAAAAGTCTTAACAAGATCACAAGCAAAGAACTCAGTCAATAGTGAAGCGGTATGTTTACTATCTCAGATTGAACCTTTAAGTGTTGAAGATGCATGTAATGATTCAAATTAGCATGATGCTATGAAAGAAGAACTTGATCAAATTATTAAGAATGACACTTGGGAACTAGTCCCAAGACCTAGTGATAAGAGTGTGATTGGAACAAAGTGGATATTCAGAAACAAGATGAATGAAGATGGTACAATAGTAAGAAATAAAGAAAGGTTAGTATGTAAGGGATATGCGCAAAGAGAAAGAATTGATTATTCAGACACATTTGCACTAGTGAGAAGATTAGAAGCTATTGAGTTGTTTCTAGATTATGCTATAGTCAAAAACTTCAAAGTTTATCAGATGGATGTCAAGTCAGCATTCCCAAATGGAGATTTGAAAGAAGAAGTATACATTGAGTAGCCAGAAGGATTCACCTTATCAGATAGACCTGATATGGTATGTAGATTGAAGAAGGCCCTCTATGGACTTAAGCAAGCCCCTAGAGCATGGTATGAGAGACTAGATGGATATCTAACAAAGATTGGATTCAAGAAAGGAGCAACAGACTGTAATCTATTCATAAGAAAGACATTTGAAGGTTTACTACTTGTAGCTATATTTGTTGATGACATTATCTTTGGAGGTAATGAAAAACTTAGTGCTGAATTTGCTAAGGAGATGCAAAATGAATTTGAGATGAGTATGATTGGACCTATCAAATAATTTTTGGGATTGAATGTGCAGCAGACAGAGAAAGGAATTTTCATTAATCAGTCCAACTATGTGAAAGAAATATTAAAGAAATTCAAGATGGATGATTGCAAGCCAGTAGGGACACCTATGATAACTGGATGCAAGCTTGCAAAAGAAGATGACTCACCAGTAGTAGATATAACATTATACAAGTCTATGATTGGAAAACTTATTTATCTTACTTAGACCAGACTAAATATTTCCAATGCAGTTGGCATAGTTGGAAGATTTCAGCAAAGCCTAAACAAAGTCACCTCATGGTAGTAAAAAGGATATTCAAATATTTTCAAGGAACTATAGAATATGGTCTATGGTATCCTAATTCAGAAAATATTGAGCTTCATGTGTACATTGATGTAGATTGGGTAGGATGCTTTGATGACAGAAAGAGTACATTAGGTGGAGTAGTGTTTCTTGGTGATAGACTTGTCACTTGGACAAGAAAGAAACAAAATTGTAATTCTCAGTCAACAACAGAAGAAGAGTATGTTGCAGGAGCCTTGAATTATTCTACAAATGTTGGGATCAAGTAGATGATAAATGATTTTGGAATTCAGATTGATTATCCTATTGTTATTCATTGTGATAACACTAGCACTATTAATATGTCGAAGAACCCTGTGATGCATGCAAAGACAAAGCACATTGAGATCAAGTATCACTTCCTAAGAGAGAAAGTGGCAGAGAAAGCAATCAAGGTAGACTATGTGAGTACTAAAGATTAGTTGGTAGACATATTCACAAAGCCCTTGCCAATGGATACTTTTGAGTATCTTAGGGAGAAGTTAGGAGTAATTCCCTTCCCTGATTTTGCTTAGAAGAAAGAAGGAAAAGCATTAGTCCTTAGGGATGATGGATGGTTGACTAATCTACTTCTAGAGTAGTACTGGTGCTTAAACTATTTGGCACCCTTTTCCATTGATGTCAAAGGGGGAGTAATATATAGTCATGAAAAATAGAAGTAAAAGGAGGAGTAATATACTAAGGGGGAGTAGTATTCAGTTATGCCAACAATTCAGTTGAGGAAATGGAGAATGTTGAAAAATATTGCAAGAGATGGAGGAATCATCTTTGGGGGAGTCTTGAAGAGGAAATGGAGAATGTTATGAAAGAATTTTTCATTTGGATTGGTGGAGTTTTTCATTCCATATGTTGCCATCAATGCCAAAGGGGGATATTGTTGGAGATTTGCCAGCAGACCAGTATTGACTGTATGTTTGTCATTGATGAGAACATATGGTAAGTAGCATATATGGAAGACTTATGTAGTAATATTTCAGTATATGTAGCATGGACATGTTATCAACATGATATCATGGGTGTAGAGGTTAACTATTACTACAAACAGTTATATAGCAGCTTGTGTCAGCAGTGTTCCTGATAGAGTAACAAGCAGTGTTCTGTGTATGGTTTTCTGTATAGTTATCATGGAGCCTTGCACACTTGGATATATGATGAAGACATGTTATTGATGTTACATTCATGGATGCAGAGTCTCATGATTAGTAGAAGTGAAGTTATGTAGTCACTATTCACCAGTAGCAGTTTCTTGTGTTTGTTCAGAAGAGTCGACAGAGATTATATTGGTTTTGGAGTTGCACCTATCATTTCTATATGTGCCTTTGGATTTAAGCTTGGAGAAGAGTTAGTGATGTTCAATTAAGAGCACATGAAGTAATTTGGATTAAGGAGAAATATATAGTTATTTTGGTAGAGCTGACAGTGTGTAGCGTGCATCTACAATTGTCTTATTGGACAGGTCCCAGATTGTGTTGCATGCTTAGTAGAGCCGACTAAATTATTATTGGATTTTGTTATGGTTTCTCTATTATGATTTAAAGGTGGTTCTAATAGGCCAAATTGATTATATCATTTAGAGGAAAGATATTTATAGGTAGTCATTTGTGATTGATAGGGTGTGGTTCATAGTTGATTGTGAAGAGCAGGGCAGAGTGTGCAAAGTGTTGATCAATCAAAAGAAGGTCTATGTGACCAAGTAAAGTGTTTGTGCTATACACTGGAACTGATCTAGACAATAGGTCTAAGCGTAGTTCACCAAGATCCACATATAGTGTGTATTTGTTATTCAGAAGGTTGTAGCCTTCACCCCTTTGAGTAGTGTGCTCTTGGACAATGCGTCCTCTCCCCTAACAGGGACTATTGTAAAAGACTCCTAATAGGGTTTGACTCTTGACCAGGTCTACTGTACTAAATATATTGTAAAGAAACTCCTAACAGGGTTAAGGATCTTCTAACAAGGATCATAATACACTAGTGCAGAATATTAGTTGGTGTCAATTCCCATCGGGGTTTTTACCTATTTGGGTTTCCCCGTAACCAAAATATTGGTGTTGTGTTCAAGTGTTCTTTCATTGTGTTTATGCTTTATGTTTAAGTATACTTAATTGGATAAAGAATTGAAACTAGTAGATAACTAATTCACCCCTCCCTCTCAGTTATCTCTTGGGACTATTCCTAATAGGCAATTGTCTGCCAACTGTGAGATAAACCTTCTTACTGATTGTAATATGCCATGCAATCTTCTTAAGTTCTTTAGAGTTGTTGAGGGAGGCATTGCAATTATAGCTTGGACCTTTTCAAGGTTGATCTCTATTCCTTTGTGGGAGACAATAAATCCCAAAAAATTTCCTAATGTAACTCCAAAGACACACTTCTTTAGGTTTAGCTAGACTTTGTATTCCTCAAGCCTATCAAATGCAGGCTCCAATATTGATAAGTGCAGATTTCTTTCTAGGGACTTTGCCAATATGTCCTCAACATAATCTTCCATGGTGATATGCATCATATCATGAAAAATGGTTTCCATTGATCTATGATATGTAACACCAACATTCTTTAGCCTAAAGGTCATGAAAAACAATAATAAGTGCCCCATGCACAAGTGAAAGCAATTTTTTGTTGATCATCTAGTGCAATTTTGATCTAATTATACCCAGAGAAACCAACCATGAGTGATAGCATATTATATCCATAAGTGAGGTCTATCATCATGTCAATGTTTGGCAAGGGAAAATAATCCTTTGGATATGTCAAATTCAGGTCCCAAAAGTCAATACAAATTCTTATAGCTCTACTAGATTTGGATATTGATACCAGATGGGAGATTTAGTCAACATAGTCTATAGGTTTGATGAATCCTGCATCAAGTAACTTCTTTAATTTTTGTTTTGACCAATAACACAATTTAGGGATGCATCTTGTGGAGTTTTTTCTTGTAAGATTTTCCTTCAAATTTAGTGGCAAATGGTGAAGTACTAACTCTGGATCTGACCTAGGCAGGTTAAAGTATAACCAGACAAAGTTGATTTGTAAGTCTTTGAAGAAATGGATGAATTTTTCTCTTTCCTTTGGTGTTAATGACTTTGCCAAGTCAACCAATCTTTGTGTTTCTATAGTGCCAATGTTGATTGTTTGGATTTTCTCTACCAGTAATAGTGATTGCTCCTCATTAATGGGGAGTATATCAATCTCTCCATCCTCAAGTGTCTTAGAAAGGTTTTCACCCTTGGATACATCTTTTATTTTTACTATTTTTCGGCTAGTGGGTGCCTTTTGATTTTCACCCAAGAGCCTTATATTTTATTTTTCAATTTTCTGACTAGAGGATTGATATAACCCCCCAAAGTATGTTGTTCTATCTAACTCAATGTTGAAACCTGCCTTGTGGTCTCCCATAGGTATGCCTTTTCTTAGTCTGAAGAATTCAAAAATTACTTCATCATTCTCAAAAATGTCTATGGTTGGTGGATTTTGTTGTTCCAATTGATAAGGTCAAAGTAAACCAAGGCTATGCTATCCTTGGTTTGGAATGATAAAATTGGAAATTTTGTCAATTTATTGATATAAAAATCAGTTACTGATTAATGGGTCCTAGATGAGGACGAGGATGAAGGTTCAAACTTGTTCCAGAATTGTGAAATCTATGCTTTATGGTCTGTGGGTTTTTTTTGTAAAGATATTCGGGAAATGACAATGTCAAGATGTATGATATTCGTGGTATGTGGGGTGCCCCACTCATAATCATTTGAGTTTTTGTATGAATGGGACTCCTCAAATGTCTCAACTTCATTGTAAATGCAAGAATTGATATCAGTAGGCAACAAGATATTTGAGATGCCCTCTGCAGGTGGTCTGTAATCTAAACCTCGATGCTTTGGATTTTGGGTAGGAGAAATTGGCTCCACTATTACTTGCTCATTTTTTCCTAGGCCTAAATGCCCATTATACCCCTACTTCTAGACTATGGTATATCCCCTTCCATATTTGTGTATTGGGATTATGCGTTTTGGAGGCTCCTCATTTTTATACAACTAGGAGGATAGATTGTCTTCAATGATATCTTCATATCTATCTCCCAATCTTACAAATACTATTGGTGGATAGACAATTGTTAGTTTTTGCTTCCTCTTTAGAGGTTGCCTTAGTTTTCCATATGACCTGGGTGAGATAGGTGACTTTCCTATACAAAAGAAGTTTGCATAGGTGTATTCTTCACATCCATTTTCTTGTACCTAGATTTTTAGCTCTGATGTTGGTTCTACTATTGAATTTTCAAGACATGCCAGATCTATGTTTTGAAAAGAGAAAATAGTTAATGCTTCATGACTATTGGGTACTTGATTAGAAATAGCTCCTCTAAGATTTGTACAATATAGAAAAGGGTCTCTATCACAAGGTACAATGATTTCAACTTCATTATGAGGAAATTTTAGACACTGATGATAAGTAGATGGTACAACTTGCATGGAATGGATCCATGGTCTCCCTAAGAGCATGTTATAACCTAGCTCTAGATCTAGTAATTGGAGTGTAGTGTCTTGTGTTTATGGACCCAATCTGATTTAGAGACTTATGGATCCCTTGCAAGGATGATCTTCATCATCATAGGCTCTTTTTATGATCTTCTTGGTGACATCTACACAACTCTTAGAGTATCCTAATGCTTGTATCAATTTTAGTGTATAAATATTCATACCTACTCCTCCATCTATGAAGACTCACCTAATTTTGTGGAGATGGATGAATATTTCCAGATACAAAGGATCATTGTGGGATGGTTTATGTGCTAGGAGATATTTTCAGTGAAGACAACATGATGTGGAGTGGCTAGAGACCCTACCATGGCTTGAAACTCATCAAATTCTACGTCTTTTGGTACAAAGGACTATTGTAGGGTTGTGTCTAAGACTTATTTGTGGTCTACTAAAATGTAGAGAAGTTCATAGATGGAGATTTGTGTTGGGGTCTTCTTCATTAGGTCTAGAAAATTATATTGACCTGATAATGGATTAGACGACTTACTCAATATAATAGTTTTTGACATGACTCCTTGTACTATTATTTTGGTGCAATGGGTGGCAACAATGCAACTGGTATCTAGAACTTGGATGGTGATGGTGTTTATGGTCAAATTTGGGTCTGCTTATGTGTAGCTGAGGTTTACTTGATTATTCATTCCTAAGGTAGAGGCCTTACCTTTTTCATGATTCATCAATGGGTTTTGGAATACCTTGTGGTCTTGGTTGGTGGTTCCAGAATTAGTGACCTCTTTGATCTCACCATGGTCGATGAAATCTTGGACATTATGTTTTAGTTGCATACATCTAGTTGTTTTGTGCCCTTTAGTTCTATGATAATTAATCCTTGTCATCCCACCATGTTGTTTTTCTAGGACTTTCATAATGTCTTATCTCAGGTAAAGTGATCTAATGAGACTATATCAATTTCTTCAAGATCATCTCAAGAGGTTCAACAAGAGGTATAAATTCTCATTATGGAGGGGGTTCATTCTTGCATAACTTTGTTTTTGTGTTATAGTAGTGGCCTATTCAGGATTTTGTTTAGGAGCAGTGTTGTTAACATTGTGAATAGTTTGTGTTGGTTGGGTATGTTGGACTTGAGCCGGTGCTTGCACACATAGAAATGGTTGTGACATCTTTTTATTGACAACGCCATCATTTGTTACATTCTCTTTTTTGGACTAGTATTTTATATTTTTTGTAAGTTGTTGTGTTACTAGTCTCCGTCTTGATGTTTCCCTTCAAGTTGAGGGATCTTTCTACTTTTAGCCCTTGCTCGACTATTTCTTTGAAGGACTCAATACACTAGGAGTGTAGTTTACAGATTAGGTCTAATAGATAATTTTCTATGAACATGTAGATATTTTCCTTGGTTGGAAGATGGAAGGATGCCTTAAAGGAAACATTTCTACGAAGTTGTAGGAATGAAGAAAAGCTTTTCACATTCTTTTTCTTGGTGGTATAGAGATCCATCAATATTACTTCCATGAAAATATTGTGTGAATAGTGGGATATGAATTTTTATGCTAGTTCATTCCATGAATTTATCCCAGGATGGAGTCTAGAGAACCAATCCATGGTTGTTCCACTAAGACTATGTGGAAAGATTCTCATAAGACATGTGCCATCATAAGTGACATCCATGGAGGCCGTAAAAAACTCTCGTATGTGATCATAGGGATCACCCTTTTTCTTGTAGGTATCAAATTTAGGTTTGACAAAGCTGGTTGGAAAAGGTGGCACATGTAGTGTCCTATCAAAGGGATAAGGAATAAGGTCTATTGTGGTGTAAGACCTTTTAGGAGCGCATATTTTTAGGTTTTTGAATTGCTATTAGAGGGTTTGAAACTGTTGAGAAAGTTTATTAGTGGGTGTCAACATAGAAGGTATTGCATTAGGATCAAAAAATGTGATTCCATTATTTTGAGATGGTGCATGAACATAAGTCAAATCAATATGTTGAGTTGTTGGGATATACTGAGGTACTATAATGTACTAAGGTGTCTGATTATGCTGAGGTACTGGGACATACTAAGTTGCCCAATTATGCTGAGTTATTGGAATACGCTAAGGTACTGGGATGTACTGAGTTGTTGGATTATGCTGAGGTGGTGGAATATGTTGGGGTACTAGTGAATGCTGGGGTATTGAAACATGTTGAGGTATTGGAAAATTTTGGGGTGTTGGTAAATGATGGGGTGCTGAAATATGTTGAGGTACTGGAATATGCTGAGGTGTTGGTATATGATAAGGTGTTGGGACATGTTGAGGTATTGGAATATGTGGGATGCTAGACTATACTGGGGAGCTACTTTAGGATGGGAAATGTTAGGCTGATTTGCCATTAATTGTTGGAGAATTCTCATAATTGTTGAATATTTAGGATTTTCCAAAGGTGTCCCTTCACTGATTTGGGGTTTCCCTGAATTGGAAGGGACACCTAGTTAAGGAACACTAGGAGGTTGTTGTTGAGGTGCCCCTAGTAGGGGGAGCCCTTCCTTAGGTTGAGGAATTTTAGTCAAGGAACTTTCTGTCATTGTTTGTGAGGCACTCGTGATATGAGTCAAGGATAATATAGAATGTGTTGCAGTGGTAGTGAGTGTAGTGGATGTAGGCAGAAAGTTGGCAAATAGGGGATTGTTGTATTGGAGCCCAAGGGTGGTGGAAGATATGGTAACTTGAGAAGTTTTTTTGTATGGAACTGGTAGATGGGAGGACTAAAGGGAGTGGAAGGGGTGCCATTGAGGCAATCTAAGATGATGACATGAAGTGTCCTCTACAATGATAGATATGTGATGTAGGAGCATTTCAGGTCCTTGGCAACCCTGTGTCACCAAAAACAATTTGGAGTTTGTATGTGTTGCTCGGTTCCTACTTTGACCAAGTTGGTTAGTAGTTGGCTGGTTTCCTTTGGTTACTGAGTGTGGTCAATTATATCCTGGGCAATCAGTTATTTCACTGGCACTCAACGTTGCTTGTCTACTGCTTGATTATCTTGCTCACCGATGAGTTTAGTTTTAGTTTCTTTTGTGGCCGACTTGTGCATTTATATTGGATTATAGATTTAATGTTGGAATACATCATTGGGAAGCATGTGGTCCTAGATCTGACCATTCCTTTCATTGATTGTGGATCTGAAGGCTGACTCAGTTTGGTAGACTCATGTATAAATGTAGTTGTTTGGTTGTAGTTAGGAGGCATTTTTTGGATAGGAGTTCGATAGAAGATATAATTAGAGATTTGGATAGATCCTTGCATGTTTTGAGGCTTCTGTATTTCATTGTAATATCTTTCCCTAACTGGGAAGGCCTTACAAATTGACATGTATGGTTCTATTTGATGAAAATATATGAAAGTTTTTGCATTCTCTCTTTGTTGTGTTTGTTTGCTTTTGCATGCATTGAGTAGGCTTGGATCATTAGTGTGCACCATTTTTTGGCCCCTCTTGCATCCCTGCCTTGCATTAAGTGGTATCAGAGTGAGGTGAGATCTTGATCTAGGTCTGCAGATCTAGGTTTGTAGTTTCCTTTTGAAGCCCTAGTTGACTGTTGTCAGGTAGCAGATTATGATCTGACATACAATTGTAGAGGGTTGTCAAGATGGTTCATGGGAAGGCCTTATAGCCCGACATGTATGGTTCTATTTGATGAAAATATATGAAAGCTTCTGTATTCTCTCTCTCATTGTTGTGTTTATTTGCTTCCGCATGTGTTGAGAAGGCTTGGATCATTAGGGTGCACCATTGTTTGGCCCCTCTTGCTCCTTGCCTTGCTCATGTGGTAGTTCCAATGTGTAGTTTAGCACCTTTTTGTGCAAGCATATGAAAGCACATATTTGGATCAGATTCTAGCATGCATTCTATGATTGCCATTATTTTATTGTCTTGTAATCCATCCTCAACCTCTTATTTTGTGCATCTATCCCTAATTTATTTAGGGGAGAGCTCATGTAATTGTGAAGTATCAACTTGTGTTTTCTCATGATGCAACAATCTCTCAGGATTATTGAAATTAGTGTCAAAGTTCACAGTGCAAAGTCAATGTCTTGACTGGGATCTTGGTTGGGGACCTAGCTGTACTCCATTTTGTATCTACTCTTCTTAGATCATGTGTTTGAAATATGAAAGACAATCAGGGAAAAATTCTATTTTTTTAGATTTTGTGATTTTGGAAATGTTTGCAAAGACAAGTAGGGAAATGACCAAAAGGAAAATTAAATTTTTTTTTGGATTTTGGTTTTTTGAATGCTAATGAAAAATAGGAATGAAAGGTGATGCCTAGAGAATAAGTATTCTACTATAAGAGATATTCTATAAACTTCAAAGGTAAACCCTCTAAGGAAATACATAAATGATATTGAGGACTATCTTGACTCCAAAAGGTAGGACAAGTGATAATTGTGTCAA
This sequence comes from Chamaecyparis obtusa, assembly GCA_027943335.1. Taxonomy (NCBI): domain Eukaryota; kingdom Viridiplantae; phylum Streptophyta; class Pinopsida; order Cupressales; family Cupressaceae; genus Chamaecyparis; species Chamaecyparis obtusa. Next base: position 356,992 of record BSBK01007377.1, read on the forward strand.
TAATGTTTGTCTAAGACAAATGTTAACCAAAATAATAAGGTTCCTGTGCTGAGGAAAGTAGATAAAGATGGTGCTAACAAAGTCAAGATAAAACACAAGACCACTATAGGAATGTCCTAGGAAAATGCATCCTCTAATTCAAAAAATGACTCTAGGAAGTGCAATGCTTGACTCTACGATAGAAAAGCTATGTTTTTGGATTTTTTAAAATTTTTTTTGGATTGATATGATGACTATGCAAAAAATATAAATGTTTATGCAAGGTTCTAAACTCTAAATGAAAGAGTGACACAAAAATGTAGGCTATGAAACTCTAATATGGAGGTGTATGCCGATCAAAAGATTTCTAATTGAGTGTTTAGGACAATATAATAGGTCCAATGTTTGTAGGAAAAATGTCGTAGGACCAATGTTGTAAAAACAATGTTGTAGAACCAATGTTGTAGTACCAATAATATAGAGCCAATGTTGTAGGACCAATGTTGTAGAATTGCCAATATTGTAAAACCAATGTTGTAGGAACAATATTGTAGAACCACTATTGTCAGATGTGGAAAATGAAACAACCACACACTCAGTATATAGTCATAGGAGTGAATCAAAAAAGAAAATGATTAGTGTATGTTCAACAACTTTTCAAGTTGCCAGTGTTCACACGGTCTGTCACAATGAAAGTAGTATACAAGTAGTTTAATCTATTGTCATTTTTGGATTAACATATCTGAAAAGGTAGACTTACTACTTAGCTAGGTTTTTTTTTAAGATTTTATTTAAAGAGCCTTATTTTTACCTCTCTTTACAAGAGCTTCCCACCATTGCCATAGAGGTTTTGCAAAATCTATGAGGGCTACTCGAGGAAGGCTATTATACAATTCTCTTTGTCCTTCACCCCATTAAGAATGAAGATATTTAATTTTATAGTGGGTTGGATAACCATGGAAAAAATGATTTTGTATCCCACTTTGGGTTATCCCTCTCACCGACCTTGTTAAGGAAAATATCAAGAGGCGAGCCCATTATGGGTTGAAAATTAAAATGAACTACTTCAAAGAAAATTGAGATAAAGAAAAGTTTGGTATTTTGATCACCTTAAGAAAGGTGAGAGAATATCCCTATTGTCTTTATTCTCCAAGCACATCATACATGAGGTTCATTCTTAGACATTTTATATCTAATGGAACTCTGGTAGGTTTGGCATTTGGTTCACCTTAAGAAAGGTCAGAGCATAGACCTACTACCTTTTCTCACAAAAAATGAGATCTCTTACTTAAGCTATGTGTTTGTAATTGAATTTTCCAAAAGTTAAATGAAGATACATGAAAGATTAAGAGTTTTTTTGTATGTACCTTATTCAATGTTATGTACATTTTTGAGAGATTTTTCTTTTCAACAAATACATTACCTCGACAATCATTCTAGCTTCTAAGCATCCCCTTCCATACATGTTAGTCAAACACAAGACAAGAAAAGTGAAGGAAATCCAAAACAAACCCCAAATTGATTCAATACTTAGAAAGGAGAAGCATCTAAGCTAATAATTGGAATATTATATGAAGCTTGATACAAATTGATGACCTTTATGTAATGGTTGTAAGCTTTTACCTCCTCATCAAATTTCTCCAACTCATTTTGCACAGAATATCCTCTTTGCATACTTGTTCAACCTCTTAGCCTCCTTTGCTGCTCAACGAGCTCTTGAATCTTGATTTTCTTATGTTTAGGTGGCCCACTACATTTTTTCATTACATCAAGTGTGTAATTTCAATATTGAAAATATGTCATTTTGTAGTAGAGAATGAGATTTTAGATAGAAGAGAAGAAAATGCCATTTTTAGTCTCCAAATAATGTCTTTGATAAAATAATTATTACCTACACCTGTACACAAAAAAAAGTTTATATATATATATATATATATGAAAATATTTTTCATCAAGAAGTTGCAAAAAAAAAGTGAAAATGTGAAAAAAGTGTAATAAGTGATTAGGGCTTGCAGACTTAGGGTTTTATGCAGGAAAATTTGAAGAGGTGGAAACCTCAGCATCTGTTATGAATGTTAGGTATGGAAAAAAATCTAGAGGAAGATAATGGTAGGAATTTTGAACAAGATACCAGTAGTACTGGTTTCTCTGGTTACTATTTTAATTATTATTTCTACGGACACAAAGCCATTGACTGTCGAAAACCATGTCTATGATCATCTAGACCTAACTATGACCATCGCAAGGAATTCATAGCAAGTCAAAAGAAGAAAAGTCTAGAAGAAGAAAAGAAAATCCAAGGTTTATTAATCTCTAATAAGGATGATCTCTTGGCAAAGGAACAAACCTTGAGATCAATGGTTCTTATAGATAACAAAAAGAGGGATTGCAGTAGCTTATTGATCCCAAAAATATTTACGGTTAATGCTTTGGATGATCAAATAAATTTCTTTTCCAAAACCAAGTATGTATTACATAAAATTTGCAATTCCGGGATCGAGAGGGCCCTAAAATCCAGAACTTGTTTAGTTATAAACTCTGATGACCCCCATTATACATTGAGGAGAGGTGGATTTTTAGTGGTCTAGATGTATCCAAAGAATGCGAAGCAAAAAGAGACAGAATGGCAGGAGGTCAAAAGAAAAAAGAAGGTAAGAATACATGCATCTGACCAAAATAGTAATGTTATTTCTCTGAGAAATTCTTTTGAAACATTAAACGTAGAGCAAGATTCTCCAAAAAAGGGATTGTATTCTCCCCCCATATGCACAATAGGGTTTTGGAAGGGAAGGGAAACTCCAGGGATAAAATGGATCAGAACAAAGCTCCTCCACAGTCAGGTGCAAAATATATCCCCCCTTCCTTTGTCAAAACCCTAGTCACCCAAACGGGGACTGTAAAAAATGGGGAGAATATAGAATATCCTAAATCTAAGAGACATTTACACAGTGGTGGGGAATGTGAACAAATCATGAACACTAAATTTGATCATAAAGTATCTATAAAATAATCGCCTCCTCATCAGAGAAGGACTGGTAAGTATAAAAAAAAAAGTCTAACCTAATTAACGGTAAGTCAAATGGTGGTTTAAAGGTTTCTCAATCTAAGTTTTCCAATTCAGTTTATACACCTCCACACAGGCATAATAGTAACTATTTATTTGATCACTCTAAAGAATTTTTTTTTTCTTACCTGGAATCTAACAAGATCACCTTAGATGATAATCTTATAGCACAAAAATAGAAATATTATGAAGATATAGGTATTATTGTCCAATGGAAAGGAGTAGGAGCTAGCATTCTTGACATTACAGGAACCTTGACATTAATGCTTCCTAGTGAGGTAAGTATCACTGTCCTTATTGATTATTTTATTTTTATAGACTTTAAGAGTTCAGAACTTAAAAGAATAATATTAGAAAAATACAATCTTAAATTTAAGCATGAATCTTTTTTCATGACTAATTGGTCTCCTCTTTTTAATCCATTTTATCATGTAAACTTTGAGGTAGAAAAAGCTATAAATCTTAGAAACTTACCATTAGAGTTATCAATCCAGGACATTGTAAGACAAATAGGTAATAAAATTGGTAAATTCATAATAATTAGCGAAACCAAGCCTAATAAAATGGAGAAAACTATTATCATTAAGATGAATATACATCAGAACTATATCCCTCATATTTATCTATGTTTCAAATCTAACACAGTAATTATTAATCCCATTATCATGGAAAATTTCATAGAAACTGCCCATGATAATGTAGCACATGACAAAGAAGCCATAAACCTATCAATTAACTCTCTTAGTAGAAGGGAGGTTGAAGTAAATTTTTGTAAAGACAAAGGGGGCTTTACTCTGTCAAATACAGGAGACAAGCTCATAGATATACATATATCCCCTTATAAGAATAGGTCTCCCTTAATTAAATCATGCTCAAACACTAATGCCTCCCCCTCAATGGATAATGGGGGGATACAGCCCCCGGATTTTGTACAAGTAGCAAGCATCAACAACAAACCAGAAATGGTGATTTTGAAAGAAAAGGAAAATGTTAGTCCAACTGAGGGTACTACTATTAATCATTTAGTAACAGTTGGTGATCTACAATATCCTAGCTGTTAAGTAAGTGTTGAACTAAAAAGTAAGGACAACAAAATCACTAAGATAAACTATTAGGAAAATCAAAGTTTGGAATTAGCAAACAAACCAGATTCAACCAATAATACAGAGATAGACAAATGTAACGAAGAAATTAAATTAATTACAGAGTATATAGGAGAAACTGTCACATATGAGCTAATGGATCTTTTCATCAATGAGATCTATGACAAAGAAGAATTGCAGCTACAAAAAGAAGTATTGATCAAAAAGATTATGGCAATCAGAAAAGATGAAAAAGAAAATGTGGAGCCCAAGGAGTTCCAACAAAAAGATACAAAATCTAAACTATCCATCCCCATAGAACTGGAAGTTTTAGATAAAAACTACCTAATAACATAGAAAACATCATGGAATCATATGGCCAAGATGCCATAGATCAAGAAGTTGCCCTCATTAATATAGAGATGGGCCAAATGAATATAAGACAAAAAGGGTTTATGAATAACATTCCTCTTAACAATGAAGATAATATAGAAAATATCAATAGCTTATTCGGTATATCAAACGAGGATAGACAACTTGGAATAGTCATTAACAAGGAAGGGTTAACAAGCCCCAAAATTGACAAGATTAAGAAGAAAAGGGGAAGGAAATCCTTCAAAGAATTAAGAACCTTAGCTGGTTGTGTGGGAAATCAAAAAAAGCTAGTTGATATTCTGAACATAGGGAAGGGGAAGTGCCTTCCCAAGGAGCAATGAGAGTTACATCTTGGACCGTTAGGGGCCTAAATACCCCTAACAAACAAAGATTATTAAAAAGGTATCTTAAAAACTTTGAATCAAAAATTATCTTAATACAAGAAACCAAACTTAGTATGGAAGATAGTGCAAAATTTGGAGGTAAACTGGGAATTTGGAAATTAGAATATGTACCATCTTTTGGTGCATCCAGAGGTCTAGCAATGCTATGGGACCCCTAGAAAATCTCCGCTCAAGTCTTAACAAAAAATAGCAACTGGATGACATTAAGGGTGAATAGCCTCAAAAAAGATCTAAAATTTAACTTGATAAATGTATATGGACCTATTTAGAATGAGGAAAAAAGGAAAGTATGGCAGGAAATTCAATCCTATCTCCAAACAAACAAAGAGGAGTTACATATACTAGGAGGAGACTTCAATGCTATCTTGGACATTAAAGAGAAATACGAAGGATCACAATACATCTCACAGGCATAGAAAGAATTCAGCCAATGGGTCATGGATAATCATTTAATAGATATCGACACTAATAATGGTATATACACCTGGAACAATAGAAGACTAGGCTTTAGTCATATAGCGGAAAAATTGGATAGATTTCTAATTAGTGGAGAATCAGATAACTCTAATCATATAATGAGTGCATAAATTCTCCCAGAAACAAGATCAGCTCATTTCCCGATTAGATTAACTATTACGGAAAGCTGCAAACCATCTAGAGCAATGGTGGAATCAGTTGATGATTGAAGGATCCAAGATGTATAGCTTAGTAGCTAAACTAAAAATCATTAAAAATAAAATACTTGATTGGAATAAAAAATAATTTAATAACATCTTTAAAGATAAAATCCAAATTGAACAAGAACTGGAAAACCTAAATAATACAGTCATCGCTCAAGGCATGAATGAATCAAGCTACCTTAAAGAAAAAGAACTTATGTCTAGATACAACACAGTTCTTCTTAAAGAAGAGATCTACTGGAAACAAAAATCTAGGGAATCATGGTTAAAAGAAGGAGACAACAATATGAAATACTTCCATAAAACTACAAATCTAAAAATAAGTATAAATAGAATTTCAAAAATCAAGAATGAAAAGGGACAAATCTTAGAGGACCCAAGCCATCTATTGGAATAGTTCACACAATTCTACTACTCTCTCCTAAATAACATAGAGGTGGTCAATCTCAAAGCACAAAAGGAAATGCTAAAGGCAATTCCAAAACTGATTACAGATGCAGATAACAAAATGATTAATAGAAAACTTACTCTAGAAGAAGTCAAAATTGTGGTTTTTCAATTACATCCAGATAAAGCACCAGGTCTGGATGGGTTCTAGGCAAGTTTTTTTCAAAAGTGCTGGCACTTTATGGGAATAGAAATATGGCAAGTAGTAGAAGCTACTAGAAATTATGGCTTAACTAAAATTAATAACACTTTCTTTACACTTGTACCCAAGAAGAATGAATGCATGGAGCCAAGGGACTTTCAACCTATAGCTTTATGCAACACCATTTACAAGATATTATCAAAATGCTTAGCAAACAGGCTCAAAACTCTACTCCCCACTATTATTTCAGAGGAGTAGACATGCTTTGTAGCCAACCACTCTATCTTAGATGGAATTGTGATTGCCCAAGAACTAGTTCATACAGCTCAAATGACTAAGGATCCTAGCATGTTTATTAAAATAGATATTCAGAAAGCTTATGACAAGGTCGATTGGAGATTCCTATGCAAATGTATGGAAGACTTTGGTTTCTCCAAACAATGGATTAACCTTATATACAAGTGTATTTCCTCTCCAAAAATTTCTATTCTTATTAATGGCACGCCAGAAGGTTTTTTTGGCATCTCTAGAGGCATCAGACAAGGCGACCCTTTATCTTCCTTCCTTTATGTTATAATGGTAGAAGCATTAGGTAGAACCTTATCCAAGAAGTAGATAGAAGGGAAAATCATAGGTTTAAAAGCAGCCAAAAATGTACCCAACATAACCCATCAGCAATTTGTAGATGACACGATACTACTAGGTGCGGCCAATTGTCAAGAAGCCAAGGCCTTTAAAGATGTCCTTAACTTATATATGAAAGCCTCAGACCAAAAAGTTAATTTGAATAAATCTAAAATTTTCTTTATTAATACGTCCCTAAAGATGGAAAAGTTGATTTGTAACAAGCTTGGTTATAAACTTGGAAAGTTCCCGTGCAAGTATTTAGGAATTGACCTGGATAAAGGTCGTCGAACATCCAAACTTTGGAAACAAGTGTTAACAAAGATCCAGATAAAGAAAAGCTCTTGGCAAGGAAAATGGCTTACAAAACCGGGCAGAACCACAATGATTAAATTAGTACTAATAGTGATTCCAACATACCATATGTATATTCTTCCCCTTTTGATTAATATTAAAAACAACTTAGACAAAACTCTTAGATATTTTTACTCGCAAGGCTCATCAGAAGACAAAAAACAAGCCCTCATTAAATGGGATAATTTGTGCAAACCAATCTCACAGGGAGGTTTGGGAATAAAAAATATTTTATGGCAGAATAGAGCATTAGGGGCAAAGCTCATATGGAGGCTCTTTAAGGAACTGAAGAGAAAATGGGCCTCTATCCTACTGCACAAATATATTCCAGAGGTAGACCCTATTAATATCTTTAGAGCTAAAATGCACATTAAAGGCTCACGTATGTGGAACTTCATAAAAGAATCTAGAGGGATCATCAACAAACTCCTTACTTGGGATGTTGGTATAGGGGATAAGGCTTTATTTTGGGATGATTCCTGGGGGGGTCAACCCCCTTTAATGAAGATGGGATTTTCGCAAAACTTCATTGAAGAGTGCAAGGCAACTTTTGGTGTGTTTTTAAAAGATTATGTCAAGATAAGCGATCCAACATGGATTACAATAGATAACAGTAGCATTTCAGGCATAGAAAGATAGAAACTCATCCAAATATTAGAAGATAGAGAATTATCCAGCAAAAATAGACCAGACAAACTCATTTGGGCTGGTTCTAATAATGGGGAATACTCTATGAAGGAGGGCTATAAAAACATAGTCCTTGATAAAAAAATGGATAATCTTGACATTCCCCTGAATCTATGTTGGAATAAAGCATGTCTTCCGAAGGCTGGTATGTTCCTATGGGCTGCTTTGCAAAATAGGCTTTTAACATCAGATAGAATTAGAATGCTAGGTTTTGAAGGGCCATCGAGATGCCCTTTGTGTGAGAATCATGTAGAGGATGTCAACCACTTACTTCTTAATTGCACGTACACTCAGGAATGCTGGAAATGGTTACAATAGAGTCTTGATTGGAAAACAACACTTTAGTCAGACTTATTAGGTCTCCTTAAAGCATGGCTTGATCTATATAAAGATAACTTATTTCATGATATATGGACAATTTCCCCTTCTATTCTAGTTTGGGAAGTGTGGAAAGAATGTAACAGGAGAATATTTACAAACCAAAAATGAGATTGTAAAAACATCATAAATAGAATAGAAACTTCTATCACTGAAAATATTAATAGTAAACTATGGGGTCAATTATGTTACAAGGATTCCTTTAAAATATGGGATAACAAGATCAGGCTAAAATGGTCTACACTGGATATCCCACCATTATATGGAAAAGGAGGTATCAAATTGAAAGTTGACAGATCTGAGTGCAAATGGATCCCACCTAATGAGGGCTGGTATAAATTAAATTTTGATGGAGCTTCAAGAGGAAATCCTAGAATAGCAGGTATAGGAGGAATCATTAGAAACTAGAAAAGTGAAACTATCACTAAATACACAAGACCCATTAAACCCACTACTAATAATATGGTAGAAGTTATAGCTGCCCTTGAGGGCCTCAAAATATGCAAAAAGCTCAAATTGTCAAAATTAATCATTGAGGGAGACTCTCAGATAATCATTAACTCTATTCACACTAAAAAGACTCCTACCTGGACTATTAACTCTAAAATTGAAGAAATTAATCTAATCTTAGACACCATTTCAGAGTATGAAGTTAAGCACATATATAGGAAAGGCAACTTAGATGCAGATTTGTTAGCAAACCAAGGAGCTAATGGAGTCACATTAGTAGATAATGAACCTAGAAACAATAGTCCACTCTTAGTATAGCTAGGGATTTATATGGTTACTGCTGATCACAACATACTCTTTCTTTCTTATTCACTAAGTAGTTTCCATCATCGTCTCTCCCTTTCCTTGGATACCACCTTTACCCTAGACCATCAACAGTTCCTTTCTAACCCTCAGTCCTAGGCCGTGCACATATTAGGACTTCTTATATTTATAAGTTTCTTTTCATTCTTTCTACAAGGATCACTTCAGTAGGAATTATCCTTGTCCTTTTGGATAGTACTTAGCTTGTGTTTTTTAACATAGGTTTGCTTACATAGGTAATATCCAAGGTCTATTGCAGTAGGAAATATCCTCGGCCTGTGGATAATACTTAATCTTTGGAACTTGCTCTTGATCTCGGTAATGCTATCAAGAACTTAGATTCTAGCCTTCATAGCAAAGGCTTACCTATAGTTATATTGTAGTAATAGGTTTTCGAATCAATATTTCATCTTATCACAGCAAGTAATAAAGGCTAACATTTAGACTCAGGAAAGATTATTTATCACAGCTCTTTTACTTTTTAATTATTAATATTAATTATTAGCCTATTAAGGAGTTAAAGACATCTCATAGTTAACTCTTTTAATCATTATGTTATCACTTCTTATTTTGTTAGTAGGCTCTAGCTTTTGTTCTCTCTCTCGATACTATCATCCATTATCTTTATCTGATTTCACTATCTCTTTAGTGGTTATGATCAGAGGTGACAGTGCATGGAAGTGCACGGCTGTGCAAAAGAACACTAAATAATAATGCAGGTCTAGTTTAGAGGTCTATAGGTATTATCGTTATTGTACATATGCACTTTTAGTATAGTTAGCTGTGGCTTAGTTTCTTGCTCTTAAAGTTTAATTTGCAAGGACAATTTTGATACTTAAATTTCTTATATAGTTTAGCATGGTATTAAAGATAGAATGGTTTAATGTATATTTGTAGATATCTTAATGACCTGTAGTATCAGAATGGTACAATGTTACATAAAGACTTTATTATAAACATAGCTAGTATTGAGCTTTAAATCTTCAAGATTGAGCAAGGCTGAATCTAGACATATGCACAATATTTCTGGGATCCTCAGAGGTAGTCTTGTAAATATGGCTTTATTGAAGACCTCAATAGCTATGTTTTTAAATTTTAACAGTAATTGGATATACTAATTTTGGTACAAATATATATGGGACTATTTGCTGTTCTGCCTATCTCCCTAATTCCATTCAATTTATAGCAAAAGATGCTTTCTTACAGTTAACAATCTATTCAGAACAACAGTTGGAATTTGCAAGTGAAGTTTTTATGTTGGTAGTGCATACAGTTGAATACCCTCCTTTATATAGAACTTAGCAAATTCACATGTAGATGTTATTTTTGCAGAATCATCAGTGATTTCAGGAAAAGTTATTATCTCCATTCTGCATGTTCATTAATCAAGACCATGTATGATTTCTCACGATGTGAAGGTTAGATGGTATAAATGTAGTTTAAGTGGAAATGTATCTTTCTCCAAATTAACAATTTACAGGATCTCAATGTGAGTACCCATGTTTTATTAGACTTATAAAGTACTAACTATGAATTCGAATAAGCATTTGGAATGGATATGTATATCATTTTCTACAAGTAAGATTTACACCTATAGGTTTACTGATCGTGTGAAAGTAACAAGTGCAAAGGTAAAGGTTATTAAAATTAAAATTTATTTATGTCAATTTCTCTTATATCATTTTGATCTTTAACTATCTGGTTTGGAAGAATTCTGTTGATCTTTCAGGAGGTCACTGTCTACATGGCGCCAAATATAGAGTCATCTCAAAGGAAAATGATCAATTTTTATAGGAGCGATAATCCTATTGTTCTAAATAGGAAATGCGTACACAAGTTACCATTATAATTAAAATCTAACTATAATTAAAGGACTAACCTAGATAATTTTTCAAACAGTGGGTATGCCCACGGAAACTATGTATGTAAGGATACATCTCGATAAACATCAAGTCGTGGGTATGCCCATAGAAACTTTGTATTAGTATCAGGACTTATAGTCTCGGGCATGGTTGGAGGTTTTCTCGACCCCGCTCTTTCCTACCAACGCCTGCACTGAGTAGGGTTTTCTTGTATATTAAATTCTGATAATAATAATAAAAAATATTCTATGGCTTCGGCCTTTTACCGATCAAAAAAATAAATAAATTTTTTTTCATCAAAATTAAAATCACAGAGAACATATCCACTGTAGAATTTCAAGAGACCTTTCTAAAAATGTAATAATTAGAAAGAGGGAATATTAATTAAATAATATGATTTATTTAATTAATTATAATGAGATAGATTAATTAAATAATATTTAATTATTTAATTATATTATAGATGAATAATTGATGAAATATTTGATTGGACAAATAATAATTAAGGTAATTAATTAAAATCACTTAATTATGAAATTATAAAAAAATGATAATTTTGAATTTATATTATAGTAAGACACAATTAATTAAATAATAAAGATAATTTAATAATTTAAGAGGAATGTTAGTGAAATTGTCGCTTGCATGCATGGGACATTTTTAGGTGTCTACAAATACCTTTCATTGTTGTGCATAATGTAAAATGAAATGATTCTTAAGAAAGCACTAAGTATCCTTGGTCAAGTTCTTGTTCCACAGATCATAGAGAACTTCACAAGGATCTTTTATTGATGCAGGGGCATTCTAGGGTACTTGGTGAATCTGCATGGTGGTGTGTTATTTTGGTTCTATGGTACTCGGTTGCAGCTTTAACTGATGGTCTTAGTTATTGAATAAAGCTCAGTTGCTGAAGGAACTCAGTGAAACCTCTTGCGCTCAGTGGAACTTGTACTCGGTGATGCCTATGGTGCTTGGTCGATGTGCTTGGTCGACGATGCCCGTGTTACTTAGTGTTGCTTGGAGTGGTTGGTTGTTTCACTGGTGCTCGATTATTTCTCTAGCACTTAGTAGTTCTGGTTTACCGACTGGAGTTCTTAGAGATTTGGTTGGCTGACTTGGTGCATTTATTGTTGGTAGATTTTGTTGTATTCTCCTATGTAGATCTAGAGGCCGACATGGGGAACTAAATGTTTGTAAGGTTATTTGAGAGCCGACTGTGGTTGCATTTAATATTTGTTTGTAATAGGAGCCGAATTGGCTTAGGAGTTAATTGTTACATCCAACCGACTTATGGTTGAATATTAGTATTTAAGGAGTGTTTGGGGTAGTTGTTTAGAGAGTTAGTGGAAGTCAGTAGGATGATACGAAGATTAGATATAGATCTTGTGTGATCTTGAAGATCAAATTTTTATCTAATAGTTTGTAATAGCAGAGCTAGTGGTTTGCATGCTTGGAGACAAGGAGATTTCTTGGAGGCTTGCGAGCTCAATTTCAGATCTACCTTAGTGTTTCCATTAGTTTCTGATTGTTTCAGAGCAAGACTAGCTGGAAAATTACAAAAATACTTTGATTGTATTTGGCCCTAACCTAGAAGGCCTTACAGTCAGGCATGTTAATGAAAATCTAGTTGAAACATTGTCTTATTGTGTAATTCCACATTGTGGTGTTTAGATGCTTATTTGGACTGTCCTTAATTAGATCCTCCTTACCTATCCTGCGTCAGGTGGTATCAGAGCTTGAAGATATTGAGTGTGTAAACTGATCTTTAAGTTGAGGCTGTTTGCAATAGGACCTTAGTTGGTTATTTATTGCTTTGGGTTTTTGAAAATATTAAAGGATGCCTCTAGGAAGATTGGACCCTAGAGCGATTTCAGATCTCTATGATGTTTTGGAATCGAATATTATAGAGAAGGTTAAAGTTGATTTTACATCTAAGATGGAATTGATGAAGAATTACATGATCGCTAAGGTCATGAGAGCTATTGCTGGTATGCCGAGGAATCTTGGTACTAATGATGGTTATGAGGAAGCTGCTAAAGACTTTAAAGCTGCTAGATCTAGTGGTGATGACCAGAGAGATAGATCTGGTGAAGACATAACTGGTCAGTTACATAGATCTAGAGCTCGGTTAAGTACTAGTTACTGAATGAAAGTTTCTACTTTCTCTGGTACTTTGAGACCCAAGGAATTGATTGGATTGGATTGGTGAATTAGAAGATTTGTTTGAGCTAGAAGAAATTGAAGATCCTCTTTGAGTAAGGTTGGAACAGACTAAGTTGAAAGGACATGCTACTCTTTGGTGAAATGAATTACAAAGAGATAAAGAAGATGAAAGTGAAATGAAGATCAATTGGTGGAGGTTGATGGTGACTAAATTGAAAGCTAAGTTCATACCTGCTGACTATGAGCTTGACTTGTTTAAGAAGTTGTAGAATCTAAAGCAAAAATATTTGACTATGGAGGACTATACCAAGGAGTTCTATAAGTTGACTATTTGGTCTGGACACAAAGAACTTGGAAAAGAAAAGGTAGCTCGGTATGTGAATGGTTTGAGATTTAATATTTTAGGATGAGTTTGGTATGCTAAAGATTAATTTAGTTGAAGATGCTTATCAGTATGCTCTGAAGGAAGAAGATAAGTTGAAAAGGAGACAACATAGTAATCCTTGAGGGAAGGAAAAGATTGATCACTCGGTGAAGGATAAACTAACTGTTGAAGATGAACCAAAACTTGTGGAATTGAAAAAGATAGGTAGAGTTATCTTTAAGGGTACTTGTTGTAATTCTGGTGAAGAAGGACATCATTCTTTTGAGTGTACACAGAAGAAGCTTGGTGACCAAAGGACTACTATGGTGAATGAGAACATTCTGAATGAACCTGAATCTGAGAACTTGCTAGTTCGAAGAACATTGCTCGGTGAAAAGGAGGAACCTTGTCAGAGGAGTAACTTGTTCAGAACTCGGTGCAAGTCAGGAGGTAAACTTTGTGATGTAATTGTTGACAGTGATATTATTGTGACGCAGTCAAGGATGGTGGATCCAATTAAGGATAGTCCAAAACTTGTAGCTTCAGAACAACACATCAGAATACTCAAAAACACAACAACATAATAATTTTTTAACCTCTAATTTTCATTAACATGCCCGGCTGTAAGGCCTTCCAAGTTAGGGTCAATTACAATCAGAAACAATTCTGCAAGATCCAAACATATCCAATATAATCTCTGCTAGTTTAGCTTTAAAGAAAATCAAAAGATGATGAAAATCCTAAGGCAGATCTAAACTTGAGCTCACAAGCCTCTAAGAAATCTCCTTGTCTCCAAGTGTGCAAACCACTAGCTTTACAACTAAAAACTATTAGATAACAATCTGATCTACAAGATCATGCAAGATCTTTTCCACAACTTTGCCAACTTTAGCTTTCAAAACCTCAGATCTGATTCGCTAAGTCTTCCAAGTCATGAACTTCTATGATCTCCTCATGATGCCTAAACATCTACCCCAAACACCCCTTAAATACTAATCATTAGCCACAAGTCAGCTAGATGAAACCATTAACTCCCCCCAACAATTATTAAATGCAATCCAAGTTAGCATCAAAATAGCCTTACAAATATTTAATCCAACATGTCAGCCTGTAACAATAGCTACCAAGAATAAATGCACCAAGCCGGCCCAACAAATCACACATAACTCTAGTTGGTAAACTAGAACTACCAAGCAACAGTGAAATAACCAAGCATGCCAGGCATTGCCGAGCACCATAGATTACCGAGTTCCTTTAGCGACCGAGCTTCCTTCAATGACAAGGGCTGTTGGCCAAGGCTGCAACTGAGTAACACTGGCCAAACATACACCTCTATTAGAAAGTAAAGTCCACCAAGATATCTGAAGGGGGGGGGTGAATCAATTATCAGATAATTATAATCTTTAACAACTTCAACAACATTTAACCATGTAAGCAATATAATTACCAACCATAGAAAGATATTCATACACAATAACACAATGACACAAGATATGTTGACTAGGGAACCTCTTGATCAAAGAGTAAACCCTGGTGGAAATGATGCCCATAAAAGATGCACTAATATGAATATTCCTTGTGAAAGGATAGACTTTTTTAGGAGTCTTATGAAATACATTAAGTACATATGAATCCCTGTTAGGAGATTTTGAATCCCTGCTAAAAGATTCTAACCCTGTTAAGTGTTGTGGAAGACAAAAGGACCCACTGCCCAAATAGCTTCAAGGTAAGATCACTGAACACACTATCCAACTAATCTTTGTATTACTCAATAGAATAATACCAAAATATTACTGATCTCAACAATATGTTACCTCTTCTCTGACTATGCCAAACCGCACTCACCGCTACACCAGATCTCAATTTCAGATCTCTGTACCTCGCATGTCTTCCTTCACAAATTCACTTTCACAACTACATTAGCTCTTTTCTTCACTTCATGCATACATCAAAATTCAACCATATTACTACAAGGAAAAACATTCCTTCCTTTATACCACACTCAAGTAATTACAAATGAGTCAGCATCCAAGTGCAAAATAAAAGTTTCCACACACTACATCAAAATTACACAAAACTGTCAGCTTCCAAATACAATAATTATCCATCTGCATGACCTCAAAGTTTGTGTTATCATCCATGTCACTATCAATGTATCTTCAACTTCCCTTTAACTGCACAAAACCAGATTCCATCCTGATTAGGAGATATCATTTGATTTCCACAAACTGCTACTCAGGAATACTGCTTGAATACTACTTCTACCAAAATGATCATAACTGCCATGAATAAATGAATAATATCTATGCTCTTAACCATAAACATATAACATATCAAAGATTAAATCCTCAACATCACATAGCTCTATCCGCAATATCCCACGTGCACTAATCCAAACACTATTTGCTCCTCTGCAAATCTCCAGAAGATCACTGTGTTGACATCAATGACAATCCTAGTCATGAATGCAACAACAATTGCTATAAAATGGCTGCCAAACATTCAAAATTCATTCCTAATAGTCTCCCCCATTGGCATTAATGGAAACATAGATGAAAAACATCCAATGTTCCAAAAATCCAATATTGCATCACTGCTGCACTGAAAATGCTTCAAGTCTTCTTCATCAATCAAATCTTGCTTCGTTTTCCTATTTAGTTCTCTCCAATAGATGGTACAAATGGTTTTTCATGTACACTTCTCCCCCATTGACATCAATAATAGAAAATTTCATCATTATGTCAACAACAACTCCAATGTCAAAAGACACTATTCAGAAAATACATTCACTAGAGTCCTCATGATTGAGCTCAGATACACATACTCCCCCATAGAGGAAGTACCAACATCCAATCCAGAAGAAATATAAGGCTCATATACCACTGGATGGATGCAACCAACTGCATCACTTCTCAAGAGTAGGCTGGGGCATAACCCCAAGCATACCTCTCAGATACTCAAATGTATCCTTAGGCAAAGGCTTTGTAAAAATGTCTGCTATCTACTCCTTTGTGCTTATGTACTCTAGTTTGACTTCTTTCTCAGAAAATTTCTCTCTTACTACATGATACTTAATCTCTTTATGCTTTGTCTTAGGGTTCTTAGACATACTAACTGTACTGGTGTTGTCACAATGTATAACAACAGGCTCAACAAACTTTATTCCAATATCCTTTAGCATTTTCTTCATCCAAATTATCTGGTTACAATTGTTTGCTACTACTACATATTCTACTTTTGCTATGCTTTGTGAAATGCAATTCTACTTCTTGCTTAGCCAAGAAGCCAATCTTCCTCTAAGGAAAAAGGCTCTACCACTTGTGCTCTTTTTATCATCAACATTGCCTCACCAATTAGCATCTGTATATGCACATAGGGTAAAATCATCAAATTTTCATACCACAATCCATAGTCCATTGTGCCTCTTAAATATCTTAGTATCCTCTTCACTATTGCATAATGTGATTCTCTAGGTTCAGCTTGAAATCTCCCTACAATTCCAACTGAATGTGCTATATCAGGTCTTGTATGAGTCAAGTACTACAATCCTCCAATCATAGATCTGTACTTCTTCTGTTCAACTACTGATGTTTCATCTGTGCTAGATAATTTATGTCCAGTTACCATAGGTGTTCCAACTAGTTTACAATTCTCCATTCCAAATCTTTTCAACAAGTCATTCAGGTACTTTGTCTGACTTACAAAGATACAATCACTATTATATGTTATTTGTAATTCCAAAAAGTATTTCATTTCACCAATCATACTCATTTCAAATTCAATCTTCATTTCATCAGCAAATTTGTCACTATCTTCATCTTCTCCTCCAAAAATAAAGTCATCAACAAAAATAACTACAATCAACAAACCATTTTCAATTTCTTTTGTGTACAGATTGCTATTAGCTGTTCCTTTTGTAAATCCCAATTTTAACAAATACTTATCCTATCTTGCATACCAAGTTCTAGGTGCTTGCTTTAGTCCATATAATGCTTTCTTCAGTTTACACACCATGTCTCCTTCTTGAGTCAAAGGAAAAGCTTCAGGCTGCTCAATGTAGACTTCTTCTTCCAATTCACCATTTAGAAATGTTGACTTCACATCCATCTGATATACTTTGAATTTCTTATAAGCTTCATAGGCCAAAAACATTCTTACTACTTTAATTCTTGCTACTGGTGCAAAAGTTTCTTCATAGTCAATTCCTTCTTGCTGTGAGTATCCCTTACATACCAATATTGCTTTGTTTGTTACTACTTCTCCTTGTTCATTCATCTTGTTTTTGAATACCCATTTAGTTCCAATAACATTCTTATCTTTAGGTCTAGGGACCAATTCCCATGTCTTGTTCTTTTCAATCTGATCTAGTTCTTCTTTCATAGCTTTAATCCAATGTCCATCTTCACAAGCTTCACTAGTAGATTTAGGTTCAATTTGAGAAATCAAACATAACTATTCTTGTATCTTATTTCTAGTTAGAACTCCTCTATCAATGCTTCCAATAATCTGCTCGACATGATGATTCCTTGATAAATTCCTGTTAGGTGTCACTGTCTCAGATCTCACTTCAGGTGTCGGTTCTTCAATAACTGCATTGTGGCTTTCATTTAACAAGTCATTGTCAATCTCATAGAATAATTCAGTAGTTTTAGTGTTAGGCTTAGGATGAGTTCCTTCATTAGATTCATAATCAAGCATTCTTTCCTCAATTTTCAACTTTTCATCAACTTTAACATTTGCACTCTCAACAATAGTCTTAGTTCTCTTATTGTAACATCTATAAGCTTTGCTCTTCAAAGAATATCTAAGAAATATACCTTCATCACTTCTAGGATCAAACTTTCCAATATCATCATCTCTCTTTATATAACATTTTCTTCCAAAAATTCTAAAATAGTTAACTGAGGGTGCATGTCCAAACCATAATTCATAGGGTGTTTTGTCTGTGTCTGCTCTAATTTGTTCTTTGTTCATTGTATACACTACTATCTTCAATGCTTCTCTGTAGAATATCTTCGCCAAATCATTCTCAAATAACATAGCTCTTGCTACTTCAGTCACTGATCTGTTTCTTCTTTCTATAATACCATTTTGTTCAGGTGTTCTAGGGGCTGAAAACTATCTCTTAATACCATTCACTTCACAAAAAGTGTTAAGCTCTCTAGAAGTAAATTCTCCACCTCTATCAAATCTCAAACATTTAATCTTCATTCTAGATTCATTCTCAACTTTATTCTTAATGATCTTATACTTATCAAATGCTTCAGATTTTTCTTTAAGAAATGCAATCCACATCATTCTTGTAAAATCATCAACAAGAATCATAAAATACCTTTCTCCATAGAATCCTCTAGTCCTGGTAGGACCGCTCAAATTTGTATGAACAATCTCCAAGTTCTCTACAGATGTGAACTTCTTACTGGGAAAAGAACTTCTCTTCTGTTTAGCCATCACACATTCCTTGCAAATCATGTTAGTAGGCTTCATAATTTTAGGAAAATCCCTTACTGCAAGTGTAGTACTTACTTTCACAATGTTATCAAAATTTATATGACAAAACCTTATGTGCCATAACCAACTGTCATCAATCTTAGTAATCAAACATGTCATCTCAGTAGGATTCAACTGAAATACATTACCTCTGGTTCTAGATCCAGTTCCAATCAGATTTCTATCTTTATCCTTTATCACACAAGTTTTCTTAGTAAACCAAACTTGATATCCCTTATCAACTAACTATCCAACACTTAAGAGATTATGTTTCAAACCATCCACAAAGTAAACATCATCAGTATTAGTCTTTCCATCAAGAGTAATAGATCCTATACCTTTAATCAAACAAGGTGAATTGTTTCCAACTCTAACAACTCCTCCATCATAATTGTTAAACTTTATGAAATTTTTCATGTCTTTAGTCATATGATGTGAACAACCACTGTCTATAATCCAATCAACTTTCTTTTCAACTTGAGAAACTAGGGATTTTTCTTCCTTAACATCTATTTTAGGATTTTCTTCTTTAATTGCTACAAATCCTATGTCATCATTATTCTCAGTATCACTTTCACCTAGAGTTCTCTCTATACTAGCTTCAAGATCTTCATCATTAGCATAATAACATTCCTTAGATCTTCTAGGCTTGAAATTATTTCTATACTTTTTAACTCTCTTAGGACATTTAGATGCAAAATGACCATATTATTGACAAGTCCAACATTTAAAAATTTTCTTACCGTCTGGTTCTCTCTTCACAAGCAAGGCAATACCTTCTTCAATCTTCGTATCTTCTTCATTTATAGATCTGCTGCCGCTAGCATAATATCCGCTCACACTGATGCTTCTTGACAAAGTAGGGCAAACACTAAGAGCATTGAATGTTGTCTCCATTCTAGGCAAGTCTCCTGATAACCTTAGGTTCATTTTTGCTGCTTCCAATCTTCCAAGAAGAGTCTCTCTTGTAAATTTTGAAGTACAAGGTATAACTTGTTCAATCATCTGTGTTGTCTACTTAAACACATGAGTCGATGTCCTCAGAATTTTCCATATAACTTCATTCTCTATCTTTTTTCCTCCACAAGATTTTATGCCTGTAACAATTTATGACATTCTACCAATATAGCTTCTAACAGATTCATCTTCCATCATTCTTATATCTTCAAATGCACATATCCAATTATGTAATCTAACTTTCTTTGCATGTTCATCACCTTCAAAAGTAGAGTGTAAAGCTTTCCAAATTTTATGAGATGTTTTCAAATATTTTACCTGACTATACTCATTCTCTGGAAGGCCTGTTAAAAGTGCTTCTCTAGCAAGTATGTTACACATGAATAGATCTCTCTCATCACCAAAACATGTTTCAAGATTATCCTCTTCAATGATAGTCTTCTCATTCTTTGTAATCAAGCAATAACCTAGTCCTAAACACAGTAGATGTGTCTTCATCTTTTCTTTCCAGCTTTCAAAATTCACTCCATCAAACTTAGGGCTTTCTTTCCTAAAATTCACCATGGATCTCCTTAAGCTGTTAAACTTCTCTTTCAAGGACCTGCTGCTCTGATACCAATTGTTAGAAAGTAAAGTCCACCAAGATAACTGAGAGGGGGGGAGGGTGAAAAATTTATCAGATAATTATAACCTTTAACAACTTCAACAACATTTAACCATGTAAGGAATATAATTACCAACCATAGAAAGATATTCATACACAATAACACAATGACACAAGATATGTTGACTAGGGAACCTCTTGATCAAATAGTAAACATCGGTGGGAATGATGCCCAAAAAAGATGCACTAATATGAATATTCCTTGTGAAAGGATGGACTCTATTAGGAGTCTTATGAAATACATTCAGTACATATGAATCCCTATAAGGAGATTTTGAATCCCTGCTAAAAGATTCTAACCCTGTTAAGAGTTGTGGAAGACAGAAGCACCCACTGCCCAAACAGCTTCAGGGTAAGATCACTGAACACACTGTCCAACTAATTTTTGTATTACTCAATAGAATAATACCAAAAGATTACTGATCTCAACAATATGTTACCTCTTCTCTGACTGTGCCAAACCGCACTCACTACTACACCGGATCTCAATTTCAGATCTCTGTACCTCACATGTCTTCCTTCACAAATTCACTTTCATAATTTCATTAGCTCTTTTATTCACTTCATGCATACATCAACATTCAACCATATTAAAACAAGGAAAAACATTACTTCCTTTATACCACACTCAAGTAATTACAAATGAGTCGGCATCCAATTACAAAATAAAAGTTTCTACACACTACATCAAAATTACACAAAACTGTCAGCTTCCAAATACAATAATTCACCATCTATGTGACCTAGAAGTTTGTGCTATCATCCAAATCTCTATCAATGTGTCTTCAAATTCCCTTTAACTGCACAAAACCAGATTCCATCCCAATTAGGAGATATCATCCGATTTCCACAAACCGCTACTCAGGAATACTGCCTGAATACTACTTCTACCAAAATGCTCATAACTTCCATGAATAAATGAATTAATATCTATGCTCTTAACCATAAACATATAACATATCAAAGAGTAAATCCTCAACATTGCATAGCTCTATTTGCAATATCCCACGTGCGCTAATCCAAACACTGTCTGCTCCTCTGCAAATCTCTAGAAGATCACTGCGTTGACATCAATGACAATCATAGTCATGAATGCAACAAAAACTACTATAGAATGGCTGCCAAACATTCAACATTCATTCTTAACAACCTCCCATGTAGATTCACTAAGTACCCTAGAATTCCCCTACATCAGACACCCCAAGTTCGAAAAGATGTTCATATGTGAGAAGAACATCTTCTGGGATTCAGCACATATACCCGGAACTAGTTCTTCACATACAAGTCCTCCACCTTTTCAGCTTGCATACTCTTCCACTTCAACTTTCTTTGTCTCTTCAAGTTTTTTCTTGACAACACACAAGTTTTTTCTCCATACTAATGATTCATTTTCTTTGGATCCACAATCTCAACTTGGCTACCAATACTTGGGCTTCTTCTACTGAGCGTTGTATCCAGCAAAGGCATCAGGGAAAACTTCCTATCATCCTTCTCAATAGTAAACACATTTCTTACATAGTCATACATAGCTCTGCAATTATATTTCCAAGGTCTACCAAGTAATATATCACAACTATTCATGTTCACAATGTCACATAACGCAAGATCCTTATAGTGGGAAATCTGAACATCGATAAAGCATTGTTCTCTTACTTCTAGAGCATGAAAATCTTGTAACCAACAAATCCTATAAGGACAAGGATGCTTCATTCTATTCAACCCAAGTTTATGAACCATGTCCTCAGCAACAAGGTTATCAGTACTACCACTATCAACAATAACATCACAAAGTTTACCTCCAGACTTGCATCAGGTCCTAAACAAGTTACTCCTCTGACAAGGTTCCTCCTTTGTACTAAGAAATGTTCACCAAAGTAGCAAGTTCTCAGATTCAGGTTCATTTTCATTCACCATAGCAATTCATCGGTCACCAAGCTTCTTTTGTGTACACTCAAAAGAATGGTGTCCTTCCTCTCCATAGTTATAGCAAGTACCCTTAAAGATAACTCTACCTGTCTTCTTCTTCAGTTCCACAGGTTTCTATTCATCTTCTGCATTAGTCAGCTTATCCTTCACCAAGTGATCGATCTTTTCCTTCCCTCAGGGATTATTATGTTGTTTCCTCTTCAACTTATCTTCTACCTTCAGAGTATACTGATAAGCATCTTCAACATAATCAATCTTCAGCATACCAAGCTCATCCTGAATATTGAATCTCAAACCATTCACATACCAAGCTACCTTTTCCTTACCAAGCTCTCGGTGTCGAGACCGAATAGTAAGTTTGTAGAACTCCTTGGTATAATCTTCAACAGACAAATCCTTCTATTTAAGATTTTGCAAGTTCTTAAACAAGTCAAGCTCATAGTTAGAAGATATGAACTTAGCTTTCAACTTAGTCACCATCAACCTCCACCGATTGATCCTCATTTCACCTTTATCTTCTCTATCTCTTTGTAGTTCTTTCCACCAAAGAGATGCATGTCCTATCAAATTTGTCTATGCTAATCTCACCCAAAGAGGATCTTCAATTTCTTCCAGCTCAAAGAAATATTTAAGCTCACCAATCCAATCAATCAAGTTCTTGAGTTCAAAGTACCAGAGAAAGTAGAAACTTCCATTCGATAACTACTACTTAATCGAGCTCCAAATCTAGGCAACCAAGTAGTTCTATCTTTACCAGATCTATCCCTCTGGTCATCACCACTAGATCTAGCAGGTTTAAAGTCTTTAGAAGCTTCCTCATAACCATCTTTAGTACCAACATTCTAAGGTATACTAGTAATAGCTCTCATGATATCGGCAACCATGTCATTCTTCATCAACTCCATCTTAGATCTGAAATCTAATTTCACCTTCTCTATGATCCGGGATTCCACAGTTTCACAAAGATCAGAAATAACTCTAGGGTCCAATCTTCTCGAAGGAATACATAAAGATATGAAAAAACCCTTTGCAAAAAAGCCTCACTGACCACCTTGTGGCAATCTCCAAGTTGTATGCAAGTTAGATCTCAACCTGCCACCTTGAACAAACAACTAGGGCAAGATCCATAAGTTTAGTGCTCCGAATCTACAATCTAGATCATACAATCTCTTCACCAACAAGATCAACTTCACAAGATCAGCCTTGCTAGGTCAACTATCACTCCATAAGATCAATTCTCAGCTCTGATACCACCTAACATAGTCAAGGATGGTGGATCCAATTAAGGATAGTCCAAACCTTGCAGCTTCAGAATAACATAGTGGAATACTCAACAACACAAAAATAGAATAATTGTTTAACCTTTGATTTTCATTAACATGCCTGATTGTAAGGCCTTCCAAGTTAGGGCCACTTACAATCAAAAACAATTCTATGAGATCCAAATAGGTCCAATACAATCTCAACTAGTTCAGCTCTGAAGACAATCAAAAGTTGATGGAAACCCTAAGGCAGATCTAAACTTGAGCTCGCAAGCCTCCAAGAAATCTCCTTGTCTCCAATTTTGCACACCACTAGCTCTGCAACTACAAACTATCAGATAATAATCTGATCTACAAGATCATGCAAGATCTTTTCCACAACTTCACCAACTCCAGCTTTCAAAACCTTAGATCTGAGTCGCTAAGTCTTCCAAGTCATGAAATTATACGATCTCCTCATGATGCCTAAACATCTACCCCAAATGCCCCTTAAATACTAATCATCAGCCACAAGTCAGCTGGATGAAACCATTAACTCCCCCCAATAATTATTAAATGCAATACAAGTCAACATCAAAATACCCTTACAAACATTTAATCGAACATGTCATCCTATAACAATAGCTACCAACAATAAATGCACCAAGCTGGCCCAACAAATCACACTGAACTCCAGTCGGTAAACCAGAACTAATGAGCAACAGAGAAATAACCGAGCATGCCAAGCATCACCGAGTGCCAGTGTCAACTGAGCACCATAGATTGCTGAGTTCCTTCAATGACCAAGCTTCCTTCAATGACTGAGGCCGTCGGTCAAGGCTGCAATCGAGTAACACCAGCCAAACATACACCTCCCATGCAGATTCACTGAGTACCCTAGAATGCCCCTGCATCATATTGATAACCTTGTTGCTGAGGACATGGTTTAGAAACTTGGTTTGAATAGAATGAGACATTCTCATCCTTATAGGATTGGCTAGTTACAAAATGTTCATGCTCTCGAAGTGAGGGAGCAGTACTTTGTTGATTTTTAGATTGGCCAGTATAAGGATCTAGTGTTGTGTGATATTATGGAGATGAATAATTGTCATATATTGCTCGGTAGACCTTGGTAGTATGATTGCAGAGCTATGTATGATTGTGTCAAGAATGTGTTTACTATTGAGAAGGGTGACAGGAAGTTTTCCTTGATGCCTTTACTGGATACAACACTCAGTAGGAGGAGTCTAAGTATTGGTAGCTAAGTTGAGTTGTTAGATCCTGAGAGGAATGATGATTAGTATGGAGAAAAAGCATGTGTGTTATCAAGGAAATACTTGAAAAGATAGAGGAAATTGAAGTGGAAGAGTATACAAGGTGAAAAGTTAGAGGACTTGTATGTGAAGAACCAGTTTGGGGTTTATGTGTTGAATCTCGGAAGATGTTCTTCCAGCCTATGAGAACATCTTTTTGAACCTAGGGTTTCTAATGTAGGGGCATTCTAGGGTACTCAGTGAATTTGCATGGTGGTGTGTTGTTTTGGTTCTGTGGTACTCGATTGGAGCTTTAACTGATGGTCTCGATTATTGAAGGAAGCTCGGTCGCTGAAGGAACTTAGTGAAACCTCTTGTGCTCGGTGGAAATTGTACTTGACGATGCCTGTGGTTCTTAGTTGATGTGCTTGCTTGGTGATTCCTGTGTTGCTTGGTGTTTCTTGGTGTGGTCAATTATTTCACTGGTGCTTGGTTGTTTCTCTGGCGCTCGGTACTTCTAGTTTACCGACTGGAGTTCTTGGAGATTTAATTGGCCGACTTGGTGCATTTATTGTTGGTAGATTTTGTTGTATTCTCCTATGTAGATCTAGAGGTAGACATGGGGAATTAAATGTTTGTAAGGTTATTTGAGAGTTGACTGTGGTTGCATTTAATATTTGTTTGTAATAGGAGCTGACTTAGCTTAGGAGAGAATTGTTTCATCCAGCCGACTTGTGGCTGAAGATTAGTATTTAAGGAGTGTTTGGGGTAGTTGTTTAGAGAGTCAGTGGAAGTCAATAGGAAGATAATAAGATTAGATCTGGATCTAGTGTGATCTTGAAGATCAAATTGTTATCTGATAGTTTGCAATAGCAGAGCTAGTGGTTTGCATGCTTAGAGACAAGGAGATTGCTTAGAGGTTTGCGAGCTCAAGTTTAGATCTGCCTTAGTGTTTCCATCAGTTGCTGATTATTTCAAAGCTGGAATAGCTAGAAAATTATAGAAATACTTCGATTTTATTTGGCCCTAACCTGAAAGGCCTTACAACTAGGCATGTTAATGAAAATCCAGTTGAAACATTGTCTTGTTGTGTAATTCTGCATTGTGGTTTTTGGCTGCTTGTTTGGACTGTCCTTAATTGGATCCTCCTTACTCGTCCTACATCATTTATGCTATCTATTTTTTTGTTAATCATTGGATGAATTCTTCCACTTTTTACCCCTCAATTTTTTTAATTTATCCACACTAAATAACACGGGGAAAATTCTTTCCAAAATTCCTAACTATTTTCACTCTCTACATGTTTGGCTTAGCCTATGAAGATTTTGTATGGTTCCTTAGTTGTTTTACTTTTCACCCAAGTTTAATGTTTATGGTTCACCAATTTTTTTTAGTTTTGGTCAATGCATTAAGGCTTTTCTTCTGCATTTTTGTTATATGCACTTGTTGGTTTTCCATCTTGGTGGTTTCCATAGTTCACATTGAGTTTTATCCTTTGCATTTTTCATATCAAGTATCTTTTACTTCAACATGTATTTTACTTGTACATAAATATATTTTGGATATGTACCTTTTACTTATAAATTTAATCCATCGTTCAATAAAATTTGAATTAAATGAGGAATAATTAAAAAATGTTAAAATATCAAATATCAAATTTGTAGAGCAACATGGAACAATGTATTATACACAATTGAAAGTAATAACTTGGTCAATTCCATAGCACACAACTTAGATTAATTCAATAGGGTGATATAAGTATAATAGAACCCTAAATGAGTGTTGTAAGAGTGATGCAACACAATATTATTTTAGCATTTTAAATCTTTTAAAAATTTGAAGATGAAAGGGTAATGTATAACTCCAAATATGAAAATGCCTACAGTACATTTACAATTAATAACTTATAGATAAATGATATTTTGACATTAACTTATTCTAAAATAAGGTTCTTTTTAATTATTGGTATTACTAACTAAACTAGAAAATTAAACTATTATTTATGTTTTTAATATAATATTTAATTAGAAAATAGGCTTTTGTAGTGTGAAGTAACCCGTCAGATTTCAATGTCTAATGACAGAATGTCACCGCCATTGATCTAAATGAGAATTGATCCTACAACTTGGACACAAAAGCCATTCCTAGTGCATATTCTTGATTTTGACATAATGAAGGGTGGAAGCTATAAAAATTGATTTAGCCCATATGCTTTGTGCCCTCAAACTCACAACAATTTTAAGGAAAATCTCATGGTGAAATCATTGATGAATTCATAATCACTTAGCTACAAAAAAATTCAATCAATCTTGTGCCTAAAAACATCATGAGTGTATAGGTTTATGAGCTCCACATAGTTATTAGCATGCACATGGCAATAGATTGAGTAGAAGGGCATTATTAGTATATGGGCTATTTTAGTTCCCTCTTTGTAAACCTTAATGATTCCTTTTCGAAAGAGAATTGTGCCAGATTTAACCACTTTATTTATCATCTACAAAAAATAGATTATTAGAAATGACAATAAGTTTCAGATTGGGCTATGGGGTGTGCTCCTTGAATGTAAACCTAATAAATGGATGTATGTAGTTTTAAATATTATCATTGGAACATAGTCATTGTCAATTTATGTCTATTATCTCTTTTTATTGATATATCCTTCCATGATTCTATAAGTCTAAGGATGAATATCTTAGGAATAAAGTGCATGATATTTCAAGCTAATACTTATCTTTATTTTTCTAGCGATTATTGAGGGCTATGTTAATTTTTGATAATCATAGTCAAAGATGGTGGGATGTTCTGTGTTGATTATTGGAGAACACAAATATCATATTTTATTTATTTTTTGATTGGTAATGCTCTATTTTATTAATATTTATAAATATGATTTTTAAAAAAAGTAAATTTCAGAGAAATTTCTATCCCCCATGGCTCTGCATATTATTTTACATTACATCCCTTTACGATTATGTAGTATCTATATGCTCCTACCCGATTCTATACATAAAACTTTGTAATACAAAAAAAAATCTATCCTACCTCATATACAAGCAATCAAAACCTACCCTAGTCCAGTTCTAATTACGAAACATGAGCAGACAAATTAAGCTTCATCGCTTAATAAAATTACACATGTATTGATTCGAAAGAGTACAACTTGAAACCAAAATAATGCAGATATAAAATGGACAATTCACATCCGCATGAAAGAAGGTCATACTACTTCCTATTACTCAACATGACCCCTTACTATATTATTCCTTGCTCCTTTGTGTATTCCTCGCCTTCCACCACAACCCATCTACATACCTAGTCTTCCTCTTCTTCCCACAATATTGCTTTGAGATCTATTTCTTAGTGCTTTCATTCTTACCACCCTCACCTGATTCCCATTTGCTTGTCCACCTTTATGTCCAATTGTAGGGGTCTTCCAATTGGAATTTGATCAAACATTTGTCAAAATCTTCTTTTCTTTGTCTAGAAGCAATGACCCTCTCCCAATATGTTGTGTAATCACATAGTATTATCAAAATTTTTTGGGCATCCACTTTCCTTGCATTTCTATTCTTCCCTCCCCTCTATAGCACAAAAGGGTGTAGATTTGGTGGGTAACCAAGGAAATGAATCTAGTCACCTTGCTCAATATTGAAATCCTATCCCAACACTAGAAATTGCAAAAATATGTCAATCCCTTTCCATCATTCTTCCTTGACACACTTGCAGACCACCCTCCTCACTTCATCGATGATAAATAATTCAAGCTCCCTAACACAAATTATTGAGGATATTCTTGTTTTGGGTGAAAATTTTAGTTGGAAATAAAAAACCAATGCCCAAAAGACCCCATAGCATTATAAAAAAGAAGGGATCATCAATTGTAAAAATATGTTTCAATCTTTATATGGATACCAACCCCCAAAAGGCCATCTACTACTTGGATGACTTGAAGTAGAAATTTTTCTCCATTTTTCAACCTCACCATTCACTGCCACCACACAATATGAAAATTCTTGAAGGATGCCAACACATCTTTATCATTTCTTCATGCAAAATGATCATTTACTCATTGTCCTTTCAAACTTTCCAAATCCATGCCTATATTCTTAGGATTCAATAACCATCACCTCACCTAAATTCATCTGTCCTATGTCATTGGAATTTCAAAAAATACCGTTGTCACTACGTCATCAACCACCATCAACAAGGTAGTTGTTGCACTTGCTTCAACATCTCCTATCTAGGTGTACTACAAATGCCACCATAAAATTACTAAGGGGTCAAGTTGGAAGTCGCTTTGGAGAGGAAATTTGCCAATGAATTACCCTCTTAATGAATATGGGATAATTTGAAATTACAGAAGCCCATTAATTTTTTTGCGTATGATAGAGATTATTTTATCAAATTTTGCATATATGAGATTTACCCATAACACTAGCATTGATGATGATTAGCGAATCTCCTTCCAAGTGTATGCACTCCACCTAAATTCTTTTTTCCATGTCCATAGCCAATAGTGCTATCTTGGCCTTGTATATGCTAAAAATGGGCCTCTATCTTAGCCATACACTTCAACATAGTCCTTATTCCCTAGCCACATGCAAGAATGAATATGAGATCATTCATCCTACATGCCTCGATGAGTCAACCTGTTGCCTCCTATCTAGATGGGGTTTTGAGCATCTCTCAGAATCAAGAGCCCAACAACAATAGACCGACTCTAGAATGGAGGGTTTTAATCTAGAATGCAAATACAATTTATTCTAGAATTAAGATGCGAGATTAATCCAGAATAATGAAAGATGAATAGTAATCTAAGAGCAATTGAAATAAACTAAGTTATGATGAAATGCATTGTTAATATAAGAAATGATATTAAAATGCAAAATGATAATAGCTTGAATGCAAACAAGTTGAGGTAACAATTCAGCAGCGATTCGATACTCAAAAGTTGCATCCTCTTGAATAAGAAACAAGAAGGTTCGTTTATAGAATCCCAAAATCAATCGACAGTTGAGATTGAATGAGATGAATGGTGGAGATTGGAAGGAAGTCCAGTTTAGGATGGTAAGTTTCCTGTAGAGAGATAATCAACTGTTTGCTTTTGGAGCGAGTGGAGCAGTTAACTGGCTTGTTGCACTTTCAAATTTACAGTTAACTCATAATTCCATTTTCTAAACCGAAGTGAGGATTTTGGAGAGAATATTTGATTAAATAAATGAAATATGACCTCATAAATGAACTTTCTCAATTTTTTGAATAATTAAATTCAATTATTGAAATGAGGATATTTATTCAAAAACCAAATATTATTTAATTCCTTTTCATATGTTTATCTAAAAGGGTGAATTTAATTTAATTAAAGTGCTAGGACTTTGTAATTAATTAAATCAATCATTAGGTTTATTTAGCCAATTGTAGTTGATATTTAGGAATTAAATATGTGATTGATGTAGATTTAGGGTTTTTTGCATTTGACATTTAAGTCAAGTAGAGTCAGTCAAAAATTAGAATTGCCTAGTACAATAGGACTTTGATGATTCAGAAAGTTGGTAGTATGAGACTAAATGCAACCAAATTGGTTAGGGTTGTAAGATGCCAATTTTGGGGTAATACAGGCCTCAACTTCATTGTTTGTGCCTTCCTAAAGCTTTTTTGACTCTATTACCATAATATTACCCAAATAGTCTCTAGCCACACAATCCACACTTGAAGGACCCAGATTGCCTTTTGCAACACCATAGAAGTTGATTTTGATCCAACCCTCCTTGGGTGCTTCCCATTTCACCTTGTCTCTCTTTTTGTTGGGAAGGATCAGGCCTTGAGAGCCCATTAACTAATTGATTGTCTTTATTTTTATTTACTAAAAATATTATTTATTTAACAAATTTAAAGTTTTCTTTAAAAAAGAATGAAACACATCATTCATTAATTTTTCAAAAGTTTTTTCTCTAAATTATAGCTTGAATAATCTAAAAAATGTAGATTAGTTTATTTGAACTTAAAAATTATTGTTATTTATGGTAGAATTTTTTAAATTTTTTTACATTTTTTAATTTTAAAAGGCCTAAATAATTATTTATGAACAATTTTAGGGATTCACAACATTATTCTTAAGAGTGTATTGTGTAATTACTTTTCCTTTGGAGAACTCTTATATATTCTACTTTTGTAATTTGATTCACATATTAATACCATTTAATTGTGTTATTAAATTGCTTATGTGCATCCCAGTCGTAACTCAACTGGGCCTTCAAGGAGTTGTACGCCTAGAGCAACAAGCATCTGCAAGTACTAGAACTGATTGATAAACACACCGTAGAGGTATATATATAATTTGTGTTTGTAATAAATTAATATTATAATTAGAAACAATGATCAATTTTTTAATTTTTATAACCTTAATCTTATTACAAACTAAACCTTACTTTGAATATAACCCTAAGCCATTTTATTTTATAATATTATAATGCTTTAACTTAGTTTAAATTTGATAAGTTAAATAATAATTATTTTACAGATTCAACTTTTTAATTATACCAAATTCCTAATATCATGCAAGTTATTGATGAGTACTCTAAGATTTATAAATGAAAATAACTATAATAACTTTATTTTTGCAATAGTTGTCAATTTACTTTAGTTTGCTTGTTAAGTTATTTTAATTTTCTTACATAACTATTTTTCCTCTTAATTTTAAGATTATTTTATTTATTTGATACTTATTTTATCTCAATAAAGGATTGCTTATTTTATTTCTTGATTCTTATTTTCCTTATTTTATAAAATTTCACTTCAATCTCTAACCTAGCATGCAATTTATTGAAATATAGATCATGAACTCTTGCAATGAGAAAAGAGAGGTTGATTATCAACAGATAAAAAATCGAAGACAAAAAAAGCATAAAATAAATTGAGAATACTAGGCCCATCATAGAGATGAAATAACTTCTCATAGGTGTCTAAAACATACATATAGACAAGGACAACAAGATTAAAATCAACAATACTATGCAACACATAGAAATGCCCAAAAATGAAAAGAGTCATAAGTCACAACACCATCAAACACCAAGACTAACTTTATAAAAGCATTAGAAAGATTCAAACACCTAATAGAGTTGTTAGAAAACTTACAAATATGCACTATATCCAAAGAATTTTACCCATGAATGCTTTTACAATCATCAAACTCTAATTCTACTTGCAAGAGATGCTTCAACGAGAAAGTGATACATTGATTCTCATCATTGAACAACATGGATCCAAGAGAACAACCTTTGGTGTACAAAAGATTGACCTCGGTGGAAGAAATGGTCATTGCTAGAGTGAACCCAATATTGAAAGTTACCCACACTTTTGGAGGCCAATACAAATATAGTGATCACACAATAAGCTTTGCGTAGGACACAAAACATTGCAAATGTGCTTCAATGAAGAATACAAGCATTAGATGTGCTTATAGTTCAAAGATTGCATACACAAGGGCATTATTATGATTGTTACATGAGTTGAAGTCATGTTATAGATGTATTGCAATATAAAGTCATACATGAACCATATTATAGTGATGTTACCATGGATGCTAAATATTTAGTGAAAATCCCCAAAATAAGAACATGCATTTCAAGCATGCTCATAGCATTGAAATAGATGAAGAGATGGTGATATCATATAACAAGATGAAAATTGTGTTGGAAACTATAATTGAAGCAATTGTTGTATTGTCATTGATGTCAAACCTTAACTGGTAAGACTATTGCTATCTAAGAAAGTACTATATCTATTTGATTGTTGAGAAGGATTAGGGCAAGGATGGTAACAATAGCACCTAAGGAAAGGTTGAGTTATCTTGATACTTCAGTGGGTACTTGATTATGTGGCACAATGATAAGATAATGTATTGCTTATCTAAGTGAGAAGCAAGACTAAACAAGTAGGCGTAACCGAGAAAAAGTGAAGAAATCTAGTTTAAGCCAAGTGATGTTAGTGTCGATCGAGCTACTATATGCCGAGTAAATTTAGTGTTGACCAAACATTAGTTTATTGCTAAGGAAGACAGTATTAGCTGAGGAAACAGTTTCAGTGGTGATCGAGGAGTTGAACACAATATTGACCGAGCGTCAGTAATTTACATTTGAGGAAAAATTCAGATTCCTAGCTGACATAGTTGAATTCTTGGATTATGTAAATTGTGTTGACTTTATTTATTGAATGTATGGAAGCATTTAATGCACTATAAACCATTTTATTGTAATTCCATAAAGAGATTAGAGATGTTTCTAGAAGGATGGATGAAGAACATAATGTTGGAAGGATTTGATGAATCTGACCTAACCCTAAGATCTACAGAGGAGATTAAGTGACAAAAGTTGGATTGACCTATCAAAGAGGTATTAAGGAAACCTAAGTGAGAGGTTGAAGTAGTATGTTGGAGTTGTTATTGTTATTGACTAAATAAGCAGAAAAGGATGAAGGAGAAGGAGTTGTGATTTCTTTAAGGGATTTCTGAGCAGATCAGTGATAGAGATGGAAATGGATCTCAGTCAGTAAGCCAACATATATATGTAAGAATTGGATCTATTATTTGTAAAGTGAGTTGTATGTTTTCAAATCAAACACTGTTGTTACTTTCTAACCATTGTATTAGTTTAAATCCTTTAATCAAGGTTGCATTATAATGGAATGTACTTAAGTCCTTTAAAAGGTGCACTCCTAACAAGGTGGTTGAAATCATTTAACCGAGTCACACCTAGCAGTGTGTTTATAAACCTTTGATAGGGCTAGCTTTTCACAGAGCTCACTTCAGAAGAGTGAATATATCAGTACCATGTTACAAAGTGGTTTTTCCCAAATTGAGTTTCCACTATAAATCTTGGTGTCAATACTTGTGTGAATGTTTTGGTTTGAACATTTCTATGTTTTGCAAGTTAAATACTGTTGGATAGTGGACTGCACTATTATATGTTTCTGATATGCATTCTGTAATGACCGAGTAGCTGTTGGTTGTTAGATCTGAGTTGTTGAAGAGTTTGAAAGTTTATTTTATACATATGGACTTGAGAACAACTGATTCACCCCCCCTCTCTACTATTCTAAATCATATTAACACATTGATGGAGAACTAAATGAAAATATCATGTCTTGTAGATCATTATATATGTGTAAATTTCCAAATAGATGTCATGAGCTAGAGTTTTTAAGGAAACATTGGAACTTGAGGATGACACAAACAACATTATCAACTAGCATAAAATAGACTCTTCTCCAATAAAAAAATACAATACCAAGGGTTTTCTTGATATGACATTTCTCTCTCTCTCTCTCTCTCTCTCTTCCCAAATCAATTTGCACAACACATATAACCATAGCTAAGGGAAGTACACATCCATGAGTTTTCCTTACACTTGATGAGGTTTCATGACCAAAGATTTGGAAAGCACCCTCGATTTCAATATTTTATCTTCAATATTATGATGTGACATCACAACCAAGGCCTTGCAACTATATTAATGAATATAAATGCAGAAGAAAACATACCAATCACCATAAAAAAGTCTTCACACACATCTGACAAATCTCCCAGACACACAACTTGTTGAGAATCTCATGCACTTTGGATATTTGATAAGAGGTGCAAGAACATATTGGAATAATTGTTAGGCACAATTAACAAACATGATCAATCAAGTAGGATCACCCACTCTATTCTTCACATTAAGTGCACTAGATATGAAGTGACTAGATCTACAATGCTTACCCTCAAATGACATGCTTATCAAAATGCAATAAAGAAAACAACATTTAGAAAACATAATTAATAACCCCCGTACTACAACATTCTAATTTCATCAATGGTTTATAATATTTTATGAAGGAGGTGATTGAAAAAATGCTCGGTGCAAAATAACATTGGTATAGATATGAGTGGAAACATAGAGGGATTGCACAGGTATATGGATTTATTTGGCTTAAAAATGCACCATATATGAATAAAATTGGCTAGAAGAATGATGCAAAGCTTGAAAGAGCACAGTTTTTTTTGACATGTATGTATGCACTTGAAACCCTCACGATGCAACATGTAGAAAAAACACAATGTTTCAATCTCCACTAGATGATCCATGCTTGTCAAAAATATCTCAAATATTCTATACAAATCCTATGGATGACTATGAAGCCATTATTAACTGTGTCTAGAGACACAAAAAATGTAGAGAGGGAACATACTTGCCTAAGAAGGGGAAAAATAGAGTGTTGATGCAAAGATCCATGGAAATAAAAAAATATATCCACCCTATCATGCGATAATGATGGGATTAAAAATTATGAACTAGCAAGAAACAATGATAGGCTGAACCTACATAACTAAGATATGCTATTGATATGGAGATCCAACATATATTTTCAGACTATTATCTCACAAGAATATAATCTCAAGCAAATTTCCAAATATGCATCAAAAGTAGATAAAACATCTGATAATTACACTAATATGTTAACATGAATATCAATGACCCAACAAGGAGACATGCTAGCTCTCATAGTATATACAAAATTCATAAAAAAGATTGTTGTAGAGTGTGATATAGGGGCACAAGAAACATGTCACATGCTTAAAAAATTACCCCTTTTCATTTACGTTCATCCTTTCAGAGCTTTGAATGTTAGACGAAAAGTGTTGTAGTAGATAACAAAGATAACAAGTGAAGGAGAAATATAGTTTAGCTACTTATACATGCATACTAAATGACCTCTAGAGCTTGAGACAATAATTTTATACACTCAAAATTGGTCAAGAAAAGTCAAAGAAAATAATTGATGATCAAAGAAGGAATTAATTGAAAATCAAGCCATCAGATTAATTAAATCAAAAGGATCAAATAATTATGCAATTAATTTTAATCAATTAATTGTATAGTTTAATTAAATAAAAATCCAACCTATTCGAATGGGAGACATGGATAAATAAATTAATTAAATCAAATAATTCTCACCTACCATATGAAGAAAAAAAATCAACCAATGAGATGAGATCATTTGGAGCACATGGGTCACAAATAGCCTTTGT
The DNA here is from genome assembly GCA_027943335.1 of Chamaecyparis obtusa. Lineage (NCBI taxonomy): Eukaryota > Viridiplantae > Streptophyta > Pinopsida > Cupressales > Cupressaceae > Chamaecyparis > Chamaecyparis obtusa. The sequence goes on from BSBK01007377.1 coordinate 393,012, forward strand.
TATCTCTACTATCCAATTTGGCTTTGCAATCTTGGCCATCCAAGTTGTCTCTTTGTCCCAACATTTCAAACCACTAACTTGATGCAAAGTGGCAAGCGGAAGCCTTCAACAACAGTGAACAATTGGTGAGTTTCAAGGTCTCAACTACCCAAATAGGGGTCCAAGTGCCCAATACTTATCACAAGTATGGTAAGGACTAGGGGAAATGGTTATCACAACCCAAAAACCCAAGGCAACCTAATCACTAGGCTATGCCAAGTCCAAAACACCAACAATTGAGAATTTACTAAGAGGTCTTCTTAGCCCAATAGGCAACCAAACCCCCATGAAATGACTTATAAGACCAGGGGTGGCCTACAATCACTGATCTGACCTTTTTAGGTCCTATTCATTTAGTTCCAATGGTTCTTTCATTTACAAGCCACCCATAACACTAGGTTTCTTCATTAACCAAGGATTTGGCTTATAGCCCTTCCTAGAAGGAAATCTGAACATAAGTCAAAATGTTCCCAAATGAGACAATGGATTGGTTAGGGATTTTGATACCCTTTTGGGGTTTATAAAACATATCCAAGCACAAAGGAGTGGAGACAAGTAGGGGTCACTAATATTGCAATGTTAGAGCGGGCTAATAGGCCTAATTAGGTCTCCAAATGCACTACAAGTGCTCTTTCTCCTATGCCAATGCACAAAATAAGTATGGAGGAATGTGTGGATATACAAAAGACCTTGGAATCCAATTTTTGGAGTCCTAAAGAATCCCCAACCAAAATCTATAGTTACTATCCTAAGTCACAAACTGGTGCACACATAGAGATGTACACTTAGGGCTTTGTGGCAAAACCAACTCCGTGCAAAAATCCACCTCTAACCTGCATATTGTGAAAGTGCATAAAAAAATGTCTAATTCCACCAAGGGGCATTAGATTCCCATGGTGGAATTGGGTCAAAAGATCAAACCCTATCGGAAACCTTGCTGGAGACCTTCAATCTAGGCAAGCACACAAGAAACCCTGATATCTCTTAAAATAGGATGGATTAGAGCATGAATCCAATTGAAAAAGGAAGTAGATTGGATGAAAAATCTTTTGATCTCAATGATTCATGCACACAAGTCTATACCCATCCGTACTAGGGCACTGTTCCCGAGAATTATAGAGAAATGGTTGTTTTTCTTATTGATTCAAATGCCAAGTTACACATCTTACCTTCCACCCACGTGAAAGGGCTTATTGAAGGCTTCCCCCATTGGTTACAACTGAAATTTAAACCATTAGACCATTGGGGGCATGATTACAACTTTTGGCAAGAAGTTGTTAAAGTTGCTAAGCAACTTTTACAACATTTTTGCAACTTTTGCTTTCTAGGAGACCAAACTTGGTCTACACATATCCTAGTGATCCAACATGGATCTAAAACATTAAAAACATGAAAATGAGTAAAATCCTATGATTTTAGGCCCATTGACCACTTTTGACCATAGTTAGCTTGGGGCTTATAATTGTGCCAATCCTGGAACTAGGCCTCACAACTTGGTCTAGGTGCCTGACTAATGAATCTAATCTAAAATAGATGTGTTTGGGACTCTAAAGAGTTTTGTTTTTTGAGTCTAGAGTAGGTGCTCCTGCACCAGTACACCTTATTGTTGTGCTTTTGATAGTTTTAGTTATGTGTTTAAACTTTTAAATTGCACATTTGTCTTCTAGTACGTACAATCATTTTAGTAGCACGTACACCCCTTTTTGCAAATTTTTATGTTTTTCAACTAGTTTTCCTACTTGGTTGATTTTGTTGATTAGTCAATTGGTTTGGTTGATGAGTCCTGCATTGAAACAAGTTATTTGATGTCAATTCTAGTCATGTGATACTAAATTTTGATTGTCAATCTTGATTGGTTGGTTGATTGTGATGATGAATTTTCTTTCTTCTCTAAATAGAATTAGGAAAATTGATAGTGGTTTGATAAGTTTTAGGATGTCGTTTGACTTGTGATGATTCAACATTTGATGATTTTGATTACTGATGTGATTTTAACTTGCTTCCACAAGCTCCCATTTGGAAGTTAGTTGTTTGAGGGTTATTCCCATTGCTATTTGAGATGATTGACAACCTCAATGGACAGGAGTGCCAACTAATAGGTCACTGCAGACTCTCTTTTCTTATTTCTCTACCTTGATTCTAAGTGAATCAAGGACTACTCATAGCTATGGAAGAGAGGTGACACTCTAACCATAATACTTTTCATTTGCCGATGGGAGAGATGACGATCACTCTTAAGGATGTATTCCACTTACTGAGGATTCCCACACATGGAGAGATTGTATACTACGATCAGGTATACAATGGTACTATATGCACATGGTTGTTTGGTGACTCTACTATCAGTGGTGATAGCATTCTCTAGGTATAGTTCATTTCTTTTCCTATCCTTCCCACAGTACTTTGAGTATTGGTTGGAAGATTTTTAGTTCTTGACCGACGAGGTCATGGGTTTGCAGTTGAATGGGGCCACATCCTTGAGGATATGATTGGTCATCCTCGAAGGTTCGATTAGAGATCATGTGTTTTAGCACAACTTTATCATGAGTTGCATGATGTAGTATACAGGCACAATGCTACTCTATTTGCAAGGGGAGTTCTATTATAGTTATGGACATTTGAGAATCTCCCTATCACTTCTATTATAGTGCATCGATGAGATCTTGGGTGGCTATTCACATTAATATATGAGGGTATGGTTTTTTAGGCTCATGTGGGAAAGCTTGATTATTGGAGACATATCATTGATGATGTGGACCAGGTTGTATGGAGGCTATATCTAGGATGTGAGCCATGGGTAGAGGATGTGACAGAGATTCCATTTATGTGTATGCCTCAGTGGATGATTGGGCGTACATCGTTGATTATTGAGAGATTGTTCTTTTACCAAGTTCTTTGACAATATGGCTGGACTCAAGGTATGCCACAAGAACTATCACTATATGCTAGGGTACAGGTAGAGAAATTTCTCTGGGGTCTCCAGATTGCCTACAAGACAACCTGTGATGAGCTCTTGGCCCTCCCTCATTTGGCCTGAGATATAAGGGAGCACATAGTGGATGCAGTGATGACATATGACTATGCTCAATGGTTCCTCTAGAATCCATTCCCTATATTCACTGATCTAGCTAAGCTTATACTCAGGATTAATGATAGATCTAATGATGATGATGATGGTAGTAATAGTGGTGGTGGACGCAGAGGAGGGCATTGTGGCAAATGGGCTAGTAGAGCCAGTGGGGTGACAAAGTTGTGATTCTAGTTGTCATTATCCCAGCTCCTATCAGAGGTTGTGTTCACATGAGAGGTGGATGAGCACACATTAGGGTTGGAATTTTCTAAGAATTGCATCAGGTTCACCAGGTTAGACTTGGTGGATGGGGTCAGCATAGGGTTTGATTTTTCAGACCAATTACCCCTCAACTTGCTACAAATATTGATCTACATGTTGCACAAATATTGGTTGATGCACAAGTTGCACAGGCTCCTTAGGAACCTCCTTCTTCTCAGGAACCTCCTTCTTCTTAGGAACCTCCTTCTTCCCAGGCACTGGCTTAGACATCAGATGTTCATTCCTTACAGGATAAGGTGTTTGAGATTAGATAGTAGGTTATCGAGTTGAGTATGATGATGCAAACCTTTATGGATGCTATGAGTTAGCATGGGTTACAGGCTAGTTCCAGCTGAGGTCTTGATATAGGTCCAGATGGTCCAGGAACAAATGGTGCTAGAGGTAGTGCGGACATTGACAATTGATTTTTTTGATGTGCCTTATTGATCATGTATATTTATGATTCTTTTGATAGAGACAATTTATATTATATTCTTTTATCAGGTTATGTTCATCTTTGATCGATACTTTATGTTGTGGACTCTGATTTTATGGATTTTGATGATACCATGGACTTTGATAGCTTTGATAGATTTTTATCTTATGTGATGTCATCATGTGTTGGATTTACTTTTCAGATGATGTATGATATGCAGTTCTATATGCTCTATCTCTATATGCTGTGTTTTTATGCTTTTTTAGGTGTAGTTTATGATATGAATGCACATGTTATGCTTAGTTTATGTAGATGGATGTCTTATTTATGACATAGATTTATTTATTACATGGTTTAATTTGTAATGATGATATGTAAAGATATTTAATGCTTTACTATTTAATGCTATGTGATGATACGAATAGATGAATTTTATGCTTTATGGTTTATGGATAATATATGTAATAAAATGGATGAGTAATGAGATGTAAATGTAATAAATATATTTTATGCAATTAAATGATTCAATGAGTTAATGATTAATGTATGCACCTAATGATTAATAGATGCAAAGTACTTTAATGGATAATGAAATGACCTAATGATATGATGATAAATGACAAATGATGCACCTAATGCAATTTGATGACCTAATGCGCTTATCTTATTTCATGTAATTTAAATTTTAAAAGCAATGCAACTTAATGGATAATGAAATGACCTAATGATATGAACTTAATGCAATTTAAAAATGAAATTAATGCAATTTAATTATATGAAATTCTAATGATGCAATCTAATGCAGCTAAATGTAATGTACCATATAATGGATGCAATCTAATGCAATGAAACTTTTAATGATGAACGCCCTTTTAAAAATGACTTAAAAATGAATGCAAATTATATGATGAATGCAACCTTAGTGAAACTAAAATGTTTTTTATTTTAATGATGAAATTAATCTAATGCAATGCACCTTAATCTAAATTTGATTTTTGATTTTTTCGATATCTAACACATTCTATCACATAAGGTAATGATGAAAATTTTCAATTCTAGCTTAACTCCACCCCCTTTTTCCTTTTTTTTTATCAAAATAATTTTTTTAGATAAGAATCCATGCAAACTAAATGCATTTAATCTAATATGGATGCAACTAGCTGTCACTATTCAGAATTAGGAAGCTTATTTTCATCATCGAGCAATTTTGAGACCTGAAATTGGTACAATCGTCACTAGTTCAACCATGGTGATATGAATAACCTTTTCCTTTTTATGTTGCATGCCTAATGCCGATACAATTGTCACTAGTTGGATTCAACCATGAGAGTCTAAATACCGCTTTCATCAGATTCAATGTTGCAAGTGGATTTTGGCATTATGATATTGAACATTAAAATATCCAAGGTATCATGTTGCGTGAACAAACATAGATCTTGGTCTCGCCATATGTACATGTTCTAAATGATTCATTATGATTATGTCATTAGACAAATGAAACACATTTTAACACCTTGATCTTAAGAAAATCATGTAGAAATCCATAAAATATCATGCTTTTATCATTGCTTATCTAGTCTAAGACTTCATTGATTTGCTAAAATGACATGATTTTACCAATCAGGTAATCACTTAGAAAAAGACTTTGCCATGTTTTTTCAAATCCATATTTCAAGTATAGTTCCATCTATTTCATATTTGATTCTTTATTTTAATCATGCTAAAGGTAAAGTCATTGTGAGATCAGGATCAAAAGTTTGCATTGTTGAATCAACATTTGGATTGGGATTGATCATCTAATTGTTATGCTTGTGATTTGATGCATTGATTTGTGTCCATTGATATCTATTTGATGAATCCTTCTTTCTCTTAGGATAGATTTTCCCCCAGTTTGATGTCATTGCATTGTTGGACTTGGACACTTTCCAGACCTATGATGAAAACTTAAAGTATTTGCAAATGCAACTTTGGGGTTTTATAATACAATTTGTACAAATACTGGAAAATGCAATATCTACAAGAATGACCAGGCATGAGACTTGAATTGACTTTAAATGGTGTATGTTTACCAGGTTTTCACCGATTGAATTTATTTCTCTTTTTCTCTTTTTATACTTTTTTTTCTACCAAGGCACCTATTTGTTAGGTTTTCACCAAGGCACATTTCTTCATTTTTTCACTTTTTTTTTGTATTTTTCTCTTTTTTAATTTTTTTTTTATCATCAAGACACCTATTTGATAGGTTTTCACCAAGACAACATCTTTGTGAAGATCATTTTTGAATGTTTTTGGATTTCTTCATGCTCAATTTTCCACTGTTTTTGAACTTTTCTACATTTTTGATTTTTTTCTTTTCTATTTTTTAATGTTTTTGAAATTTTTTCAGGATCACTTTTGACTATATACAATAAATAGGATGCTTATCTCATCCGATTTTCTAATACTCTTTTGCTTTATACCCTTTCATCTGCTTCAGGTGTAAAACCTTTTCAGGTGTATGCTGTTGATGGGTTCTTGCAATTCCTCTCTATCAAAGTCAGCTAGTTTGTATGTACCCATTCCAAAAGAAGAAGTAATCACAAAATGACCTAACCAATTTTATTCCCATTTCCCTTTTTTCTCTCTTTCTACTTGATTTTTAGGGTTTTCTCTCAATACTAGATCACCTATTTAGAATGTCCTTGGTTTGATATGTTTATTGTAATTCTTTGACATTTGATTCTAATACACTTTAAGGTGATCAAAGGCTTGTTTTCTTTCATCCAAAAATCCAATTATTGTAGTCTAGCAACCCTATAGTCTTCTTCACTTAGCAATCCATGCAGCGAAACTCTTAAGGATGGAATTTCAACCTCTAAAGACAACACCGCTTCAGCTCCATAAACCAATGAAAATGGCGTAGCTCCTATTGGCATTCTCACACTTGTCCTATATGATCATAGAGTAGGATTTATCTGAATGTGAAAATCTCTACTTGAATTGTCCACTATCCTCTTCAATATTTTCAAGATGTTCTTATTAGTGGCTTCCTTTTGTCCATTTCCTTGTGGGTAATATATTGAAGATGAATGGTGTATCATATGGAATTTTGCACACAATTATTTCAAGTCTTTATTCTTGAAATGTTTAGCATTATCTGTTATGATTTCTTAAGGGATGCCATACCTAAAAATTATGTGGTTCAATATGAACATGGAGATTTGTTTTCCTATGGCAGTGGATAATGACACAACTTTGACCCATTTGGTGAAGTATTCAGTTACAATGATAATGAACTTATGACCATTGGATGAAGGTGGGTAAATCATCCATATTAAAACCAACCCCTATTGATAAAAGGGACAAGGTGTAGTCATCGGATGCAGTTCCTAAGCTGGCACATGAATTAGGTTTCCATGGTAGTGCAACTTTTGACAAGTCTTCGTAAAATGGCATGCATCTTTCTCCATAGAAGGCCAATAATATCCTATCCTTAGAAGTTTCTTTGCTAAGGTTAACCCATTTGAATGTGACCCACAAATTCCTTCATGGATTTCTTGTAAGGATTATATTGATTCCTCCTTCTCTAAATAACTTAAAAGCATTACGTGTAGACTTTTGCGATATAATGTGTCTAATACAAGAGTGTAACAAGAGGCTTGTCTTATGAAATTCCTTTTCTAGTTTTTGGTTTGTTCCACAGGTAAGATTTGGTCTTTTAGGTACGTATAGATGGATCCATACCAGGGTGAGTCATGTCCCAGTAATAGGAAAATGATGTGGGAATTGGAAGGGTCAAATGTGGGTTGTTACATTTCTTCTACCAAGAATTCATATCTTGCACTTTGGTCTGGCATTTGGAGGAGTGAAGCTAATGTAGCCATGGCATCTGTTGCTTTGTTCTTATCTCTCAAAACTTTCTCAAATGTGATCAAGGTGAAATACTTCTTGAGATATTCTATCATATTTTTGTAAGGTATCAACTTTTTATCTTTAGTTTGATATTCATTATTTATCTGATTAATTACTAATTGAGAATCCTCATATATCTACATTTCTGTCACCTTCCATTCTAACACTAGTAAATTTTACCATAAATTTTGACGAGAATTAGTCAAATTTTCTACAACAATTGGTCAAATAGGCGACTAAAATTATCATTGATCTTTTTTCATCAAATTTTCTACATGGTAAATAATTGTCAAATTTTTGACCCCATAACTGGTCGAATTATTGAATGCAACAATCCCTTGGAACTGGAAGAATAAGACATCGATCAATTAGTGTGACGGTCGAAATTGAGACCATTTTGTCATCGAATTATCCACCCTAATTAATCGAATGTATAGCATCCCGGTCGAATTTAGTCCATTCAGTTGTCGAATTATCCACCCAAATTCATCGAATGGACCGTCAAACATATAGCATCCTAGTTGAATTTAGTACTGTGTAAAGGATGAAATTTTGACCAATACTAACTTTTGTTTAAAAAAAAAGTGCACCATTTTCAATATATTCCTACTTTTAGTTGAATATATTGCTTGTCTATAATTAGTATGCATATATGAATCTACGAAGCTTTGATTTAGCTATTTTCTTCTATTTAGCACAATTAGATTGAACAAAGCATTTTCATTGTACTATATATTCACAACCTCAAGAAAAATCAAATTGACTAAGAAAGCTTCATTTACCTACAGATTTGAGTGCTTGTCTGAGTTTGATACATAGATCTGCGTATCAAACTCAAATAAGCACACAAATTTGTAAGTAAATGTTGATTAAATATTTTATTTTTAATAGTAGTTTAAAAGACTATTTAAATGTTTTGATGGTTTGATAAGAACAAAATTGGTATTTAGATATAAATTATTGAGCTTCTCTTTGTTTCAATAATAGTTTAACATTCTATACTTAACAAGGCCAACCATGTGAAGGTGGAAGCTCATCTGGCCCCTCCTAGGAGCCTCTTATGACCCTTTGCGAGATTTTAAGACCTTTAAGATGTATTCTTAGAGGTCGTAAATGGTTGTAAGGGTCATAAGGGGTCCTAGGACACAACAGCTAAGAAACATAAATGTAGGCATCATGGTCACAATGTTTTGGAAACACAACATAATTGAGTGGTATACCCAGACGATGCATCGCAACCACTACTCCTGTAGTTCTAAGTTGACACTGTGGGATCCAAAAACCAAAGATAAGGAATCTATATATGGTTTTTGGATCCACAGTGTCAACTTAGAACTGCAGGAGTAGTGGTTGTGTTGCATTTTCTGGGTATAGCATTCAATTATGTTGTGTCTCCAAAAAATTGGGACCATGATGCCTACATTTATGTTTCTCAGTTGTTGTGATACTTACATTTATGTTTTGTAGCTGTTATGTTTATTTGCATGTTCTTTGTGTTTGTCTTCTCTCCCTCGCATTGAAAATAAGATTTTTCCCACTCTGAATCGAGAATGCGTGTGCAACACAAGCAAAATATGCATGGATAGTAGGTGGAGTTGAAAAAACACAACACATTTACATTTTTGCGATGGTCTATAACTTAAAATATGCAATTAAAGACCTCTATAAAAAATGCAACCTTGTGTTTTTCAACTCCACCTGATATCCGTGCATATTCTATGAGATTTCATATTGAACTAGGCTTCTCCTTCTGCATTGCCTGAAACCAAGAGATTGTCACAGTTAACATCTAAAATGGCATGTCTCATCATCACAACTAATCCACCTTAAACAATTGAATATGTTTGCTTGTATTAAATATTCATTAATCAAAATTTGAATAGAAAATGTATACCTTGAGTACTACAATTCACATTAGAATCGATGCCTCCATCGTGCTTGGCCTGTGCAGTATCAATATCCATAGGCTGCATTCCAATGTAAATAATAGATTTAGATGATGATATCATAGAAATGCCTAATTCATAGTCCATCATTTTCTCTTTGAAACACTAAATTAGGGATTTCTACGATATCCTCATCTGTATCTATAGCTATTGCCTTTGTTGTTGCAAGTTCTTTTCCCCTATTTGATATTTATCTTCAGGTGTCCACACTCATTCTGTTGGTTGTTTCCAGCTTCTCTTTGAGCTTTTCTTTGTTTTGAGAATAGTTTAACATTCTCTGAGAAACATAATTGTAGGCATCATGGTCACATTTTTTTGGAGACAATGTAATTGAGTGGGATACCCAGACGATGGAGAGCAACTTCTGCACCTCCAGTTCCAAGTTGTTCTCCATCCCACAGTGTCAACTTGGAATAGTTTCATCCCTGATGTGACCGTGATGCCTACAATTATGTTTCAAGAATAGTTTAATTAACATTCTCTACTTAACAGGGCCAACCAAGTGAAGGTGGAAGCTCATCTGGCCCCTCCTGGGAGCCTCTTATGACCCTTTACGACATTTTAAGACCCCTAAGATGTATTCTTAGAGGTCATAAATGGTCGTAAAGGGTCATAAGGGGTCTTGGGACACAACATCTAAGAAACATAATTGTAGGCATCATGATCACATTTTTTTGGAGACAACGTAATTGAGTGGTATACCCAAATGATGAAGATCAACTTCTGCTCCTCCAGTTCCAAGTTGACAATGTGGGATCCCAAGACCATAGATAAGGAATAAATTGAGAGAGTGGAGGAGGGGCATAACGAAAAAAATAATACAGGACAAACCTCAAGTTAAATGAGGCAACTTCAAACATTTTAATAGAATTCTATTAAAATGTTTGCAGTTGCCTCATTTAACTTGAGGTTTGTCCTATATTATTTTGGTCGCTATGGCCCTCCTCCGATCTCTCAATTTATTCCTTATCTATGGTCTTTGGATCCCGCAGTGTCAACTTGGAATTAGAGGAGCAAAAGTTGCTCTCCATCATCTGGGTATACAACTCAATTATGTTGTCTCCAAAAAATTGTGACCATGATGCCTACAATTATGTTTCTTAGCTATTGTGAAATCTACATTTATGTTTCTCAGTTTTCATGTTTATGTGTTTGGGAAGACATCTTTCTAGCCTGAGCCTAGATCCTTAGGCAATTAGCTTATAAATAATGTAGATGACAGATGAGCAATTAGCTATCCAAGAAAAAGCCCATAAATGAACTATATGTACCCCAATTAATGTGCCCTCTATGTGTACCCAAATGATATATTTGAAACAACAAGGGTAAGGCTAAATTTACCCTTGTTGTTTCAAATATATCATTTAGGTATGCGCAGAAGGCACAGGAATTGGGGTACACACAGTTCATTTACAAGATTTTTCTTGGGAAGCTAATTGCTCAGCTCTCATTTTCTTCATTTATTATCAAGCTAATTGTCAAAGGATCCAAGCCTAGGCTAGAAAGATGTCTTCCCATTCTGTTTAAGCCATATTCCTTGTTCTTGTCAAACTTCCTTGGTATAGTAGGCCTGCTCTCTATAGTACTCTTCTTCAGCAAGACTTCATACCATGTTGCGCTCAAACTTCAGTGAGACTTCATACCATGCAACGTCCATAGATTACGTTCAATGCGTTATTTACGCTTGTATTTGTGGGAAAACTCTTGAAAACATGCAAAAGAGATTGCATTCAACCATGCTGTTTACATGACACATGTAGTTTACCTCCAGCCTAAATCAGCGTTAAATCATGTGATTGATAGTAGATTGGGGCTCACCTGAGCCATAAACATGAAGAATTATTCTAAAAAAAGATGTAAACCATATATATGTGCACTTGAGGAAAAGAGAAGTTATGTCATATCAATATTAAAATATTAGTTACAATATGAAAATACTAAACTAACTAATTCCCAAGTTCATGTCTGCATATGGTTGCAACAAATTAGATATGTGATTACAATACATAGAAGGCATCGTAAAAATATAATTTCAGAATTTTCCCTAGCTTGACACATTTTGCACTCAAATCCTTCATCATGGATAAGTGGAGATGGGTGGATAGATGCAGATGAGTTGTCATCAAATGAACTAAAGTATCCGCAACCATTATTTCCTTGTGATACCCGATCTACATTAGTTTTTATATTATAATGAATAGTATTTACATTAGAAACTTTAAATATATACACATTAGCAACCCTTTTTCGATTAGGGCAGCACCAAAATTGTTGTCCAAGGTTGTTCAATGTCCATGAAGTCTTCAACACACACTTCCCACCACCACATTGATAGTTTGGCACATTGACAAGAGTCATCGAACCTATATCAATAATGCACCGCACCATCGTTACTACATTTATTATTTTTATATGATTATTTTTATAGTCCAAATACACCAAGGAGTACCATCAGAAATATTAACCATTTACAATAATGAAAAGTAAACCTAAATCAAATAGCTCATTTTTTTATCAGCATGTGTAGTTTGTGTGTATATGAAAAATGAAAGAAATATGAAGCTGAAATAAAATAGTGAACAAAATAGTATTCCACATAGAGTGAATGAAATATACCATCAAAATAAGGTGGCAAAATCTTGTCACGAAGCATAGACATAGGAAATAAAAAAGGGACAAAAGACAAGAAATAAGAAAAATCATTACGACTATAGAAAAATCATTTATACTATAATAAAAAAAAGTAACACTCTTTGTCAACAATTTCCAAAATCATTAGGACTATAAATGGATGGTTCTGATATTGCTTTTCCATTACAACAATTGAGCATTCATCATTTGGTACTTCTTGGTGTATTCCATTTAAGTTTTTTAGTTACCATGTTTATGTGCATGTTCTTTATGTGTTTGGCTTCTCTCCCTCGCAAGGGATATGTCGATAGGTAATTGATTTGAAAGCATAATGATTTGACAATCTTTTTTCAGGATAGGCGTAATCATCCTGCCAACCTTAATTAGCAACATTGGTGTCCTATCATTGCACAAGTGCAAGACGGTAAGGGTCTATTCAAGGAGGGATGAAAAAAAGTTCATTTTAACCTTGCAAGGGAAGAGGAGAGACAGTCCAAATAATTCTATGGTGACTGTCCCAAACAATAGACAAATGATGGAATTGCTAACATGTTTTCTTTTCATGTTTCTAACAAGTTTTTTGCGATCAGGCTAGTGTGGTCACAATTGAAATTGTGAGTTTCTCTTGGAATTGAATAGTAGACTTTATCTATTGTGAAAAAAAACATATGTAGGATTATTATTGTCACAAAGTAATTATCTTAGCATCAACATTTCACTTCTAATATAACATGAAACTCAGGGACATTGACCTATATGAAAATGATGACCTTATATTAACCATGACCATGATGTCATTATCAAATCATGTCTTATGTATTTTATAAATTATTAAAATACATACCAATGGATGAAATTCGTTTCCCCCTTCAATGTGACCATGTTGCCTACAATGTTCCTCAGCTATTTTTATTAGATATCTTCGAGTCTTTAAGCCCTTACAAATTTTGCAAGGACAATAACATTTTCCATCGCCTTTTCTTTTTAAGTTAGACCACAGTCTAGCAATTATCTCCCTATTTTTTTGTGCGTTGATATCGTCAGACATGGTCTTTCTTGAATGGAATGACTCATTGGTGGAAGAAGGATGATTTGTTTGCAACCTGCAGATACAAATCATTACCGAACAACCATTTTATCAACTATAATTTTCTCAATGCAAAGGGACATTTATCATACCAAATCAAAGTTTAGAAATGTACAGTTCTGATGCTTTGCCATTACAATAGCAATAGAGGGTGTATAGATAGAAAAATAGTTGTAAAGAGTAGATTTAAATAAATAAAATCAGGTAAATAACTAGGGAAACTGAATAACATTGTAGGACTCCTTACCTCCATATATAGGCTGCTCTTAAGTAATGAAAACTCAAAGAAACCTCTCCTAATCATATGAATACAAGCATGGATTTTTTATTTCATTGTTAACTTGAGCACCCTATTTCAAATAGAACATTATCATAAAATCTCGTAGGCCTTAATTTTTTGTATTTTTTTAATGACATTAACATGGTAACTTTCCAAAGTTAAGCACCTCCAATAATAATCCCAAGACCATTCTTGTGGCTTACCATAATGGCAACTCATTTCTTAGTTTCCTGAACTGTTAAATTGCCTCTACAAGTCCATAGTACTTCCAATATTAGTAATCTATCTAGTTGTGAGATTTTCATATCTGATCTCTTAACATATTTGCTAGAAGCCCTCATATTTATCTCAGTAAGAATAGTTGTGGCATAGGATCCTTCAACTATTTGTGGACCCTTTGTCTTGTAAACAATGACCAATCTTTCAATCAAATGCACCTTATGTTTGACGTGTTGTGGTAACTTTCTCATTGTAGTGACAAATCTATTGTTTAAATCAACTATTATCTCATAGATGCCCTTTTTGATAGTGGTAAGTTCATGTATAGAAAACTTGATATCGATCAGATCCCCATATTGTAATCTAAAAACACTCATAAACTCCTCCCAAGAAATAGTACTACTGTCTAGGATATTTTTGTACCATTCTTTGGCACTTTCTTTTAAGGAATTCACAAACAATTTTATAATGGCATCCTCATTGTTTGTCTCATATTCATGTGTAGTATTGATGAAATAAATTAGATGTTCTTCCCCAATTACTCCATTATTACCTTGAAACATATGAATCATTCCTTTTATTTCAACTATCGGTACAGTTTTATGGACATGGTATGACTATCCCAGAATGACAACATTTTGGTGAGTTAATTTGTTTGTGTAGAAGTATGAATGGATTGGATCAATGGATTGGAATGGATATGGGAGTATAGAAGAGTTTAGAATGATGTTAGAGTTTCTTTTGGATGAGAAGGCAAAGCCATAGTGCTTAGGGGAATAGTGTGATGACTGTCCCAACTAGAGAATCCCTCATATTTCTCTCAGTAAGCTGAATAGATGTTGCATAGGATCCTTCAACTATTTGTGGACCCTTTGTCTTGTAAAAAATGACCAATCTATCAATCAAATGCACCTTATGTTTGACATGTGGTGGTAACTTTCTCATTGTAGTGATGAATCTATTGTTTAAATCAACTACACATGAATATGAGACAGACAATGAGGATGCACAAACAGGAATGATTCATATGTTTCAAGGTACAAAAATCTGCTAGATAGATAAAGGGTCCACAAACAGTTGAAGTATCCTATGCCACAACTATTCTTACTAAGAGAAATATGAGGGCTTCTAGTAAATATGCTAAGAGATCAGCTATGAAAATCTCACAACTAGATATAGCTGCCCTAGGCAAGCCAGTTTGCATAATTGGACAAGTTGAAAGGTGCCATGAAGAACCTATAATATAAAGTTGTGATTCTCTAGTTGGGACAGTCATCACACTATTTAGAAGAAATATGAAGAAATAGTACTACTGTTTAGGATATTTTTGTACCATTCTTTGGCACTTTCTTTTAAGGAATTCACAAACAATTTTATCATGGCATCCTCATTGTCTGTCTCATATTCATGTGTAGTATTGATGAAATAACTTAGATGTCCTTCCCCAATTACTGCATTATTACCTTGAAACATATGAATCATTCCTTTTATTTCAATTATTGGTACAATTTTATGGACATGGTATGACTGTCCCAGAATGATAGTATTTTGGTGAGTTAATTTGTTTGGGTAGAAGTATGAATGGATTGGATCAATGGATTGGAATGGATATGGGCAGAGTATAGAAGAGTTTAGAATGATGTTAGAGTTTCTTGTGGATGAGAAGGCAAAGCCATAGTGTGCTTAGGGGAATAGTGTGATGACTATCCCAATACAGCCATAACAGGACATATGGAACTTAGTCAGACATATTGAGCACTTTAAATAAATAATACAATGGAAAAGAAAGAGGAAATAGCTTTAAATCAAATTTTTAATTCAGTATTTTTTTTAAATGCCAAGTTATTGGCTAATTCTTTTAACCAAAACCAAATCCAAATCCAAGTGTAAGTCAAAAATCAGCTTGCCAAGTACTCATCACATGTTCAAATAACAAAATGATTTCAAACAAATATTTTCATTTAAGTAGGAAATCCTAAACTTGGTTCAGTAGAGAAGTTAGCTTCACAAAGCTAAAAAATGAATATTTGTCTAAGAAGCCAAACATTTTCCCACCCTGCACACACTCAGACCAATTTAACAGAAAAGAATAAGCTATTGTTATCATATATAAACGTCTGAGTATATGTTTGAATATGTATAACAATAAACACTTACATTGCTATCAATATATCTTTTTATTTGAATGTCAATTTTTATTGTCTAAAAAAACTATACATGCACACCTATGATTCTCTATAAGAAAAATATGAATAATAGTCTTACGTTCTCAATTATCTCCACCAGAGTGAATGGTCAAATGTTTGTTAGTTTCAATATAACACTATGTAGCTACCTTTATAATAGCTATTTATAAACGCTACGAAGCTACCTTTATAATAGGTATTTATAATATTATGTGTCATGAAGTCTCTTTATCATGTTAAAATTAACTCTCCATATTGCTAGCTGTTGAAATGTCAATGCCTATGTGTGTGCATTTACAGTCACACATTTGTCATCATGTATAATACCAAAAACCTAATGTTTGAACTAACTTACCAAAAAAAGTTAATAATATATGCCTCAAATCAACATTAAATTTCACACAATTCTATGTTCCTCAATTCTTACCTTTAAAAATTAAAATTTATGAGTGGGTTGTGAAATGAATGTCTCATCAATGATGTTCCTAAAATATAGTAGCAAGAACTTTGGTATCCTAGATAATAGAAAGCCAAAAGGCCACTCCAGGAAACAAGGTGTCAATATATTATACAAGAACCTGAGAAATTAAAAAAGAATGGGAAATTATTTGACTTTAATATTGCCAATAAAACATTCAGATTTCACTTAGAGTTGGGAGAAGTGAGAAGTGAAAGGAATGTTAGTATTAGAGGAATGCTCATTCGTGACAAAGAAGAGCTGGTCTAATATTGGAGAATGCTTGGCTCATGTTGGTCCATAAGGGTCCACAAACAGTTGAAGGATCCTATGCCACAACTATTCTTACTGAGAGAAATATGATATGAAAATATCACAACTAGATACAGCTGCCACATGCAAGCCAGTTTCCATAATTGGAAAAGTTGAAAGGTGCCATGAAGAACCTATAATATAAAGTTTTGATTCTCTAGTTGGGATAGTCATCACACTATTTAGAAGAAATATGAAGAAATAGTACTACTGTCTAGGATATTTTTGAACCATTCTTTGGCACTTTCTTTTATGGAATTCACAAACAATTTTATCATGGCATCCTCATTGTCTGTCTCATATTCATGTGTAGTATTGATGAAATAACTTAGATGTTCTTCCCCAATTACTGCATTATTACCTTGAAACATATGAATCATTCCTTTTATTTCACCGGGGATTGTGTTTGGGTAATTAGAAATTCCAAATAAATCCAATTCATGTCTATATATTTATGCTCCTATAGGGTGTTTGAACTTTGAAAGAAACAAACCTTTGAGCTCGTATTCAAACTTGATGTCTAGGGTTTGGCACATTTCCAAACCATTGATTTCACTACTGAGTACTGAACTGCTACTGGCAACAGTTTTATGGAACTTGATCATTGTTATGGTTCCTGTGTTGTTGTTGATTTCTATTTTATTGTTTTTTATTTTCTCTCCCTTCAATAGGATGCACTAGCTGTCTATTTTATCAAGAATCTTGTATATGCTCTTGTGACCTAGCAAGTGAAACATGATATGTGCGTTTGTGTTTAAGCATGCCAAAAATTCTCTTACGTGCATCCCTTAAATCTACAAATGCATTGGTTATACCAGATGTACAATGTCATGCTACATCCTAAACAATGATATGTGCATTTGTGTTTAAGCATGCCAAAAATTCTCTTACGTGCATCCCTTAAATCTGCAAATGCCTTAAATCTACAAATGCATTAGTTATACCAGATGTACAATGTCATGCTGCATCCTAAACCCTAGTCATAGCCTTCATAATTCTTGGTCATAGCATTTACAAACCCTAGTCAAACTGTAGTCACCACTAAGAATTATGAAGGCTATGACCGACATGGTATTGGTGGAAATTTTGACCAACACAGGCATGGTTTTAAAAAAAACAAATTTTTCCTTCTATACCCCGACCAACCTAAACCATTTTCATTAATGGTCGATAATTTTCATAGAAAAATGATGTCAAATGTACTAGTGTAAGGCCAATTTGATGCCAATGACTAATGCCTCATATTCAACCATATTGTTTGTACATGGAAATAATAGCTTATATGATTTAGGGATTGTTTATCCTTAGGGAGTAATCAATAGTATTCCCTCTCCTAAGCCATGTTGAGTACAAGAGCCATCAAAGTATAATTTGCATGTTTTTGCTTCAACATTGATTATCTCTGAATCTATAAATTCTACTTGAATAGGATTTTCATCTTCTAACGATGCCTCCGCTAGTTGACTTGCTATGAATTTTCCTTTGATTTCTTTTCCATCCACATACTCTATATCAAATTCACTCAACACCATGACCCATTTGGCTAATCTTCTTGTCAAAACTATTTTTCTTAGAAGGTACTTTAGTGGATCAATTTTTGCTATGAGTTTGATTTTATGAGATAACATATAATGACATAGATTTTGTGAAGAAAAAACTACTGCCGAACATGCTCTTTCTATGAAAGTATAATTCAACTCACATTTCACCAAGGTTTTGCTTGTGTAGTAAATGGCCTTTTCTTTTCCATTTTCATCTTCTTGAGCCAAGAGTGCCCCCAGAGAATGTTTTGTCACTGAAATATACAAAATCAAGGGCTTTCCTCTTATTGGTGGCATCAAAGTGGGTGGATTCATTAGGTACTCCTTGAGTAATGTGAAAGCTTCTACACACTTATTATCCCATCTAAATATTGTGTCCTTATGGAGGACTTGAGTAAAAGAATGACACTTTTCCATTAATTTTGATATGAACCTTCTGATTGACCAAATTCTCCATTGGAGTGATCTCATTTGGCTTATATTTCTAGTTACCCCCATCTCCATTATTTCTTTGAATTTCACGGGGTCTACCTCTATTCCTTTAGCTGAGACTATGTACCCTAGCAACTTTCCAGATTGTACTCCAAATGCACATTTATTTGGATTGAGTCATACTTTGAACTACTCCAACCTTGTGAATATATTCTCTAGAATAGGTAGATGTTCCTCCCTTGAGTGGGATTTTGCAAGTATGTTATCCACATAAGCTTATAGAAATTTATGCATCATATCGTGGAATATGGTAGTGATGGTTCGTTGATAGGTCGCTGCCACATTTTTAAGACCAAAGGGCATAACATTCTAACAAAATGTCCCCCATGCACATGTGAAAGCTATTTTATCTTGGTATTTGGGTACAATTTTTATCTACTTGTAGCGACTAAATCCATCCACGAGAGAGAAAATTGAGTGACCAGCTGTCAAATCCACTATAGCATCTATACTTGGTAAAGGAAAGTCATCCTTCGAACATGTGAGATTGAGATCTCAGAAGTCCATGCAAATTATAATAAACTTGTTTGCTTTTGAAACAGGCATAGTGTTTGATATCCACTCGGCATAGTCAATTTCTCTTATGAATCCCACTTTTATTAACTTTTCTAATTCCAATTTGACAAGAAGTGTTATGTGTGGGTGCATTTTTCTCAACTTTTTCTTGACTGGTCTCACTCCTTTGATATTCAAGTGATGCATTATCAAGTTTGGATCTAGTCTCGACATATCATTATAAGACCACACAAAATTTAGTTGCCTTTGAAGAATTTTATGAATTCCTCTTTTCTTCACTTGATAATGATGTTGTTAGATGTATAACCTTTGGCTCTGATTCTATTCCAATGTTGATATTTTTTATTGGTTCTATCAAAATAGGTGATCTATCCTCATAATGTTCAGGAAAAGTATCCAACTTCTCTTCCTTAGGTGCCATAATTGGGTTTTCACATTTAGAAATGTTCTTTATTTCTTTCTCTTTTTGGTCTAATACTGCCATGTTGTGGTTTTCACCATTAGACTCTTTTAAATTTTATTTATTTTTAATTTTTTTTCTCTTATTTCTGAACTGAGAGATTGGATACTTTCTTTCATCATTTCTTCTTGATATTCATTGGTAGAAGAAGGTTCAATCACATTTAGGTATTGGGTCACCAATTTTCCATTTAGGAATGTGGGAAGGGTAGTGGGTTCTATTGAGTCTCATTCAATGAGTTTTGGATATACAAGGGATAAGGGATCAATGTTTTGATTCAGATCGATAGGACTTAGGGACATGAATTCATTGGAAGGTTCAAACATTGTATCACTTAAGTCAATAACATGTGCTTCTTCTAAGTGTTCTAGAGGACTTGGGTCAAAATCCTCCTCACTTGAATCCTCTTGGGTTTCTTGTGGGTAAAAGTTTTGTGGATTAAACCTATTGCTAGATCTTTCTATTGTAGGTGTCCATGATGGTATATAGTTTTCTCCTACCCATTGAGTGTCTTCGGCCTCTTGATTTGGAACATTTTCTCAAGATTATTGATTAGAACTTGAAGCTTGGTCAGAACTTGACCTTGAAGTTATCTCTTGTTTTTTGCCTTTGTTAGGGGAATAAGTGTGAACTACATCCACCTCTTTATCTTGGAAAGATTCACTTGATAATGAATCCCACTCCCATTTGTTAGAATCTTTATCACTTTGTGTGTCTAATTGTAGAATCTGGTCATAGAACACGAGGTGTCTCTTTTGAGTATATCCTTGTTCAAGATACCCCAATCCTAATTTTTCCTTGCTATTCCTCCAAGACATTTCTATTGGTTCAATCAACCCTTCATTTCTTCTACCCAAAGGTCCTTGTCCTTTATAACCTATCTTTTTCATAATTTGAAAACCTTTGCCATATTGATGAGTAGGGATACTAATGTTTTGGATTCTTTTCTCATGAGAACTTAACTCATCATCTTTATATAACCATTTCAAAATTTCATTGTCCTCTTCATCCATGGATGAAGAAGTACTAGCCCTTACAAGATGGTCATTGTATTTCTGAGGTGGATGTAAGCTAGAGGGTTTCCCATGGAACTTTGGAGATAGTGGAAGATCCACCATAGCTAAAGAATATTCTCCCACACTATTCTATTTGATTTTGCATTATTTTTCAAAATTCTTCATCATGGTGTCCATTTTCTTGTAATGAGCCTCCTAATTGGTATGTATTTGAGTAGATTTTTCTTGGTTTTCTTCTTATTCTTTATGACTTTCCTCACTAAATTTCTCTTTTCCCTTAGCCGATGTAGCTAAGTTAGTGTGAATTTGATGGTTTTAAACAACAATTTTTTCTTCCTTTATATTTTATTTTCCTTTTAATGAAGGAAGGTCCTTCAAACTTTGTCCTTGTTCTATCTTTGTTGATGTAGAGCCTTCTACATTGTGAGGGACCAATGAGTCATTTATGGGTTTAATGTTATTACAATATTGGAATGGATTTAGGTCTCCACTTACCATGACTTCTTGTCCCATATATGGAAATTTAAAGCATTAATGGTACATCGAGGGTACCGCTTGCATTTCATGTATTCGTAGCATTCCTAATAGGATGTTATAGGTTAGTTTCAGATCTAGTACTTGAAAAATAGTCTCCTTTTTCATAGGACCTATTCAGATAGGGAGTAATATTATTCATTTGGAGGCTCTCTCTTCATCATTTTAAGCTTTGATGGTTATTCTTCTCTTAGGGTCTATAGATTCCTCATAATACC
Source organism: Chamaecyparis obtusa (assembly GCA_027943335.1). Taxonomy (NCBI): domain Eukaryota; kingdom Viridiplantae; phylum Streptophyta; class Pinopsida; order Cupressales; family Cupressaceae; genus Chamaecyparis; species Chamaecyparis obtusa. The sequence continues at coordinate 414,604 of BSBK01007377.1, forward strand.
CTAAGGCTTTGACAAGGTTCAACGTTCAAATATTTAGGCCAGCTCCTCCATCAATGAGGAATCTTTTAACCCTATGATTATGGACCAAGACCTCGATATGTAATGGAAATTTTTGTGGATGATTTAAGGACGTATCATCTTTCTCAGAAAAGGATAAAAAATGAGGTGTAACTAGGTGTCCTACCATATTTTTAAATTTGTCCACATCCAAATTCAAAGGAACATTGGTTTCAACAAGGGCATTGTCCAAGATCTCTTTGTGAGTAGGTGAAAGTTTGAGTAACTCCAAAATAAAAATTTGCGCAGGAGTTTGTTGGACTTGATCTACCAAATTGTATTGTTTTGATGAAGAGGAGGTTTGATTAGGTAGAATGATTCTAGGGGCACCTCCTGATAAGGTAATTTTAGATGCTTGTCCCCTAGTCATGACATTAGATGCTTCCTCCTTTTGTTTTTCCTTTACCACTATCACATTGATTGTATTTTTGTGACCACTTAAAGAGTTTATGGTATTATCATAAGTGTGAGAAAAGTTTACTTTTTCATTACCCCTCTTGTTATTTTGGTTGGTGTTTGATGTTTCTCCCTTTTTCTGATTCAAGATGTTATATAACTGAGAGGGGAGGTGAATCAGTCAAGTCCACTTATCCTATAGTCCCAAATCTCCCAGATGTATATATTAAAACTTTTCAATCATATAATAAACTCAGTAAGATATCGACTGTGCCCTTACTCTTCATCTACCGATTACCAGTAAATTAAATACTATGTTCACCGATCTATCCAGTTATAAAATGTGTAAAAAAAAAAAACAATTCAACACATCATACACATATAACACAGATTTTTAACGTGGAAACCCTGTTAGGAGAAAAACCACATGGGACCGGTAACCCAAAATAATTCACTCTTCTGAAGTGAGCTCAGTGAGGAGCCAAGCCTATTAAAGGTTACAAAACACACTGTGAGGTGTGACCTAGTTAGATGATTTATCACTAATAGTTGTCCTTTGACCATGCATTCACTATGGAGTCAATAAGAAAATAATCAACATTCATTGAATGTCATATTAAAATACAGAATATTGTTAAGTCTCACTCGGTTAAGAGATTTATTTTTAATAATGGTTAAATTGATACATTAATGATCTGATTCAAATACAACTTTGATTTACAGATTTTCATATCTATGCTAAGCTCAAAATACCTCTGATCAATAATCAATTCATTCCTTCATTTCCTCCAACTTTGTTTCACTCGGTATATGCTTCTTTGATGCTTAGTGTTGTTTGCAATTCTGTCTTCAACTAGTTTGATCAATGGTGCATGAATATCTCTTTTCACATGAATTCTCTTGCAACATCAAAATCCTAGACTCAATAATGAATCTCATGTCTCCTTATATAGACATCATAAACCATTTTATTTTCATCCATAGATTTTGCCTCTTAATCTTCACCATTCATTTTTCCACTTTAACCTTCCCTGACACTTGTGTCATTAACATGTTGCATTTTCCTTCATTTGATTAATCTTGAATTTTTTAAGCTGTTAGATCATCATAAAAAACATTATCTTCTACCTTGGAATCATAAGCAATTGTCTATCTTATCATTTTTAGTCAGCTGTTATAAAATCCATTTATTTCTTTCACTCGGTCAATAACTGAATGCGTTGGTGATTACTAGCTTAGTTAATACTATACTCGGTATACACTACACTTGCTCAGTGTATACATAAATCTTCATTTAGTGACGACACAAACTTGTTCAGTCCTGGTCTTCAATACATAAAAAAAGCATGTAATACAATCAAGTCATCAACATGATGCCATAGATTCATCAATAAGTTACCCAATGTATACCATAGCCATATCTTTCATATCCATCTCATCTTTATGTAAATACCTCATTCCTTTACCATTTTCCTTCCTTAGATGTTTGTAACCATAATGATAAGTACAGTCAAAACTAGTTGACATCAATGGAAATACATTGACTGATTTAATTATCATACATATAATTTAGTAGCTCGGTGATCATCAATCACTGTCTTTCAATTATCCATTCTTTCATTCAAGATATTCAATCAGTTGTAGGTTATCACAAGAAAAGGTTCTTAAAAGCCATGTGATATTTATTGTTTTGAGGTCCTTCAACCTTTATGGTACCATCATGTATTAGGTCTTGGACTAAATGCTTAAGTTTCATGCATTCATTGGTTTTATGTCCCTTGTTTCGATGATACTCACAATGGTGTGCATCATTCCACCATGTGGGTTTAACTTGAGGTTCATATGGCCTTGATTCGGGCAGAACAATGATTTTATAGGCCAAAAGTGTTCTCAAAGAATTTTCCAAGGGTTCACCTAGGAATGTGAATTTTATTCTTTGAAATGAAGAAAAGAAAGACTTAGGCTTGTTTGCATTCTGATTGTTGAAATGGTTATTTTTGTTGTTGTTGAAAAGATCCTTGGTCATTTGATTGATATTATGTGTTTGATTTGACCTTCTCGATAAGTTAAAAGGGGTAGCCTTTAGGTTGTGTGCTTCTACAACCCCATCATTTACAAGGTTCTTATTGGTGTTTTTCAACCACAACCTTGGTTTATCATTGATGTTGTTGGCTCCCTTGTTATTATTATAATTATTTAAGTTATTGTTGGTGTTGGTATAACCTTTTTTTTCTTTAAACAATTTACTTTCTCCTATTTTTACCAACACTTCTTCAATTTTTATCCCATTTTAAATGATATTTTTAAATGTGGGGGGACATTGAACTTGGAGTTTATTGTTCATTTCCATGTTTAGGTTGTTCAAGAAAATATTCATCTTTTCCTTTTCAGGTATACTTGGAGGGTATCGTGTGAAAACCATTCTCTATCTTTGGAGAAAACTTAGAAAAGGTTCACCATCTCTTTGTTTTGTGTCTCATAGGTTAAGCATAGTGATTCCATGCTCTATATTATAGGAATAGTGAGTCACAAATTTGGAGGCTATCTCTTCAAACATTTTGATTCCTTGTGGTAACTTTGAAAACTACTCCATGGCTTGGCCTCCTAGGCTTCTTATAAATAGCCTCATTAAATAAGTGGTATTGTGCATGAATTCTATACTCAAAGCACAAAAATCCCTTAGGTGGTCTTGTGGGTCTAATTTACCCATATATTTTTCATATCTAGGGAAGACCACGTTGGGTGGGAAAGGTACCATAACCAAGCTTCAATCAAATGGAAATATGCATAAAGCCTCAATGTAAAAGGGTTTTGTTTTGGTCACTTTCTTCATGGTGTCGATTTATGCTTGAAACATTTTAAGTTGTTTATTCATTGTACCTTATGGATTTTCCTCTTCCTCATCTTTATTTAACGTTGTGGTATCGTAATTAGGAGGAAGTTTGACCACTGATTGGGCTAGATTAAGGATGTATCTTTCCTTATTTATTTCTAAATTTTTTTCCATTATCTCAATGAATTCAGGATCTTGGGAAGCCCTATTAGCTTTATCTTTGGTTGTTTCCTTTGGCCCTTGGTTTGCTTGGTAAGTTTCTCCCTAATCTTCATTATTGCCTCCATGAACATAGTCATAAAATTTGTTGTTTCTAGCCATCAGATTGACTCTTTCTTCAAATAGGTTAGGGAGACTATCTTCTTGTTCTTGAGTTTCAATCAAAGGAGTTTGGAATACAAATTTTGGGACCTCTTGTATTGTGAAAGTTCCATCTTCTTGTAAGGATATTTTCAATTTATGTGATCTTGTAAAACCCGACATCAACAAAGGTTTGATTCCAATTGATTTTCCCCTATTTGGTGATTGTTCTTTTAAGAAGATATTTAAAAGTGTAAGATGATTTTCAATGGATGTTTCTCATTTGATATACATAACTTCAAACAAATAAACCACAAGTACACTTGTATTTTTAACCCTCTAAACACAAAATGTTTAAAATGTATCGAATGTTATCATGGGTTTTTGCACAAGAAGTAACTTCAAGCAATCTACCTATTTGTCAAATTGGTTCATAAACATGGCTCTAAATAGGTATGATTTCTAAGTTAACAAGGTACTAGTAATGATTTCATTCAAAGGAATATCAAGTTTCATCCCACAATAATTAGGGGCTTCCCACCACTGGTATATCAGATTTTTGCACAATCCCGAAGGACTACTCGAGGAAGTTCGATACTTGATATCCTTTTGTCACTCACCCCATTAAGGATGAATGCATTTTATTTTATAGTGGGTTGGATTATTGTGGAAAAGATAATTGTATCCCACTTTGGGATTTCCCTCTCACCGACCTTGTTAAGGCAAATTCTCAGGAGGCAAGCCCACTAAAGTTCTAGCATGTTCATTTGAAAGAGAATAAATAAAGTGAAAATATAGGTTTAGGAGTTTGATTCACCAAAAGGTGAAGAGCATATCCCTATTATTCTTCACTCCCAAGCACAATTAACAATGTTCAATTTACCAAGCCTTCTAATCTAATGGGAATTGAGTATTTCTACTCTTGTCCATAAATAATAGGCTTTAAATTTAGTGCTTATTTATTCCTTATCATTTCTTTTAATCAAGAACTCTAGTAGGTTTGGCATCTTGATTCACTTAAAAAGTGAAGAGCATAGGCCTACTACCAAATTTCTCAAACAATATTAGGCTTGTAATTACTAGATTCAAAGTGAAAATGCCACAATTTAAGCAAAAATTCACAAAAGGATGATGACTTACCTTATTTCGAAGCTAGCCAAAGGCTAGGGGCATTTTTGATTGAGTTTTTTTTATCAATTCACTCACCTAGTGGTGATTGTTCCAGCTCCTTTGCATCCCCTTCAAAGTCGTTAGTCCAACACAACCAAGAAAAGTGAACAAAATCAAGCAAAATTGAACTTTAAGCCTCTCTTTTTACATTTTAACAAAAATGATGAAGGCATTAAAATCCAATTTAAGGATACAAATTTCGATTTGTAGGATTCAATTATTTTCACATATCATTCGTAATCCTCACCTTCCAACTTGGAATCCTCCATAAAGTTATTTATGTGGACTATGTTCTCTCTTTTGAGCATTTTTGCAATGACTTTATCCTCTCTATTATTTTGTGTCTTTGGTTTTTTTACTTTTTTATGTCTTGCCATTAGAAAAACACAAAGAAAACATTTCCAATTGTTAGATTTATCAAATTTGCAAAACAGTCAAAAGCGCTGCAGAAATGATTAAATGTGCTATTTAAAGCCTTAAATGCACAAAAGAAAAAATTGAATGCGCTGAAATAGAAATTAAATGCACTACTTTAACAATCAAATGCACATAAAGAAAATATCAAACACATTGGAGGAAGTTTTAGATGCACTTCATAGTCAAGGAAAAAGTGCCGAAAGAATGTTAGGCAAAAGACAAAACGTATTAATGCATTGTTTCATTGTGTAAATGTGCAAGGCTTTACTTAAAATGTGCTATTTTAGACCTCAAATGCACTGCTAAAATACTCAGATACGTTGCTTTATGTGTAAAATAGAGATATTAAGTCTAAAATCCTAAATTTCTAACAAATTTTTTGAAATTTAGATAAATGAGGCCTAATGCCCCATGGTGGGCACCATTTTGTGTACTAGGAATGTACCTTCATAGGGTTAGTTTGACAATAATTGAACAAAATAAACTAAATTACCACAATTAGTGAGCTATTTAATGCAAATAAAGCCAATAAGAACTCTATGGATCTCTATTTAAGTATGCTAATGCTAAGCTCTCAACAAGCCTCCATTAGTGACAACCTTAAAATGAGAATGAAGCTAAATGATTAAGAATTCAAGCCTATTTTACTCAAAAAAATGCTCAAATTATGATAAAATACTTTTCTAGCTAAAATTCTCAATAGCTTTGATGCAATTCTCAACTGTGTGGATCCATTCTCCTAATTTTAGCCTTGCTTTTATATATTTTTTCAAGCATAGGGGGTGGAGTTGAGTTAATCGTGATTGAGTTTGAGTTAAGTCCATGGTTTCAACTTTAGGGACAATTTAATTAGTTTGTTCTCAAAGCTTGGGACAAAGAGACAAAATGAGTAGTCAAGATGGTCTCACCTTATGAGTGTTTGAGATTCAATCTTGGATTGATCCATGCGAGCCCAATCCTTAATTCCTATTGGTTAAGGTATTCTCCTCCCATGTGGTGGCCAAGGGAAATTATGAATTAATTAATTGAATTTAATTGATTTGTTTAGCCATGTGTTTCCCTTAAATGGGTTGATTTGATTTTTAATTGAACTATACAATTAATTAGATTAATTGCATAATTAATTAGACTAATTGCATAATTAATTAGACTAATTGCATAATTAATTAGATTAATTGCACAATTAATTGATTTATCTTGATTTATTTGATTTAAGTGGCTTTATTTTTTAAATAATGTTGGATTTTGGCTTGATTACAATTAATGCCTTGATTTTGCCTTAGTTTCTCACTTGATTTAATCTTGACCATTTTCAGGTGATTACACATGTTAGGATTAGGTAATACTGAGAGGGGGGGTGAATCAGTATTATAACACTTTACCTTAAACTTCAACCAATTGTAAATAAACCATATTAATGCTAAAATGAAAAGAACATAAATACACAACACATAACTCATTACACTATGATTTATCTTCGAGGAAACCCTAGCCAAGGGAAAACTCCAGTGGGGATGGTACCCACAACTATGCACTAAAATATAGTATCATTGTTACAAGATCTACCCTTGTTAGGAGATGATTATTACATAGTACATTTCCTTGTTAGAGGAATACAAAAACCCTATTAGGGGTATACAAAAACCCTGTTAAAGGTGGTGAGCTTACAACTCTTACAATCATAATACTGTCACAAAGTGTTCTTCAAAAGTGAACAATACAAGTATCTGCTATGCTTAGATAGTTCCAGTTATAGCTCTGTCAAACATTGATCTCGCATCTACTCTCTTCTCTCAAATTCACATCCATCATATCATCATCACAATCACACACACATCACTTCCACAAAAACACTCTATACTTATATTAATTATGCCATCCATTTGACTCTCAAAATACATTAGAAAACATAATAATTACTTATGCAAATGATCAATATAGAGTCAGTGATCTTATATTACAAAAGTGTTGGTAATATACAACATCCATCTGACTTAGCGTGTTACCATACCAACCTACCTTCCCTCAATCATCACGACTATTCATATGCCTTGTTTCACTGATTCTCTATCTTTGCATACCTTCATATTACCGTATCTTACTGATCTCATCACCAAAACACATGCAACCTTAACTAAAGCTTATACATATCCTAAAATGTCTTCCTTTATCTTCACAAGCCATAATACATCATATATTATCTTCACTGATCAAAATAGTACTATAGAATACTGCTACTCTAATTTTGTACTTAGTCATTTTCACGACTGAGTCTCCAATACCAAAAACTCTCTGCATGCAATCACTCCAGCATAAGTGTTTCCATAAATGACAACCCTTAAGTGATTCCTAGTGCTCCAAAACATCAATTTCAAACAATCTCCCCCTTTGGCATTGATGACAACACTTAGTGAAAAATGACTAAGTGTTAGAACACTCTCTTCCTTCTACTTCTCTATATACATATTCTCCTCTTTTCTTTTCTTTTCTCTTTTTCTCTTTTTTTTTAATAAAAAAATTATTTACTTCTTTTTCTTCTTCTCACTTTTTCTCTTCTCTTCCTCTTTTCATTTTTCTCTTTCTCTTCCTGTCCCTTTGACATCAATGGAAAAGGTACTCACAAAATTTCAAAATTCTAAGCACAAAAGACTTAGTGCTTACTCACCAGATATAGAATGTCTTGGAAGGAGTCTTCCAAGGTCTTTACTTCATCAACCCATGACTTAATTAGAAGTTCACTAACATGGATCTGTTTATTCAGTGCATAAGATGCTATTTCTACTTCCTTCAGCTTAGTGGGTATATCATTTGTCATTGTTCCTTCTATTTTCTCTATATCTGTGAGATGAGCTTCAAGAATTAAAAGCTTAGGAGTGATTAGACTCTTTATTAATCAAAATATTTCCACTACTCTCACTTTCTCCATATTCAAAACACTTATCTTATCCAAAATCTTGGATGTCTATTTGTCCATTTCTACCATAGTTTGTGAAGAGGTTTCACAACTGTCCATCAAGCTATCTAGTGTAGCCCTATCCTTGGCTATGACATCTTCAATATTCTTCACATGTCTAGTAGGATTTATACAATAACTATATACCTTTCTTCCTTGTGCTACGCAGCTTCTGGCTTTAAGTGTAGTTGCTTTAAGAATGTCCAAGTCCCATGAGATGGACTAACAAACTTCCTTCAGCTTCTTTTCTAAGAACCTCTTTTCTACCTTATCCTCTGCGGTCTTCAACAATGACTCAAAATGACTGTCAAAGTTGTCCAATGCCAATCTCAAATTATTTGCATCATCCTTTCCTTGAAAGACAATAGGTGTAGGGAGTAATTTGTTCACTATCTCCACTGCCCTAGTAATCACCTTTACCCTTTTATCACCCTTTTGTACTGACCTTTCTTTTGCCTTAGCAAAAGCCATGAAGTATAACCTCATGAGCTCATCCTCATTCACACTTTCTACATCTGCACTCATTGGTTTGGCCATGCTTGTCAACAATAGAGTAGAGGAGGTGTCTAGTTCTTGTTTATGCTGAGTTCTTACCTATACTTTTTCTGTTCTTGTTTCTTTTACCTACTTTACTTATTGTTGTATCTCCTTCTCCTGTACCTTCTCTTCCTATTTTTCCTATGTATGCTCTTCCTCTATATGTCCTTCTTCAACTATCATCGCATTGTCTAAGTTGTCTTGAAATGGGTCATTTATATCAAGTGAGGTGTCAAGGGTCATAGGCACACCAGAGATAAAGAAGTCTGGTTGCATGTTAGCTTTGCTTACTTGCTCACACACTTCAAATGTCTTATAACTTTCTCCTATTCCCAAAGGTGTAGGCTTGGTAGCCTTGGGAGATGAGGTCTTCATAGGCATGTCACTCATAAGGATTTGGTCCAATGCCTTTTGAGTATCATCTATGACTTCATCATACTTTCTTGCCATAATCTTCACCAGTCTGGCCTTAGTCCTTAATAAAGGTTTTAGTTCTTTGATGATTCTTTCCCTCTCTTGTATAGAGACTACCGATAACATATCTTCAATAGCCTTGTTTCTTATGTTCTCATCCTTAGATTGTGCCAACTATTTTCTTATTTATAACTTGCTATACAAGTCCTTAGGGATACTTCCTTCTATTTCTAACAAATTCTTCTTGGAAATTAACAAGTTCACAATTATAGTGTCCTCAATTATTTCTGGATTTTTAGGGTCATACCTTTGATAGTATCTATTTATAGTCTTTAGAATTTCCATCTCTTATCACCCTCTTTTCTAACATTTGAATGTCTGGCTTCCACAGATCTTGTGGTCTCTTCTATACTACTTTTTCTTCTTTCATCTATGTCTCAGCTTCTACCTTTTTCTTCTTAGGGCTGATTTGTTTGGTAGATCTTTTAGATCTTCTAGGTGTGCTTGTAGGTACAACTTATTGTGCATTCTTCTCATGAGTGACTAATAAATATATCACACTAGTTGGAAGATGTGACTAATAAATATATATATCACACTTATTGTGCATTCTTCTCATTAGTGACTAATAACTATATCACACTTTCAATCTTTTCTGCTTTAGAAGGAGGAGGTGCATCAATTTCCATGTTGGAAGATGTGTCTATCATCTGTGTCCTTAGTTTCTTTAGCTTCTCCCTAGTGATTCATACCTTCGCAGTAATATCCTCAACTATTTTGTCAATCTTTCTCTTCCTAGTCCCTTTATCCTATTCTTCTCTAACTTTTTTTGAATTTTCCTAGTATGTTCCCCATCTCTCTTTAGATGTGTCTACTTTAGCTACAAGAACATTTTCAACTTGCATTTTGAGAACCTCATAACTGACCTCATACCCCATAGGGTAGCACCATTTCTTCCTAGGTTCAACTGCCTCAAAGCACTCATAATCAGTTTCAACCATGAAACAAATTGTGTCTTTATATTTTTCAACTATTTCCTCAGGTATCCTATATCTCCCCTTCATTTTCCTTTGAAGGATTTTGGTCATTGCAAATAGCTCTCCATCTACCAAATTCTTATTTTGTCTTTTGTAGCTCTCATAGATTTGTATACCAGTAGGTACATCATCCTTCCATGCTCTAGGGTACATTCCATAAAAATTGTGTACAATGTGGATGTACATATGAACTAGAGGTGAACCAAACCTGAATTCCTTTGACTTATCTTTCTTTATAACCTTCACACTTTCCAAAAACTGTTGTGCTAGAACTTCGCATAGGTTATATTTCTTGTTTTCCTTAACCATTCTATATGCCATCATAACTACTCCAACTGATATAGAGTTAGGCCTGCTGCTGTGGAACATCTTGTAACCTAATATCATTGCCACCAATCTTACATCTTGTTGAAAGATGTCATTTACTGTCATTTCTCTCTTATCCCACTTAGAATGGGTTAGGGTTTCTTCTTATTTTCTGATGTTTTTCTCTACTACTAGGAGCACTCCAGTATTATCCAATCCGGTTATCTCATGAATCATTTGTCCACATTTCTTAACTGGTTGGTCTCCAATCCATATAAAATGGTCATGGATTCTGCTTAGGATTATCTTGAACCATTCGATTTCATGGAAATCATTTAGTAGGGTTAACTTGATAATGGACTAGTCTTCCAAATGTTTAAACTCTTCTACCATCTTTCCATATGCTTCTATCATCCTATCTAATTCATTATAGATATCAACATCTCCTATAATCTCATACTTGCAATGTATATAAGCCCTAATGTCCTCAACATGTAACACACTATAAGGGGTTTGTGAAAATGCTCCTTCTGGATCATCCTTACAAGAATTAAACATTTTTTCTTAAACTTGTACCTCGGTCTATCAACAAAATAAAAAATCATGGGTGCATCCATTTCTTCTTGAAGAGTATAAAGTCTAAATACCTTTGATATGCTAAATTCTAGAACTTTTGTTCGAATTGATCACACAATATATCTTCTAGATAGCTGAAATGCTTCTTCACATTGCTCTCCTTGGTCTCTGATAGTCAAATGGTGTAGAAATGATATTCTTCAAGCTCTTTTATCCATTGTAAGTTGTGTAAGTGCATTAATCATAGGTAGCTCAACTTCGCACACTATCCAATCAAATAAAATCTCACAAACACAAGATATGAATCTCCAAGTGCTGCAATCACAAACATAGACTCCATAGTATCTATATAAACCATATCTAAGCTCACATGATCTCATTCCATATAATCAATGGATGGATATAATCTATTATCTACATCCAATGCTCCCCCTAAGACCATGCGGCCTTCTAGGTCGATGACTCAATGAAATCATCATGCAAAGACATAGTAGCATATACTGTCTCTCCTTGAACCAATGCCTTATTGAACTCTTTTATCTTCCATATCTTCTCATCCTCTTCATTTGTAGATTTCTTGAAATGATTCTCGAACTCATCCATATACTCATTAAGACTTTTACCACTATCACCAACATTCTTCTTTATAACTACAGGAGGTGGTCCTCTTGGTCCTCTTATGTTGTCCTCTCCATTGTATCTAAAAAACTTTTCTATGTGTCCAAGGTTGTTGCATTTGTAACATGTAGGTGGTCTCCTTCTATCCTGATTAACCTGTAGTTTAAAATACCTTGTAGTATGCCCAAAATTACTACATTTGTGGCATGTGATCTTGGTTGTAGATTCTTCTCTTATGTAGTCCTATTTATATCTAGACTGATCAAGTTTTCTACATTCTTCTTTCTTATATCCATAATCATAACAATTATAGAAATAACTAGAAAAGGGTTTGAAAGAATTGTTACCTCTGCAATCTCTTTTCATGTGTCCAAGTTTGTTGCATCCAAAGCATCTACCTCTAAAAGTCTGATCCGATCTCTAGGTCTCTCAAGAGTAGGTCTTTCTTTAGTCTTTTCTTCATGTATTTCTTCATTAGTCTTAGAACATTCTGCTTCATTGAATCACACTCCAGTCATGTCTCCTTTAGGTTTCTGTCTTTCTCTTTGTTCATCAATTTTATCACCGCTCATGTGAAAATTCTCAATATGCAATTTGGATTGAGTGAGTTCTCCTTTTATGATCTGATTGTAATTCTCCAATGCCTGACACTTATCCTTGTAGTGATCAAGTTCACTCTTCATTTTTCCTATCTACTCATTTGCTTCTTTTAGTGACTCTTCAACTTTGTATCTTGCATCCTTTTCATGTTGAATCTCTTTAATCATCGGAAGATTGATTTGTTCTTTTTCCTGCTCTAGCTTCTTTACTTGGTCTGATGTATCATTGTTTGAATCCTCTTTGATTTTATCCCTAAGGTCTTGTTTCTGACTTCTTGAAATTTCAAGCTATTCCTTTAGTTTCTTGATGAAACCTTCTGCTCTTCTCAATTTGAATTTCAGTTTGCCATTCTCAACCTTTTCTTTGTCAAGTTCATCAAGTGTTTCTTCAAAGTTCTCTTGCAAACTTTCTGAATCCATTTTGATCTCCCTTAAGTTGTTAGGCTTTCTCTCCAAGGGAAAATAGATCTAATACCAATTGTTAGGATTAGGTAATATTGAGAGAGAGGGGGGGGGGGGGGGTGGTGAATAAGTATTACAAAACTTAAACTTAAACTTCAACCAATTATAAATAAACCATATTAATGCTAAAATGAAAAGAACATAAATATACAACACATAACTCATTACACCATTATTTGTTTTCGAGGAAACCCTAGCAAAGGGAAAACCCAGGTGGGGATGGTAACCACAACTATGCACTAAAATATAGTATCCCTATTAGAAGATCTAGCCCTGTTAGGAGCTGATTATTACATAGTACATTTCCTTGTTAGAGGAATACAAAAACCCTATTAGGGGTATGCAAAAACCCTATTAAAGGTGGTGAGATTACAACTCTTACAATCAAAATACTGTCACAAAGTGTTCTTCAAAAGTGAACAATACACGCATCTACTATGCTTAGATAGTTCCAATTATATCTCTGTCAAATACTGATCTTGCATCTACTCCCTGCTCTCAAATTCGCATCCATCATATCATCATCACAATCACACACACATCACTTCCACAAAAACACTCTATACTTATATTAATTTTTCCATCCAGTCGGCTCTCAAAATACATTACAAAACATAATAATTACTTATGCAAATGATCAATATAGAGTTGGTGATCTTATATTACCGAAGTGTCAGAAATATACAACATCCATCTGACTTAGCACATTACCATACCAACTAACCTTCCCTCAATCATTGCGACTGTTCATATGCCTTGTTTCACTGATTCTATGTCTTCACATACCTTCATATTACTGTATCTTGCTGATCTCATCACCAAAATGTGTGCGACCTTAACTAAAGCTTATACATATCCTAAAATGTCTTCCTTTATATTCACAAGCCATAATACATCATATATTATATTCGTTGATCAAAACAATATTGCATAATACTGCTACTCTGATTCTGTACTTAGTCATTTTCATGATTGAGTCTCCAATACCAAAAAATCTCTGAATGCAATCACTCCAGCATAAGTGTTGCCATAAATAACAACCCTTAAGTGATTCCTAGTGCTCCAAAACATCACTTGCGAACAACACATATCATAGGATCCACCACAACCACTTTTTATGGATCTAAATGTTCCAGTGGGGCAAGTTGAAGTGGAAGACAATACCAACACTAACCATAAGGCACAAAAAGAGGAGCTCAAAGATATTCAAGAACACCAAGGATAAAATGAATTGCAGCCAAAGGTAATGAAGGAGTAAGATGTCAAATAGTACAATCTTCATTTTGTTCTTTAGAGGAATTCAATAGGTTAGATTATATTGGTTAGGGCTATAGATATATAGCATGAAAAACCATTTTTGTCTATTTCATCAAGATCATATATGGCTATTATAAGCCTTTTTTGTATTTTTTTATTTCTAAACTATTTATAATATTAATATATGTCATGCCTATAGACATTTGCCTTAAAAAAACATTATTAATTTTTTATGTTATATTTAATTATATGATTATAATTATAATTAATTAAATATTTATAAATTTATAAATAAATTAAGTTAGAATTATTCTTATTCTTATAATAATTTTTAATTAAAATAGTAAATTTAATTATGAGTTTAAATAATATTAGATTTAAGAATTAGATTAAAGATTGAGTTTATTATTATATTTAACTACTAGAATTTTAATTATGTAAATAAGTTATAAGTATACTATTTTTAATCTAAATTAGAATTTTTATTATAATTAATAGAATATATGTTTAATTAATATAAGTAAGATTTAACTTTGTAAATTAGAGTCAAAATAAAGTTAGAATTAAAAATAAAATTATATAAATTATATAATTATATAATTTTAATAGCTGATTGGCTCGCAAATAAAGGTGTGCTCTTGGATTGTGGGTCAGTGGAATGGGATCAAAAGGACATTTTCCAGTTACTCTGTGCTCATGACTTGTTGGATTCATTTGATATGGAAGTACTTTCCCCGCAGTCATCCAATTAGCCCATAAGTTAATGGGTTGTGGATTTTTTTTTTGGAGATTTTGAAGCTCACAATAGGATGGTCTTCTTATCATTTTGGTTTAGACTTTGGGTTGGGAATCTTAGTTCTTGGTTGTATAGGTTGGGTTGCTGGTTATATAGGTTGGATATATAGTTTTTTTATGCTCTTGACTGTATAGGGCGGGGTTGGTAGTCCTTTGTATCTTCTCATATCTGTGGACAGTAAATTTTGATATTTGCATTGGCAAGGAAGGGGGGTTTTCTTCCCACTTCTTTCCTCTCGGAGCCTCACCAAAGCAGTTAATAAAATATAATGGCAATGCCATTTTTGCAAAAAATAATAATTTTTTTAATATATATAAAATATTATTTTGACTTATCAATTGTTACTTTAAAATTTAAAATAATTATAAAATATCTATGAATGATTTAATTAATTATATTATGATTGTAATTCGTTTCTATACTTATTTTAATGTTTTAATTAAATAATTTTAAAATTTTGGTTAGGCAATTATAATTAATGATTTGCTAGTTGGAAAAAAAATATGATAATCACCACAAACCTTTGTAATTGTAAAATTTTGCATTGACAAAAATAATGAAACACGTGATAATGCACATGAAGAAAAATATATTTGTATGCAAATTAGCCAAATTTATATCTAACAAAAGTAATGCTCATTAGCAATAATGAAGCCTGATATTAATGTTTCTATGGGATCACATCAATATCTACAAATAAATGATATGAAACTTATAAATATAAAATTAATTTATATATATTTAATTTAAGGTTATCAACTTGTATATACTCTCTCTCTCTCTCTCTCTCTCTATTGCAAACATACCATAAGTTTATTGGTAATGGAGTCTTATTGTCTTCCTAATTGAAAGGTTTTATTTTAATCATGCTTGGACCCCTATAGATGAATGCATAATTATTTTGATGTTATCACTTTTTCATTTAGACTATTGTTGCAAAGAAAATGTCACTTTCTAAATGGCATACCAGTTGGTCTCATCCATTGCACAAATGTATCCAATAAATAGACCAATTATTTTCTTGACTAACCTTCCACACTTCTTCGACATACCCATTGCACACCAAAGTAAAATGACTATTTTAAGATATTTTATGCTAATTATTATTTTTGAATGTTAAATAATAAATGAAAATATTGATTTATAAGCTCAAAAATATTCAGATTATTTGAATAGTAGTTATATTATATTCCTTTATAATCAGTATTCTAAGATTGAAAGAGCTGAAGCTATGAAAGCTTATGATAGTTAATTTCAATAAAAAGTTATTCCTTTATAAACATAATTGATGTTAAAAATAAATAACATGATAAACCATTTGAATATCTTATTCAAAAAGTTGTAACAAATTATTATTTTAAGAAATAAAAGAAAGGCATGTATACATGCAAGAAAATCATTTAACTAGAGGTTGTGGAACAAGAGTAAATCCATGTTTCATGGCTGCATTCCATACGAGATCAATGTGATCAACATTAATTGCTCCAACTTCATGATTCTCGTAACCTTCAAGTGCATGAACAACTCCTCCTGCATGGCAAGCGTATACTACTCTTCTAGGCTTTGTGTACTACACATACAATTGATACAATTTAGACATATAATCTTTCATAAATAATCATAATTTATAAAATTAAAAATACATTTATTTTACCTCACAACAATTGACTCCTTTAGCTTCTTGTGGAAGAATAAGTGATACGGAACCTCTATATGTGCAATCACTCCTGAATTCAATTATCTCAGGCAATGTAAATTGATAAAATTGAGTTCCTGTAGGTGCCCACTTTTGATCTTTATAACTTGCCCATTTTCCTACAATCCATGTCTGCACAAAGTTTAAATATTATAGTACTCATATAAAATAAATAATTGACCACTTTTCATGAAAGATATATCCCATACATATCTATCATTTAAATAAGGTTTATTGTGATATGCTTTTTAATAAATAATAAATAAAATATTAACATCTAAATACCTTGTTAGCATTTGATATTTTATTTTCTACATAGTATGTAATAAAAAATAATTTGACAAATGAACTTGAATTTTAATACCATTTGGATTCATACAATAGCTACAACTAAGCTATTTTATTCTTGATTTTAATTTCTATAAAATAGTAATAGCTAAATAATTCATTTAACACCTCTATAAATAATGTATTGGCTAGTATTTTAGAATTTCTTCAATTAGGCCTCCAAATATTAATATAAAAAAATATTTTTCATTTTATGATTTTATGTAGTGATAAACAATTTAAAGGATATTAATCCAAAATTAAGTATTTTAACAAATATAAACTTACAATAATGTAGAACAACAATATTGATATACATCTTCCAACCTCTCGAGCTTGATGGAGTGGAGAGGAGTAGAGTGAGGGTTTGAGCATATGATGGCGAATTGCAGGGGTCTTGACTACCTTTTTTGGCTAGTGGATCCTTGATGGTGGTGGTAAATAATGATCATAATGTAGACTTTATGGACGATGGTGCAAGTGTGGGTCAGTCTTTCACAGATCAAGAAGATGAGGATAGTGGATCACCTGACAAGAATAGGGAGGTCCATGTGGATCTTGGGGATCTTCTAACCTTTGACAATTTTTTTGAGGGAGACAACCTATCTTCACACAAAAATCACCCTATTGGCCCAATCAATAATGGAAATATTTTTAAATCTAGAGGATTAGATATGGACTTTAGGGCTCAAACCAAGGAGGCCAAAATTGAAGTTAATGGGGATGGTTTAAAATTGAGGAAAGGGGGCTCATATGATAGGGTAAATAAACCATGGGATTCCCTCATTATGGTTAAATATAGCAGAAAATATTCTCTAACCCAAGTGGATAACATTTTAGACCCTCAAAGTGCTAAATTTTCTATTTTAGTTCCTGATTTGGTCATTGACCATAACATTTTATAAATGGATTTTTTTTAGTAGGCAAGTTTATGGGTCCTAGACCCAACATAGAAGTTGTGAGGGCTTATGATAGGATATAATGAAGGCTTAAAGGTTATGTTGAAGTCTAAACTCTTTCAAAAGGATTTTTTACTTTTCTTTTTCTTGCAAAGAGATAATCTTTTCTATTTTATGTGGAGGGCATTAGGTTATTGATAAATCCTCTTTGGCTTTAAAGAAATGAACTCCTAATCTAGATTTATCTGATACTATTTTTGAGGTGGTTCCAATATGGGTGGGATTCCCTTACTTACCTATGGAGCTCTAGAACAAGGACATTTTTAGAGGAATTGAAAGCTCTTTTAGGGAGCTTCTATCCATTGACCAATGATGACAACCAAAAAGAGGATGGTCTTTTCTAGAATCTATGTTGGTATTTCTAAATCTACTAATTTTAAAACATCTTTTGAGATTGTTTCCAAGTCAAGCTCATGGATTCAGTCCATGAATTTTGAATTGTTTCCTTTTGTACACTTTCTTTGTAAAAATTCAAGGCATTAGGTGAGGAAATACCCTTTAAAACTTCAAGAAAAGGTGGAGAAGATAGTAAAAGTTTGGAAGGCCAAACCCAAAGAAGGGGGTAGTAATCCTCAAGATCTTTTAGATGTGACTATTCAAGAGCCTATGATGACTAATAATGGTGAAAGAGGTGATGAGAATGGAAGTACTAAGGAAAAATCTCAAGAGTATGAGGACACTAAATAAAGTAGCTTTTGTGCTAAGAAGATTCATACACTTATTTGACTTGATGAAAACATTTTAGTCTCCTGGAAATGGTGATCCTAATAATGGTGAGGGTTTACCTATTTCTTCTTCACTAATTTCTAACTAGAATTCCCTTGAGGTGGTAGTTTCCACTTTTCAGAACTCGGCTATAGGAGAAGAGGTAATGGATACAATTTTTTTTTTGTCCTTAATCAAAATATCAATAGGATATATTTGGACTCACAATCCTCCAAAAGTGCCACCATGGATAGGGAAATATACTATGGTAGAGAGAATATGAGCCAAGAAGAAACTGATATGGATGATGAAATTTCTTTTACTAAAGTTGAAAGAAAAAAGGGTAGAAAAAAGGTTCCTTCAATGGGAGTGTCTACCAAGAACAAGTCCAAGGTGGATCATGGGGTTATAAAGAGCTCTGAAATAATTTTTTTAAAATGGCATATGGAAACATATTTTCTTCAAAGTATTTTTGATTGGGCTCAAAAAACTATCCCATATATTTTCTTGAGTAGCACCCCTATTAAAAAATGAAATTCATGTCTTGGAATATTAGAGGGCTAAATAGATCTCATAACAAAGATATTTTGTCAAATTTGTTTAGGAACCATAAACCAGACATTATGGGGATCCAAGAAATGAAAAATGTCTAAAGATAGAGTGGACAAGATCAATCTATTTAAATTTTTTGGGGTTCATAGTAATAGTTCAAACGGAGCTTTAGGTGGTATTTATACTTTTTGAAATAAAAATTTTATTTCAAGTATTTTAGTTTGGGAGGATACTAACCACATAGCTATTAGATTCATACATATTAGGGATGATTTTTGTTAGATCCTCTCTAATATCTTTGATCCCAATAACAAGACATCTAGAAGAAAGTTTTGGAAGAACTTGGCTTCTTTTAGATTGAATTTTCCTAAAGATAATTGGATTGTGGTAGGATATTTTAATACTCCATTGTATGAAGATGACAAGTTTGGTGGATCTCAAATCACAATTGATAGTAAATTGGACTTAATGAATTTTATCAATAACCAAGGTCATCATGATTTGGATCTAAAGGGAGCTTCCTTCAATTGGACCAACAAGAGAAATGGAAATGATCTTATTTAGGTAAGATTAGATCGGTCTCTTATCTCAAATGATGGTTTGTTCACTATTTTTTTTAAACTTTGACTGCTCTTTCTAGGATTGGTTCAGATCATTATCCGATTAGTTTTGTAGTGGAGCTAGTTTTTGGAAAGATAAATTTTCTATTTAGATTTGAGAAAATATGAATATCCCACCCTCTATTGTTTGATAAGGTTAGAGTAAGGTGGAGTATAAGGGTTAGTGTGATGGCTATGTTTCTGGTGGCTAAGAAATTGAGGGAAGTGAAGGATAATATTAGAAGATGGAACATATAAAAATTTGGAAATATTTTTTCCTCAAAGGATTTCCTTCAATTGGAGTTGGAATGATGTTTAGGATAAAATAAAAAGAGACATGTATATTGTTTATTACTTGGTGAAGGAAAATTAAATTCTTTCAAGTACCATGAGGTTATTTCAAAGGAAGCATAATTATGGAGACAAAGATCCAAATATATTTGGTTGCCAAGGATACAAATAATAGGTATTTTCATTTGACCACTCTTAAATACAGAGATTGAAATTGAATCTCTCATATTATTAAGAATGGGGCCAAAGTGGAGGAGGAGGAAATGAGGGTGAAGGCCATTTGATTTTTCTCTAATCTTCTTATGATTAAGGATAGTTTGGATGCAAATGGATAAAAAAAACTTATTGATGTTACTCCTCATATTATGAGTGAAGAGAATAATAAAAGGTAGGTACTATGCCCCCAATAGAAGAAATTTAAAAATTTGTGTTCTATTTTGGAGAAAATAAGGCTCCTAGGCTTGATGACTTCCCAATGTTCTTTTTAAAAAATTTCTGGGAGATTGTTGCGAAAGATGTTGGGAATGTGTCGAAAGAGTTTTTTGGGTCAAGGAAGATCGTAAAGGAATTAAATTATACCTTCATAGATATCATTACCAATTTTATTGGTGTTGATTTATTTTTTATGTTTTTCATCCTATTAGCCTCTACAATTCCATTTATAAAATCATATCCAAGGTTCCCACCTTCAGATTGCTTTCTTTTTTCCCACATTTCATTGTTGTGCAATGGAATGGTTTTGTTCCTAGTAGGAAGATCTTAGATTCCATTATGATAGTACATGAGAATATTCATTCTTTGGAGGTATCAAATAATCAAGGATTTTTTTCTAAAGCTAGATCTTTCCAAAGCCTATGATTAGAGTGGTTTGGAGCTTCTTAATTAAAGTCATGGATGTCTTTGGTTTCAATAATAAATTTCTAGAATTAGTGTGGCAACTCATTTCTTCATAAATATCTTTAGTAATTGTTAATGGTTCCCCTTACCATTCATTTAAGGTGTCTAGAGGACTTATAAAAGGTGATCCTTGGTCCCATATTCTCTTCACTATCATTGCTAAAAATCTTAGAAGGTTTATGAATAAAATAGTTATGTTTAGGTATATCAAAGGCCTTAAACCCTCCTTGGATAATTTGGTTTGTTCCCACCAACAATTCATGAATGACACTATTATTCTTGGGAGTTCCTTTTTTGGAGAAGCTAGATCTCTTAAGACAATTTTAACAGTGTATGAGGAAGCCTTAGGGCAGAAACTTAATCATGCTAAAATATCTCTTTTATTTTTCAACACTCCTCAGGCTCAACAAATGAAGATTGTGTTGATCCCTAAGTTTTTTTGTCTATTAGTGTCTTACACTTAATCATTTTCTAGGCAATGTTGGTTAGTCATCACTGCGACTGAGTCATCATGTACAAGCAGAGTTAAGTATAGACTTATATATTGTACATTTACTGAGCAGTAGTTATTGCCGAGCAACTCAGAAGGTCATTGAGTACTTTAGTAATAGTCGAGAAATCTTATGAAGAGTTGTGTAGATATGTTAGTTCTAAACACTAGGGTATGAAGAATAGTGATTGCTGAGTGCCAGAGATTTCAAACGCCGAGTAAGATAGATTTGATATATGTGTTTGTAATGACACAAACACTTAGGTAAACCATTTTGGCCGACATCTACATTATATTTATTTTTTGTTGAGGAAATCATGGAGGTGATTATGCTTTAAATTTATAATCATTGATCCCTATGTAATCTATGGAACCAATCAGAATTAGGGAATGCTTAAGTGGCATAAGCAGACAATCTAGATCATTGATCTTGATTCACAAAGTTGATCTATTATTTATATAAGATGAGATATGAACCCTAAAATGTAACAGTATGATGAGAAGAGTATAAAAGGGATTTCATACATGCATAACATAGAAGTGTTTTGATTATAAGAAGAAGAGATCAGTGACCAAGCAGAGCAGTGAAGGAAAGAACACATATATATTTGATAGAGGAGATCAAATCTACATTGGAAGGAGAAGATCTATTATTAGAATGATAGTGAAAAATGAAGGATCAGGTACTGAATCATTTTAACAGGTGAATCAAGGAGAATCTCTTAACAAAGTGGTTTTGACAGACCTAAGTAAATCTCTTAACCGAGTGCTTACTTCATTGTAAGTTTAAATCCTTTTGCAAGGTAGATTGTATAAGTCTTAAAGATCTTAGCAAGGAAGACCCATCACAGGGTAGATCATTATTTTGTGATCAAACTTTGTAGCCCTAACAGGAAAAATTTAATACTATAGTAGTGAAGATTTGTGGGTGTCATCCCCACCCTAGTTTTACCTTTCAAGGGTTTTTGGGTAACCAAAATCATTGTGTTATGTTTCATTTTCATGGATGAAAATTAGGATGTTAGATCTATTTTAGTATTAAATTTTATGTTTATGTTATGCAAGTAAGTTTATGTCAAAATGGAATTATTGGTAGATATATGATTCACCCCCCTCTCAGTATCTCACTTTTCCATAATAGATTTCCAACAATTGGTATCAGAGCTAAGTCTCTTGAAGAATTATAATAACTTGTGAGTCAAAGATCTTGAGATGGAGGTTTATAAGTTGGGAAAGACCATAGAGAATCAGAAGATTGATATTCAACTTGTAGTACATCAACTTGAAGTATCTAGAGATGAACTGAATAAATCCTTAAGAAGAAGAAGAGAATTGACAATACAACATAATGAAAATCAATACCAAGAAGAGGATACTAAAGGACTATTTGATAGTGGTAACTCTACTGAAAGTGACAAAGCTATAAAATATTTGCTGGAGAAAAACAACATATTGAGTGAGGACATCATAAATATGAAAAGAGAATAAGAAATACAATCAATAAGACTTTGTGAAGTTGTTGAACAAAAAAAGAAAGCTGAAGAAGACAAGACAATGGCCGAAGAAGATAAAAGACAAATATCTACAAGACTTGATGAAATGACATGTGACATGCAAAGGATGACAAATAATCAATTGGACATGGTAAATGAATTGCTACTTTCTAATCAAGAGTTGGGAAGGAAAGATGTGGAAATCAAAAGTATGAGATCAAAAAACAACCAACTGAAGAATGAACTAAGATATGAAAAAGAACTTAATGAAAGGATGAACAAGCCTAATGAAGATGTGAGATACTTTGAAGAATTGTTAAGGTCACCTAGAAGATCCAGTGATACATCTGGACTTGGACATGATGAGAACCTGTCATCCACTGAGGAAGGAGAATCATCAAAGAGTGGAGAACAAAGGAATGCAAAGCCAAAGAATAACAAACCTACATGCCATCATTGTGGAAAGTTAGGACACACAACTAACATCTACATAAGAAAACATGGTAAGTATAATCCTAAACCAAAGTTCAATGGATATTATTTTAATTGTAAGAAACATGGACATCAGGTACATGAATGCAAGACAAAGATCAGTAATCTACCTACCTCACCTATATTTCAAGGACATTGTTTTAACTGTCAGAAATATGGACATAGAGCACATGAGTGTAGATCCAAAGCTAAGTGGACATCCAATTAGCAGACCAAAGTACCTAGGAAAGGTAACACATACAATTGGGACTACAATACATGGTATAGTTGTCATTATTGTGGAAAATATGGTCATATTGGAGAAAACTATTTGAAGAAACATTTTAGGGGTAAATCCAAGAGTTGGATGAGAGGGAGTCTAGTTTGTTACAAATGCAATAAGATTGGTCACTTAAAGAGAGACTACAGAGCACATATACCGAGAAATGAATAAGTCAAGAATGAAGAAATTGTTGATCAAATGAGAAACCAGATGAATACAACATGGAAGAAGAAAGAGGAAGAAAGAAGTAGTGGAGCCAGTGAGCTTGAGGTCACCCAATCCAATGGATCAGGTGATCACACTACTTTGAACTAAGAAAAGAAGGTATGTGTGGATTTGAATCTTATAATGCTTTATTTTACATCAATTCCTAACATTTGATAAGCTAAAGTCAATATCTGCATAGATAAAGATGCATTAGGACATATTTGAGAAAGAAGCTACACTATATATTTGATGTCGAGCATTAGTATTTTAAGTTCATAGTGACCGAGTCACTAGTGTATACCAAGATCCTATGGTAGCCGAGATGTGATATGTACTAAGCTGAAACCAAAGGGTAGTATTGACCGAGATTATGTTAACCGAGTTGACATGAGATTGTTGAGACAACTTTATTTTACATAGAAAGTGTAATGGATAGTTATTTTGTGGAGTTTAAGAACAAAATGAGGAAAAGGAGTATGATCCCAATATCACCAGTAGAAAAGTATTATAATGACATATGTTTCCTAGTTGATATTGGATTCACATATGCACAATTAGTTACACTGAGGGTATCATGGCTTAGGCCATTACCTTATGAAGTGAATATACATGAGACAAAAATTGCAATTACAACCCTATTAGCAGAGGAAATAGATAGAAAAGAAAAGTATTTTGGGACATATGAGGAAGAAAAGTCCAAAGTAACCATGGGACTGAAATCTGCAACCATGGAAAGAAAAAGAAAGAAGATAGTGAAAAACCAAGAAAAGATGCTAGGAGAAGGTGAAGAGGAAGATGTACCTCTTGCATTGACACAAGGGTTAGGAGAGGACAATTCAAGTGAAATGGAAGAGAGTGAAGAGGAGGAGACTATAGTCACTAAGAAAGGCAAGAAGGCATTAGTTGTCGAGCCTATTAAGAAATAAATACAGAAACCTAAGCCCACTCCTCCTATAGTACTTAGACCTAGAACTAGGGAAACTTCTACTATTCCAGCTATCGAGCCACAAAAGAAGACCCCTACATTAGGGAAGAGGAAACTAGTTCAGGCTAAGGTTGTTCTGAGTAATATAAGGAAGAAACCAAGAAGAAAGCTAATCTTGGAAAAATATGATGATGAGGAAACTGATAGTGATGAGAATATCAAGAAGAAGACACTACTTCAAAGGAAGCAACTGACTGTGAATGAGATATGCCACAACATCAAGAGCACTGCTAGATTAGCAGGATTCAAACAAATCAAATTTGAGAAATTGAGCATTGGGGATAAAGAGAGAGTAGAAGAAGCTATGCTTGAGATGCTTTTTACATTTAAGATGACACCATTATAGATGGGGAACCTTACCCTTGAAGAATTGTATAAGAGGATCACTCAGAAATGGGAGTATGCCTTGATGGCCAAGAAACAAATAAGGGAGAGCACTCTAGCTCAAGTCATGCTAGAATTATCCCCTAATTACATCAACTAGTACATGGAGCAATATAGAAACTGATTTGTTCCCAAGCTCCGTGCATACTCCATTATACAACATAAGGTTGAAGATATTGGAAAAGGAGTACAAGGTTGTGGAAAATAATTTTTGGACTTATAGTTGACAAGAGTGCACAACCGAGTGGAGGTACATCTAGTAAAGTAGAATTGGACAATAAGGAGGATATTGAAGAACCACCGAATGAAAAGGAAACATGATAGAAGGATGAAGCTAGTGAATCATAGGATGTGATCACTATTGTGGATATCACTGAGGATACCCCAGTGAAAACAAATGTGTTAACTAAGAAGGAAATTCAAAAGAAAATACAAGCCGAGGCAGCCTTAGATAAGTTTCTACTGAGAACCAATCTAGTACTAATCCAAGTACAAGATTATCCACAAATTGAGAGTACAAAAACTATTGACACAACACTAGTTAGTCCCCATAAGGTCACAATTGAAAGTCAAGCCTCACAAAGTACTAGGGCCGAGAAACAAGACAAGTAGGCAATTACACCTGAGATTACACTTGCCAAGGAGAACAGAAAGATAAATCTGAGAAGACTCTTAAAGATAAAGTAGATCAGTCTGCATTAGTTGTGATAAGTTCTCATGTGGAAGATAAGGAAAAGGAAAAGACTGAGAAAGAGAAGGAAAAAGAAAAACTAGAGCCTAAGGAACAAGAGGCAATAAAATATCTTATACATATGTTGAGTGGAAACACACCAAGGAAGAAAACATAAAAGAAGAAGGAGAAATATCCTACCACACAGGTGACACTCGATGAAGTTATAGTGATTCCTAAGTGGGACACTGATAACTTGAACTATGAATAGATGCAAATATTGTAGGATCTTTTGAAGAAGAAGAGATGAGAAGAGAGCACCAACAAAAGAAAGTATTGCATGAGATCAAAAGTATTTTCATTGATGCCTTTGAAATGGATGATGTAAATGAATCTGCACCTATTTTGGAAAAACTTGTACATATTTTCAAGAAGGTAAATGATGATGACAGCGAGGCAAATGATAAGCTATTACAGTGGTCTGAGAGAAATTTTGAGACCAAGGTCCTTGACAAGGTTTCAATTGACATTGTAGTGAAACAAGTAGAAATTTGTGCCTTAGTAACAAATTTAGAAGCTGTGTAGAATGCCCATTCTTTGTATAAGAAATTATGAGCACGGATGCAAGTTCCAGCTCCATCCATTTTACCAGATTATTACATGCACAAGGTAGATTAGCCAAATTGGTGGCTAATGATGGAAAAATAAGGGCTAGAATAATTTCTATACAAACAATGTTGACACCTCATCTCAAGGTTATGAAAAAGGAGTTAGTCATGAAAAAACATTAGTATAGAAGGACCCTCATATTTCCTTTGCCGAGAACCTAGTTGAGCTAGCCGCTGAGCTAGAAAGAAAGTCACAGGTTTTGGAGTCTGTAAGGTCTAGTTGGGACAATGCATTAGCTATGGTAATGCAACTTCATAAACCATTTTTGGACAAGTATTTCAAAACCCCAACACCCCAGGAACTTCAAGTGACAAAAACAAGGGGGAAATGAAAATGACATGACGGAGTTTTAAAGGTTAAAAGGGGAAATAACATGACATAACTAGATATGAAAGAGGAAATGACAAAGTTTAGAAAAGCAGTAATAGGGAACTAAACACAATGGAATAATGGTATGACATACTATTTTTGTAAATGTATATATTTGGTTGTATGTCAAATGAGTATTATGTACATATATGTGTAGAATATTTTCAAGACCGAGTCAAAGTCTTAGGGAGAGTATTCATATAGGAGTTTTTCATATTACTAAGTAATCATGTAATGTAATGAAAAATTTCATGACAAAGTGTTTTTTCTACTAATGTCAAAGGGGGAGATTGTTGATCCCTAAGTTTTGTTGTCTATTAGTGTCTTACACTTAGTCATTTTCTAGGCAATGTTGGTCGGTCATCACTGTGACTGAGTCATCATGTATAGGCTAAGTTAAGTATAGACTTGTATATTGTATATTTACTGAGTAGTAGTTACTGTCAAGAAAGTTAGAAGGTCACTGAGTACTTTAGTAATAACCGAGAAAGATTATGCTGAGTTGTGTAGATATGTTAGTGTTGAGCACCAAGGTATGAGGAATAGTGAATGTTGAGTGCCAAAGATTTCAAATTCTGAGTAAGCCATAGTTGATATATGTGTTTGTAATGGAGAAAACACTTAGGTAAACCATTTTGGCTGACATCTAGATTATATTTATTATTTTTTGAGGAAATCAAAGAGGTGATTATGCTTTAAATTTATAATCATTGATCCCTATGTAATCTATGGAACCAATCAAAATTAGGGAATGCTTAAGCAACATAAGTAGACAATCTATTGTTGGAAACTACAATTGAAGCAATTGTTGTATTTTAATTGATGTCAAACCTTAACTGGTAAGACTATTGCTATTTAAGAAAGTACTATATCTATTTGATTGTTGCTAAGGGGAAAGGCAAATTTGGTAACAATAGCACCAAAGGAAAGGTTGAGTTATCTTGATATTTCAATGAGTACTTAATTATGTGGCACAATGATAAGATAATGTATTGTTTATCTAAGTATGAATGAAGACTAAACTGGTAGGCTTAACCGAGCACAAATCAAGAAATCTAGTTTAAGCCGAGTGATGTTAGTGTCAACGGAGCTAGTATATGTCGAGTAAATTCAGTGTTGAATGATAATTAGAATTAGTCGAGGAAATAGTTTTTGAGGTGATCGAGCTTTCTAATAAAGACCGAGGAGTTGAACACTGTATTGACCAAGCATCAGTAATTTACATTTGATGAAGAATTTAGATTTCCAGCCGACATCGTTGAATTCTTGGATTAAGTAAAATGTGTTGACTTTATTTATTGATTGTACAAAATCATTTAATGCACTATAAAACATTTTATTGTAAATCTATTAAGATATTTGAGATATTTCTAGAAGGATAGTTGAAGAACATAAAGTAGGAAGGATTCGATGAATCTGACCTAACCCTAAGATCTACGAAGGAGATTAAGCGGCAAAAGATGTATTGACCTAATTGAGGAAGTATTAAGGAAACCTAAGCTTGAGGTTAATAGAAGAGAGGATGCTGGAAGTGTTGTTGATGTTATTGACTGTACAAGCATAGAAGGATGAAGCAAAAGTGTTGTGATTGCTTGAAGAGAGTTTTGAGAAGATCAGTGATGGTGATGGTAAAGGTTCACAGTCAGTAAGCCAACATATGTGTACAGAATTGGATCTGATATTTGCAAAGTGAGTTGTATCTTTTTTAGATTAATACTACTACTGCTTTCTAACCATTGTATCAGTCAAAATCCTTTTAACAAAGGTTGACCTAACAGTCATTTGTATAAATCCTTTAAACAAGGTTTCATTATAATAAAGTGTATGTAAGTCCTATAACAAGGCACACTTTTAACAAAGTGGTTTAAATCCTTTAGCCGTGTCACACCTGATAGTGTGTTTGTAACCTTTGACAGGGTTGGCTTTTCACCAAGCTCACTTTAGAAGAGTGAACATAATAGTAACATGTTACAAAGTGGTTTTTCCCAAATTGGGTTTCCACAATAAATCCTAGTGTTGATACTTGTGTGAATGTTTTGGTTTGAACATTTCTGTGTTTTACAAGTTAGATACTATTGGATAAGTGGACTGCACTGTTATATGTTTCTATTAAGCAATCAGTAATGACTGAGTAGTTGTTGGTTATTGGATCTAATTTGTTGAAGAGTTTTAAAGTTTGTTTTATACATCTAGACCTAAGAACAACTGATTCACCCCCCCCCTCTCTATTGTTGTAAATCATATTAACAATTGGTATCATAGCTGTTGGTACTTACAGAGAACAAGTTTGAAGGTACTTGAAGCAAATGACCAAGATGTATAAGGAGGTACAAAAGCTGAATAAGGAGATCTTCCCTGCATGGAAAAGCTTGATGAAATTGAATCTAGCCGGTATTGGTGATTCTGCAAAATATTGCATTGAGCATGATTATGTCACACCTGTTGCACCTCTGACTACTGAGGAAATGAAAGCTAAACAAGAGCACAACCAAGCAATGTTGGAGATTGCATTTGCCCTAAATTATCCAAAATTTGAAGACATCAAAGACTATAGTAATGCAAGGCAACTATGGGACACCCTTGCAAACATCTATGGCGGTGACATAAATGTATTAAGAGAAAAAGCTGAGAGCCTGAGAGGTAAATTTGATGAAATGAGAATGCAAGAAGGTGAGAATATTGCACAATATTATGGTAGAATAAAAGAAGTTGTAAATGCTATTAGAGGAGAAAATGGAACTATTGATGATGAAACTGTAATTGGAAAAGTATTGAGAACTCTGTGTCCTATCTATGCCATCAAAATTTTAGCAATTCATGAATCTAGATGTAACCCTAACAATGCTCTTACTTTGGAAAGTTTGGTTGGTAAGCTTACTGCTTTTGAACTTTCTAACTATGATAACTTCACTATTGGTAATGTTGAATCTGCTTTTAAGTCACAAATGGTCCTGAGTAAGTCAAACAAGGAAAAAGAAAGATGCATCAGTGAAAGTGAAAGTGAAAGTGACAGTGACACATCTGATGAAGAACTTGAGGATCTAGAAGCTCTTATGGCTAGAAGACTGAAAAGGGGAAAAGGAAAGTACAAAGGTAAACTCCCTATTATATGTTTTTCATGTAATAAAGTTGGTCATATATCTACTAGATGTCCTGAGAGGGATGATAAGGATGAAGAAAGAGACAACAAGCATAAAGACAAAAGAGAAGATAGAGAATACCGAAGACACAAGGACTACAAAGGAAAAGGTAAGAAATCTTGCTATATTGCTGAGGAAGAGACTGACACTGATAGTGATGATTTTGAAATTGAGGTTGTCTATGTTGCAATGAAATATGAATTTGATGAGGATGAGAAAACTGCATTGATATCTTATGTGAAAAAAAATGATAAATGGATTATTGATAGTGGTTGTTCACATCACATGACTTGTGACAAGAGTAAGTTTGATACCTTAGATCATTATAAAGGTAGGAGTGTGAAATTTGGTAATGATGCACCATGTCCCATTAGAGGAAAATGATTGATTAAGCTGACTGATAAGATCACTTGTGAAAATGCTTATTGGGTTGAGGGTCTTAACTATAGTCTGCTGAGTGTTGCACAACTTAATAGCACTACCTACAGAGTGGAATTTCATCACAGGAAGACCAAAATATTTGATGCCACTGGTGAACTGATTGGAAGTAGAGAATAGACAAGAGGTAATTTGTTCTATCTAGACCTATCTGAAGAAACATGTATGATTGCACAACTTGATGATATTTGGTTATGGCATAAGTGACTATGTCATGTTAACTTTGATAATCTGGTAGAAATTAGTAAGAAAAAGAAAGTGAGAGGTCCACCTAGATTGAAGAAACTTGAGAATGTAATGTGCAAATAAAGTTTTGAGAATACCTTAGATTTGGTTCATACTGACCTTTGTGGACCGATGGGTGTACAAAGCTATTGTGGTGCTAGATATTTTATCCTGTTTGTTGATGATTATACCAGAATGATGCATGTAATGTTCTTAAAAGAAAAATTTGATGCTTTTCAAATTTTTAAGTGGTATTTGGCTAAGGTTGAAAAGGAGATAGGTAGGAACCTGAAGTGTCTGAGATTTGACCGAGGTGGAGAATTTATATCCAATGAAGTTAATCCATTTTGCAATGATAGAGGGATCAAAAGACAGATGTCTACACCTAGAACTCCTCCACAGAACGGTATAGCAGAGAGAAGGAACAAATCTATCTTGGATTATGCAAGGACATTAATGATTGAAAATAATGTTGCACAAAAGTATTGGAAAGAAGCTATAAGTATAGTTGTTTATACTCTTAACTGAGTATAGATAAAAAAAGGTACAAATCTGACACCTTATGAGTTATGGCATGGGTATGCACCTAATGTAAAGTACTTTAGAATTTTTGGAAGTAAATGCTACATACTAAAGGACAATAGGAATGGAAAATTTGATGCTAAAAGTGATGAGGGTATATTCCTAGGCTATTCCACAAAGAGTAAAGCTTATAAGTGTTTGAAATCTAACACTAACAAAATTGTGGAAAGTGTGAATGTCAAAGTTGGTGAGTATGCTGAGAAAAATGAAGTTGATGGTAAAAGAGAACTAGAAGATTATAGATCTTTTATGTATATAGAGGAAGAAGAGGAAAGTGATAGACTTGCACCTGATGCTGAGTCTTGGGTAAGCAATACCGAGCATTAGGAAAACAATGCCGAGAGAGAAGAAGAATGTGCTGAGAGATAGGAAGAAGCTGCCAAGTATCAAGGAGAGGTTGTTGAGCATTCAGAAGCTAAATTTGACAATCTTGTTGGTGAACCTAAAGAACAAGATGAAAGGAGAGAAGAACCTATTCTAGCAAAATATGTAAGGAGACATCACAAGCCTGAACAGATTATTGGAGACAAATATACTAGAGTTCTGACCAAAAGCAAGACAAGAGATCCAACATGTTTACTATGTGAATTCAAGCCTAAGACAACAAAGGAAGTATTAGAAAATGAAGACTGGATACAAGTAATGAATGAAGAGATAGACCAAATAGAGAAGAATGATACCTGGACTCTGGTGCCGAGACCAAAATATAAGAATGTCATTGGGACAAAGTGGGTATTCTGAAATAAGATGAATGAGCATGGTCAAATCACAAGAAACAAAGCTAGGCTGGTATGCAAAGGCTACACACAAGAAGAAGGAATAGATTATGGGGAGACATTTGCCCCTGTAGCAAGATTGGAAGGAGTAAGAACCCTACTTGTATATGCTTCCTATAAAGATTTCAAGGTATACCAAATGGATGTTAAGTCTACATTTTTAAATGGTATATTAGAAGAAGTGTATATTGAACATCTAGAAGGATTTCTTGATCCAAACAAAAGACACATGGTTTGAAAATTGAATAAAGCACTGTATGGACTAAAGAAAGCTCCCAGAGCATGGTATGAGAGACGACACAACTACCTAATATAGATTGGATTCTCAAGGAGAAATGACACAAGAAATCTATACATGAAAGATGAATAAGGTAAAGGAATCTTGTTAGCTAAGATCTTTGTAGATGATATTATATTTGGTGGACAAGATGCCTTGTGTGAGAAATTTTCAAATGAAATGCAAACTGAATTTGAAATGAGTATGTTTGGGGAGATCAAATTTTTTGTTGGTTTACAAGTATATCAGATGGAGAAAGGAATTTTCATCACCCAATCTAAATATGTTCATGAGATACTGAAAACCTTTGGTATGGAAGATTCCAGGCAAGTAAGGACTCCCATGGCTACTGGACAAAAGTTGTCTAAAAATGATGATGATGCAGAAGTAAATCAGACTTTGTATAGATCTATGATTGGAAAGCTATAGTATGTTGTACACAATAGACCAAATATTGCTTTAGTTGTTGGGATAGTGGCAAGATTCTCTGCCAATCCTAAGGAAACTCACATGATGGCTGTCAAAAGAATAATGAGATATTTGAAAGGGACTGTTGACTATGGTTTGTACTACAAGAAGCATGAAGAGTTTGAACTGAGAGTGTATATAGATGCTAATTGGGTAGGAAATTTGGATGACAAAAAAAGTAATAGTGGTGGAGCTTTCTTTCTTGGACAAAGATTAGTTTCCTAGACAAGCAAGAAACAAAATTGCATTTCCCAATCTATTGCTGAAGCCGAGTATGTGGCTACAACTGTGAACTGTTCAAACTTGATATGGATAAAGCAATTGTTGGTAGGCATAAAAGAAGAAATCACTGAACCAGTTGTCATTTTCTGTGACAACACAAGTGCTATCAACATCTCTAAGAATCTAGTGATGCACACAAAGACCAAACACATTGCAATCAAGTATCATTACTTGAGAGAAATGGTACAAGATAAAGAGGTCCGAATGGAATATGTGAATACAAAGGAATAAATAGTAGACATATTCACTAAATCTTTACCTAAAGAAGCTCATGAATATCTGAGAGGTCAATTAGGGGTCCTTCCCCTAACTGAGGCTACCTAGTCAAGCTAGGAGCACTGCATCAAATGTGTTGCAAAGAGTATCTAACAAGTTGATGCAGAGACATGTCACACTTTAGGAGTAGCCCAGAGTTGTGAAAAGTATAGCAAATCCAAGAATTAGTCATAAGCAAAGATGACAGAGGGAGAAATACTATTACTAAATTGAAAAGATGATATCTACATCTGCAAGATGTATGTTTTAGTTGCTGCTTTGGTATTTTTTTCAAAGAGGGAGATGATCACAGATGAATACATAGAATGAAATTTTCATGGAAGATCAAGTAAGAGGGAGAGATTCAATGGATGGTCATACAAGAATGGCTAATTGATTCTGTATCAGGATGAAGCTAAGGATATTATAAATATTTTTGATGGACATATAAGTTTTGGATTGGTTGGTAATTCATGTGATATTATATGGTGTTGCCATCAATGCCAAAGAGGGAGATTGTTGGAAATTGAAATTGAAGCAATTGTTGTATTGTCATTGATGTCAAACCTTAACTAGTAAGACTATTGCTATTTAAGAAAGTACTATATCTATTTGATTGTTGCTAAGGGGAAAGACAAGGTTGGTAACAATAGCACCTAAGGAAAGGTTGAGTTATCTTGATATTTCAATGAGTACTTAATTATGTGGCACAATGATAAGATAATTTATTGTTTATCTAAGTATGAATGAAGACTAAACTGGTAGGCTTAACCAAGCAAAAATGAAGAAATCTAGTTTAAGTCGAGTGATGTTAGTGTCGACCGAGCTAGTATATGTTGAGTAAATTTAGTGTTGACCGAACATCAATATTAGCTAAGGAAACAATTTTTGAGGTGACCGAGATTTCTAATGTAGACCGAGGAGTTGAACACTATATTGACCGAGTGTCACTAATTTACATTTGAGGAAGAATTCAGATTTCCAGCTGACATCGTTGAATTCTTGGATTATGTAAAACATGTTGACTTTATTTATTGATTGTACAAAATCATTTAATGCACTGTAAAATATTTTATTGTAAATCTATTAAGAGTTGAGATATTTCTAGAAGGATAGATGAATAACATAAAGTAGTAAGGATTCGATGAATCTAACTTAACCCTAAGATCTACGAAGGAGATTAAGCAAAAAAATATGTATTGACCTAATTGAGGAAGTATTAAGGAAACCTAAGCTTGAGGTTAACAGAAGAGAGGATGCTAGAAGTTTTGTTGATGTTATTGACTATACAAGCAGAGAAGGCTGAAGGAGAAGTGTTGTGATTTATTAAAGAGAGTTCTGAGTAGATCCATGATGGTGATGGTAAAGGTTCACAATTAGTAAGCCAGCATATGTGTATGGAATTGGATCTGATATTTGCAAAGTGAGTTGTATATTTTTCAGATCAATACTACTGCTACTTTCTAACCATTGTATCAGTCAAAATCCTTTTAACATAGGTTGACCTAATAGTCATTTGTATAAATCCTTTGAACAAGGTTGCATTCTAATGGAGTGTATGTAAGTCCTATAACAAGGCACACTTTTAACATAGTGGGTTAAATCCTTTAATCGGGTCACACCTGACAGTGTGTTTGTAACCTTTGACATGGTTGGCTTTTCACCGAGTTCACTTTAGAAGAGTGAACATAATAGTAACATGTTACAAAGTGGTTTTTCCCAAATTGGGTTTCCACTAGAAATCCTGGTGTTGATACTTGTGTGAATGTTTTGGTTTAAACATTTTTGTGTTTTACAAGTTAGATATTATTGGATAAGTGGATTGCACTGTTATATGTTTATGTTATGCAATCAGTAATGACCGAGTAGTTGTTGGTTATTGGATCTAATTTGTTGAAGAGTTTTAAAGTTTGTTTTATACATTTGGACCTGAGAACAATTGATTCAACCCCCCCCCCCCGCCTTCTCTATTTTTCTAAATCATATTAACACCTAGATCATTGATCTTGATTCATGGAGTTGATCTTTTGTTTATATAAGATGATATCTAAACCCTAAAATGTAACATTATGATGAGAAGAGTATGAAGGGGATTTTATAGTTGCAGAATAGAGAAGTGTTTTGATTATGAGAAGTAGAGATCAGTGACCGAGAAGGGCAGTGAAGGATAGAATAGATATATATTTGAAGAGGAGATGTAATCTACATTGGAAGGAGAAGCTTTGTTATCAACATCATAGTGCAAACTAAAGGATCAGGTATTGAATCATTTTAATAGGTGAATCAGGGAGAATCTCTTAATAGCATGGTTTTGAAAGACCTAAGTAAATCTCTTAACCAAGTGCTTACTTCATTGCAAGTTTAAATCCTTTTGCAAGGTAGATTGTATAAGTCTTAAAGCTCTTAGCAGGGCATATCCCTCATAGGGTAGATCATTATTTTGTGATCAAAATTTGTAGCCCTAAGAGGAAAACTTTAATACTATAGTAGTGAAGATTTGTGGGTGTCATCCACACCCCAATTTTACCTTTGAAGGGTTTTTGGGTAACCAAAATCATTGTGTTATGTTTCATTTTCATGAATGAAGATTAGGATGTTAGATATATTTCAGTATTGAATTTGATGTTTGTTTTATGCAATTTTATGTCAAAATGGAATTATTGGTAGATATCTAATTCACCCCCCTCTCAGTATCTCACTTTCCCATAATAGATTTCCAACATATTTTATTCTTTCTTCTATGTCTCCTCCCCCTCTTTGGGTTGGTGTGTGGGTGAGAGACCTTACTCTTGAAGTCAACATATTTGATTGGATATTACTTCAAAATAAGTTTTTGTCTCTTGAAAATATTTGTATGAGAGGTTTATATTTACCTAATAGATGTTTTTTGTACCTTGTTGACACTGAATCTTCCTCTCATATTTGTTTGAACCATTCCTTTTCCTATGAGGTATGGAGTCTTATCTTGTAGCATTGGAATCTTGTTTGGGTCTTTCCCTCTTCTATAATGGATTTTTCCCATCAATGGAAGGCTCCTATAGATAACTAATCCATGAAGCTTTTATGGTCCTTTATCTTCCCTCATCTGGTTTAGGGTTATGGAAAGAAGACAATAATAGTGTGTTTAGGGATGTTTCTTTTATACTTGATGTTATTTTTACTAATATTTTCAGAGCTATTGTGTAAGACTTTAATATTGGGAGTCTTAATTATTAGAGAAGGGATAAACAATTATGTTTTGATTATGAGTACTAGGTGGCTTCTTCTTGGAAGTTAAAATCAGACATATCCATAGCTATCATACCATTAAAGAATCATATAGACAATGATTCTTGGACCCTTCCTCCTCCTAGATGGGCAAAGTCAACTTGAATGGGGTGGCTAAGACAAACCTTGGTCTGATTTGGTGCAGGGGAGTGGTTAGGGATGATAATAGAATATTTATTTCAGCCATGACACTCCCTTTGGGTTGTCAGACAAACCACCTAGTTATAGCCATTGCGGTCTTCCATGGATTGCAAATTTTCAATCTTCTTAATTGTAAAAGAGTATGGTTAGAAGGGGACTCCAACAACATTATTAAATGCCTCAAGGAGGCCCCAAGTCTTTGTGGACTTTTGATATATGGATTAATAAATTAATGGAGATTATTAATTTTTTTGAAGAAGTGTATATTTACCATACCTTTAGTGAAGTGAATAGGGTGGTTTATTTTTATGTCAACAAGGGGGTTCATAATCATGATTGTATAATATGGAAAGTGGGAGATAAGTTGAAGGAGGAGTTCATTTATTTGATGAATTATGAAATGATTCATGTGAAATGTTTCCATATCCATATTGATTACTCGACATGATGTCAGTAATGAATTTTATTACCAAAGCAATATGGAGAAAGGAGGGGATCACACAAGATCTTTTAGTGATTATTGTTGTAATTACTCCCATAATTTCTAGGCATTTTTAGAGGTTTTCTCTTCTTAGTTTCTTCCTTTGTTCTTTCTAGTTCTTATTAGATTAAGAATATTCTTTGTGAGGATGGGAGGGGACAAAAGGAGAGTGGAACCCATTGACTTTGTTAAACTAAAGAGTAATGATACTATATGGAGAATATTTAAAAAGGGGAAAGTTACCCCATATAATGTAAAATCCCATGGTTGGGATCCTAAGATTACGATGATGTTTTCAAAAGGCTGGAAAGATGGGATAAATTTCCCTATTTGGGAGGAATTAAATATTTTAAAAAATCTTATCACCAAGGTCACTAGTCTTTCTACTGAGGGTACATAATTCTTCAGGGCTAGGAAGTTTTTAGACATGGCCATTAAGAAATTCTCCAAAGAGGAAAAGTAGAGAGAGAGGTTAGTTAAAGAATCTCAAAGTAGCTATGATACTTCTTAGATTATGTTTATTTGACGTGTAGTCCTTAAGGTAATTATGCAATACATTACTCTAGATGGATGCTTTAATAGGACTTTTGGACACCATTTTGTTCTTCTTAATCATTTTAGACATAGGGATATAATTTTTTTCCTTTCTTCTTGTTGTATTTATTAAATGCTAGTATTGGGGATCATAGGAAGAACCCTAAGAATAATTTTACTCTTTATGAGGGTTCACTATTGTTAACTTATGAGAATTTGAAGTAATTTACCTATCCATCCAATTCTTCCCCTATTTTTATTTTTGAGGATGAGGAATTGGGATTAATTTATTCAGAGGTGGAATAGAACAATGACATGGATGACTCAGATTTGGAACCAAAAACATCTCTCCTATTTCTGAGAAAGGGAAGTCTAAGGTGAAAGGGAAGATTTCCCTATTTATAACGATAACAATACTTTGGTCCCTCCTCCTAATAATGATTATAAGGATTCACATGCTTCTATTGATAGAGAAGGGAAACTTAGTTTTCCCATGAATCTTAATAATGACTCTCATTATCTCAACCTTAATCAAGAATACCTAGATGATATTCTATCCATATCTCTTAATAGGATTTCCAATACTTTTAGACTAATGAAATGGGCATCGTTTGAGATAAAGGATATTAATATCAAGCTTAGGGAAATTACCAGTAAATAGGACAATGGTATTGAGGGTTTATAAAATGAAGTGGATAAAGGAAATAATAAGGCCAACAATAATAATTCTTTATGGAATGAAGCTAAGAGGAATTCCTTGATTGATAGTCTGCACAAAATGGTTGATAATATGACAACAATGAAGAAGGAATATGATGGGAGAATTAAAAATGTGGAAGGGAAGCTTAAGAAATTAAATGATAACCTCCTCTCCCTTTTTATCCCAATTCATAAAGTGATAAATAGTACATTTGAGATTATTAACACTATGGTCAATAATCTAGAGAATATCCACCAAGATAGATTGGTGGTTTATTTGGAGATTGATGGAGAAAAAGGAAAAGAAGAGGATACTAGTCAAAGAAAGACAACTAGAGGAAATTTGAAGAGGAAGGTAGAAAATTTTAGGCCCAAAAGGAGGCAAGCACAACTGAGAGGGGGGGTGAATTAGTTGTGTGTACCTAATTACTTTAATTCCACCTTAGCTACTTAGATCTGAAAGATAAACAATAATGCAATATCCACAACATAAAGTATAGAACACAAAGATTTGTTCTTGAGGAAACTTTGTTAAGGGAAAACCCCAGTGGGAATGATACCCACTAGATGAGTTTACTCTTTTAAAATACTTCTTAATTAACATAAAAATAGAGAACAAAGGATTCACTTGCAGCCATAGGATTACAACCAAATCTCTAGGCTCACTTCCCCAAGCTCACTACTCACAATAAAATCTTAGATTTGACCCTCAGTCAGGTTCACTGATCTATCTTCAATTATAATGGGGTGGAAATACAATCCTTTACAATCAAACTGACAAATAGAATCTCCTATGCAAATACGGTTCCAATGAAGAATACCCTCAATTATAAAATGATCTCATTTATATTGATTACAAAGAATAGTCAACCACTAGGTCGACTAAGACCTAATACAACAAAATATATAAACATTATGCTCAATATTCAATGTGATCGAAATCAAGTCACCCAAGAATTAGATAGGACAAAAATCTTCATCCTCAAACATGTACAAGTGCTACCAAAGTAGCATCAAGAATCGCAACATGCTACTTCATCAAGTCAGCTAGGACCTAAATGAAGAAATTGCAACACCCTACCAAAGAAGAATATCCAATCACCTCAACCAATGCGAACCAATAACATGAGCATCACATGATCCAAGAACACTAGTATAAAATCCAAACTCATCTTTAACTCTGATCAATAGGAACACTAAAATATTAAACTCTAACATAATAAAAGATAGCTTGATGTACTCTTAATCATTAACAAAACCAACTGTAAATATAATAATAAGGGGACATACAATAACCAGCTTCAAAACCTCAGAAATATCAAATCCAAGTCATACCAAACCAAATACTCATCCACTGTTCATAGGAACACTGCGACACCAGTAACCAAAAACTCAATCATGTATCTTACTCAAACTATCAAACCAACTTCTGCAAAACTCTATAGATGATCTACAAACATCTATGAACAATACCTTGCCATCATATCTCAAGATCTTTAGCATACCATCTAAACAAATAAAAACCTCCTTATCGAATGTCCTGAACACACTGTCTAAGACAACAAGTATGTTGACATCAATGATAAAACATTAATGTCAACACACCCAAATCCAAAAATATGACATGCTAAAAAATATTCTAACAATATCCCCTTTTGGAATTGAGGGCAACATATGTAGTGAAAAACAAACTAATGCACAAATTTAATTCTATATCCACCTGATCACTCTGAACGTATAGTTACAATAAATCCCCTTGATCACTCTAAATATCCAACTTTGACACCATCTCTACAATCTCTGATCTTGCTTCTAGTTTTTACACAATATTCTCTCACTTTGACATTAATGGAAAATGACCAAAGATATCAAAAAGTACCAATCCAAGAAATATCAATAAGACTTCTCCCCTAAGGAGTAGTTCCTAAAACTCGTCAATCCAATAAAAAAATATTTTGATAGATTCCTTGGACTGATGTTATCCTTAGCATCATTAACTCTGATCCAAGGGGCTATCACCCCAAGATTTTCCCTAAGATACTCAAAAGTTCCTTTGATAAAGGATTTGTAAAGATATCAACAATCTATTCCTTAGAAGACACAAATTACAACTTCACTTCTTTTTCATTTACATTATCCTTCAAGACATGATACTTAATAGAAATATACTTTGCCTTTAAATGCAGAAAAACATTCTTCAAAATATTTATAGCACTAGAGTTATCACACTGAATAACAATAGGTTCATTAATGTTTATCTTCATCCAAATAGCTTGATTATAGTTAATTGCAGCAACAATATACTCATCTTAAACAATAGATTGAGAAATAAAATCCCACTTCTTACCAGTCCAAGAAACCAAATTCTTACCCAAGAAGAATGCACCTCCACCAATACTATTTTTATCATCCATATTACCTTTCCTATTGGCATCAGTGTGTGCATATAGAGTAAAGTCATTATCTTTTTCATACCATAATCCATTGTCAACTATACCCTTCAAGTATCCAAAAATTCTTTTTACATCAACCATACAAGATTCCTCCAGTGCAACTTGAAATCTTGTAGCAATTTCAACAACATTTGATATATCTGGTCTAGAATTAGTTAGATATTATAGTCCACCAATCATAGATCTATACAATGTCTGATTAACACAAGGCTTATCATCATCCTTAGTCAACTTTCAACTAGTAATAATAGGCGTTCCTATTAGTTTTGCATCTTCCATACCAAATTTCTTCAATAGTTCTTTGACATACTTGGACTGAGTAATGAAAATTCCTTTATCTAGCTATGTAACTTGAAATCTAAGAAAGAATTTCATTTCACTAATCATAGACATCTCAAATTATTTTTGCATTTCATTAGAAAAATATCTACTCAACTCATCATTTTCACCAAATATGATATCATCAATAAATACTTCAAAAATCAAGACATTACCATCAACTATTTTGAAATATAAATTACTATTTGTCGTACCTTTTATCAATCCAATCTTTGTCAAATACCTATCCAATATAGCATACCAAACTCTAGGAGCTTGCTTTAATCCATACAAGGATTTATGAAACTTACAAACCATATCTCCTTCTTCGATTTAGAGTAAAACCAACGGGCTGCTCAATGTAAACATCTTCCTCAAGTTCACCATTTAAGAATGAAAACTTAACATACATCTGATAAACCTTAAATCTCTTATTAGATGGATATGCAAGAAGTAATTTAATAGCTTCAAGTCTAGAAACAAGAGCAAAAGTCTCAGTAAAATCTATACCTTCCATTTGTGAATAACCTTTACATACTGATCTTTCTTTGTTCTGAACCACTTTTCCATCTTCATTCATATTATTTCTGAATACCCACTTAGCATTGATCACATTATTTTTAATAGGTTTGGGGAAAAGGATCCAAGTCTTGTTATTTTCAATCCGATCAAGTTCTTCCTTCATTTCTTTCTTCGAACTTTCATCAATACATGCTTCTTTAACATCTTTAGGCTCAAATTTAGATAGCAAACATGTTTCATCTCTAGCAACTCTTCCTCTAGTTTGAACACCTCTATTCTTATCACCAATACTGACATCTTCAAAATGATTAATCCTTACATACCTTGGATTTTTTTTTATAGGTTGTGTAGAAGACCCTTCGATGTTAATGTCCACATCATTTCCTTTTGGATAACTTTGTTCTTTTGATCCATCCTGATTCTAATTTTGCATTTTGATAATCTAATTTTCATCTTCAACCATATCATACCTACAATTCCTTTCTAATATCTTCTCATTCTCATCAACTCATTTCCTTGCTCAATTTGTACCCAATTCAAAGTGTATAATGTGGTCCACATTGTTTCTTTCTAGTAGATCTATAATACTTTTCCTTTAATCATCACAGTTCTACCTGTGTCTAGGATAACCATATTCCTTCACTTAGCTACACCATTTTGTTGTGGGGTTTGGGGTGTATAAGTCTGTCTCTTTATCCCATGATCTTCAAAAAATACATAAAACTTATCAGGTGTAAAATCTCCACCTCTACCCGATCTCAAGAATTTCAATCTTCTTTCAGATTCTGTCTCCACCAGTATCTTGAATATCTAAAATTTATGAAAATATTTTGATTTCTCCTTCAAAAATGTCACCCACATCATCCTTGAATAATCATCAATAAATAACATAAAGCATCTATCACCGAAATAACTTATTGTCTTAATAAGACCACATGGATCTATATGTACTAAATCCAACACTCCATTTGAAGAATATGTCTTATTTCTCAAAGTATATCTAGTTAGCTTTCCCAATTGACATTCTTTGCACATATTGTTAGGATTTATCAATTTAGGTAAATCTCTCACAACATGAGTAGTGCTAATTTTCACCATATTATCAAATTTCACATGACAAAGTCTTCTATTCCATAAAAAACTATCATCAACCTTATCAATAAACATTTATTCTCAATCATTCTCAAATGAAATAGA
This sequence comes from Chamaecyparis obtusa, assembly GCA_027943335.1. Lineage (NCBI taxonomy): Eukaryota > Viridiplantae > Streptophyta > Pinopsida > Cupressales > Cupressaceae > Chamaecyparis > Chamaecyparis obtusa. The sequence continues at coordinate 457,434 of BSBK01007377.1, forward strand.
TTACCAATAATTTGTGTACCTGATGCAATAAGATTTTTTGTACTTTCAATGATTTTGTAGATTCCATCCATGAATTCCAATTTGTAACCTCTATCCAATAGTTGTCCAACACTCAACAAGTTATGACTTAAACCTTCAACATACAAGACAACATAAACACAATTTTTACCATCAAGAGTAATAGATCCTTTTCCTTTAATTAAACAAGGAGCATTGATACCAAATCTAACAACACATCGATCATGGTCCTCAAGCTTCACAAACTTATCTTTATCACCAGTCATATGGCATGAACATCCACTATCAATGACCCATTCATCTCTTTTAACAACTCTTGAAACCAATTCTTTTTCTTCATTAGGATTATCCTCTTTAATAGAAATAAAAGAAATTTCTTCCTCACTAGCAATAGACTCATCATCAGTCACACCTTCTTTAGTAGCATACAAATTTTTATGGTCCTCAGAATGATATTTCTTAGATTTATCTCTAGTATCCTTGTAATTTTTGTTCAGACATCTAGATGCAATATGACCAATCTAATTACAATTGAAACATTTCAAAGGTAATCTTCCCTCATACTTATCAGAGCCCTTGGGTATTCTTCTTGCAATCAAGGCTTCAAATTCATTAATATTTATTTATTCTTCCATGACTTCTTTCCAATCCTTAGAATAGTGTTTGAATTTCATCTTTTTAGAGCTTTCACCCTGGTCATACTTGGTCACACTTTCTTTGAATGTAGTTTCAACCTTTGAAAGTTCCTTACTAGGTGTAATCATCTCTTAGGGACAAATTCTTCCAGCCAAATCTTCGCTTGAAATAGGTCTTATAGTTCTCAATTCTTCAACAACAAACTTCTTAGTGTAACATGTAGGAAAATATATTAGAATATTGTCAACAACTTCATTATCTGTCAAGGTTCCACTAGCACATTTGATTTCACATACCAGATCATTCACTCTTTGCAAATAAATTAAGGTAGTATCTCCTTCACTCACTTTTAGGTCTTCATATTTAGGTTTTAGTCCCCACAACTTATCTTGATTAACATACGTATCACCTTCATAAATAGTTTCTAATTTTGTCCATACCTCATGTGCAGTCATCAATCCATAAATGTGTGACTATTCTAAATTTGATAAGGTGTTGATCAATACATCTCTTGCTAACATGTTCTCCTTAAATTTCTTCTTCTCTTTTTTAGTAGCATTTGTTAGGTCATTCAACATATTATAAGGATTCTCAGTGATTTTCCAGTATTCATCTCATATTCCCATGCATATCAGGGAGGTAGTCATCCAATCCTTCAAAATGAGCTATTTCTTTCCATCAAACTTCAGAATCTCTCTTCTCATACTTGCCATGACAGATCTCCTTCAAGAGGTCAAGATTTTAAAAGGACTTAGCTCTAATACCAATTGTTAGGCCCAAAAGGAGGCAAGAAAAATTAAGAGGGGAGGGGGGGGGGGGTGAATTAGTTGTGTATACCTAATTAGTTTAATTCCACTAAAACTACTTAGATCTAAAAGATAAATAATAATGCAAGATCCACAACACAAAGAACATAATGCAAAGATTTATTCTCAAGGAAACTTGGTTAAGGGAAAACCTCAATGAGAATGATACCCACTAGATGAGTGTACTCTATTAAAAGTATTGCCTAATTAAGAAAAAAATAGAGAACAAAGGATGCACTTGTAACCACTGGCTTACAACCAAATCTACAAGCTCATTTCTTAGATCTCACTTCTCACAATACAATCTCATATTTGGCCCTCAGTCGGGTTCACTGATCTATCTTCAATTACAATGGGGTGGACATACAATCCTTCACAACTGAACTAAAAAATAGAATCTCCTATTCCAATATATTCCTCTCTCTTTCATACATACCCTCAATTAAAAAATGATCTCTCATTTATACCGATTAAAAAGAATAATCAACCACTAGGTTGGCTAAGACCTAATATAATAAAAGATATAAATATTATGCTCAATCTTCAATGTGATCCAAATAAAGTCTACCAAGACTTAGATATGACCCAATTCTTCATCCTTGAACACACACAAGTGCTATCGAAGCAACATCAAGAATTGTCACACGTTACTTCATCAAGTCAGCTAGGACCTAAATGAAGAAACACCAACACACTACCAAAGTAGAAAATAAAATCACCTCAACCAATGAGAACCAAAAATACAATTATCACATGATCCGAGAACACCAACAAGAAGCATGCATACCATCCATAACCTTCACACCATCTCCAATATAAAATCCAAGCTCATCTTTGACTCTGATCAAAAGGAAAACTAAAAAACCAAACTTTGACATAACAAAAGATAGCTTGCTGTACTATGAATCATGAACAACACTAGCTATGAATACAATGGTAGGGGAACATACAATAACCAACTTTGAAACCTCTAAAAAATCAAATCCAAGTCATACCAAACCAAATACCCATCCATTGTTCACATAAACACGGTGATACCAATAACTAGAAACTCGATCATATATTACTCAAAATATCGAACCAAATTATGAAAACCTTTGTAGACAATCTAAATACATCTCAAAACAATACCTCACTATCACATCTCAAGATCTTCAGCATAGCATTTGAACAACTGAAACCCTCACCGAACGTCTTGAACACATTGTCTGAGACAACAAGTAATTTTACATCAATGTCAACACACCCAAATCCAAAACTCTAGCATGCTCAAAAATATTCCAATGTAAAAAATTCCTTAGGACATTCTCAATATGAAGAAAATCACCATCAACATGACTCAGTTAGAGGTTGAGGCTACGAATTCCCTGAAGAATCTTGCTTAAGGTTTCTTCTTGTGTTCCTAGTTTTGAGTCTTTTGGTGGCTCTTAGCAAGGTTTTTTATTGTTTGGTTACTACTGATGCTATGCCTCTAATATTTTTGGTAACTTTCTTTTGTAAGGGTTCCATTTTTTGTCTATCTTTAGCTCCTTTTTTTAAAATAGGGTTTTAGGGTCCTTCAAAGCCTGTTTGTTTCGTAGTAAAAATCAATAATATTTATAATTTTATTTTCAAAGTAAAAAACAATTAGGTTCATTTAATATAAGCCATATAAATATGATTATTATTTTATTTTATGATTTAAAAATATTATTCCATATTTTATTAATTATATATTTAAAGGCATATTTATTTTGATTAATATTGATATTTATACTTAAGAAATTCTTCTAAAATGAGCATTATATTACGTATTATTATCCTTATGATAAAAACATAGAATGAAATCCTACATACATGCTATGGTAAGAAAATTACATGTAATCTTGCACAAAAGATATATAGACACATAAATTCCTACTCCCTAGTCCTCATGGCTTACATTTACCCAATAATTTCTTCCACCCAATTCACCACTCTAAATTATTTTATTTCCTATTTTTTCCTTATTAGCAAGGATAAATGCACACCATAGCATAAATATCTCAAATGATGAGCTATATGCAGTAAGTCTCTACAAAAACATCAACATTGTGCTTTTGATTAAGGAAAAAATAGGTTTTGAAGGGATCCCAAAACCCTATACAATCAGATTTTGAGGAGGATCTGGAACCCTAGAAATTAGTCAACTATAATAAGATAAATCATTATAGAGTGGTAGACAACACCTGACAAACAGAAAATAGTTTAAAAAACATAGATCATATAAAACTTATGCTTGCCAAGAGAACACAATGCTAAAGGCTTAAGCCCCACAAATCAAGGTTTTCAAGGCTTCTTGAACCTTAACAGTAAATAACTTACATTCTTTGGGTTTTGAAAAAGGCTCCCAAAACCTTAAGACATGGCCACAAAGAATATCTTCAATGATGCTGTCCAAATTCATCTAAACCTCCCAATCATGAAGAAACATGGAATTAATGAAGTTCCCATAACCAGGAATACAGGTCTCCTCCATAAGGCATCCATGGGCTAAACACTTTAGGACTTCAAATATCCCCTTTAAATGTGTTCAACAACATACTTGCATAGCTTCACTACCACCATCAAAGAACCATTCTTACCACATCACTTATCATCTCCCATGCAACCCCTCTCCACCTTAATAGAAGAGGCATTCACCTCAATAGAATGAGCAGTCAAAGAAAAGGAATAAAGATAGAAAGAATGCAGTCCCCAACAATAGAAAAAAACCTCTTCCCTGTACACCTTCTCCACCTCTATAGAAGAAGCATCCCCCTCTATAGGACAAAAAAGGGAAAAGATAAAAAGATGACAATGAATATCCTCACTACTAGACTCAATCTTCATCTCTATAGAAGACTTGTGAGCACATAGAAAAGGGGGGACTAACAAATCCCTGATCAACATGAAATCTTTAGAGCACACAGGGGTCATGAAAATCATCTTCCTTAACAATATCTATCCCACTAGCATAAGGGGGCAACTTAACCAAAAATAATAGATAAGACCCAAAAGGGGGATGAGAATGAAAAACCAATAAACCAACTATCCCTTTCAAAAAAAAAAATGGAGAGGAGCCTTCAAAAACCAAGATCTACTCAGAATAACCAAAAAAACAAAAAATATTGCATAAAAAAGTAAACTCCAAAGGGCTTCTTCACCCAACCTTGCAGGACTAGAGATACTAAAAGATCTAGAACCACTCCTAGTGGAGAAGTTTCCCATCCTTAGATAAAATGCATAGCCCAATGAGAAAGATACCTCCAAGGGGAATGATAGGAACCATGCTTTAGAAAGAGCCAACCCAATAGCTACAACCACATGATTTGAATCAAGACTACACCATGAATTTGCACAAGATATATGAAGCCTTTCATTATTCAACCTAGAGAGGGCCCAACCCCAAGAAATATCCATACCCATCATGAACATATCACCCATAGGGAAATCCAACCCAAGTCTTCAAGAAGTTTCCCTTGGTCTAAATATTAAACCTAAGATAACATTGACATATAATAGATTCACTAAAGAAAGAAGGGACAAACATAAAAAGAGATTTGGCTCCAATCCAGGAGGAAAACCCACTAAAATGCAGAGAGAAAACACCCCCAAGGGAGAGAGACACCTCCAAGAGAAACAACACAAAGAAAACTTGATAAAAATCTAACTCAGTGGCTACCATCACTATATGTGAATGCAAGTAGTACCTTGGATCTCCAACTAGCATACAAAGCATTACATTAATCAACCCAAAAAAGTCCCAAACTTGAAAAAAAGAGGCAACCTAAAAAAGGACCATAAACTAGATCCCTTCCTCCATAACCATCCCAGTCAAAATCCCAACCCCCAAAATGGGGAGGCAACTAAACCTAGAAAACAAGACCCAAAATAAAGGAAGACCCAAAAGCGCTACCTAGGTCATCACCAAGAAAGACCTCAGGGTCTTCTTCCCCCCAACAACATAGTAGGGAGATCCACCTGCTACATAAAGAGTTGCTACTATAGTGCTCACAAAGACACTCCAAGACAAAGATGAGAGCCAATGTATACCAACTCCTCCAACACCCATAGGGCACATGCTTGAACTCCTACCTCTAGAAAGGGCCTCCACCTGAAAAAGTGAATAAACTTGAAGGAAACACCACCAAGAGTTATGAACCCAACAACAAACACGATGTGGAAAACCTATTGTCTCCAACACCATCACCATCCACAACATATTCTTCATCAACTAAGGCATTTTTAGAAACCCTAATGCTGCCTCCTACCCTTTCGCCCTTCTACCCTTGCATAAACCCTAACACCACCGCCTTCCCTTCTGCCCTTTTGTGAACCTAGCAAAAAATACAACATTGAAAACCTATAGTCTCCATTATCATCACCATCCGCATCATCTTCTTCATTGGTTGAGTTAGTTTCATAAACGCTAACATTGACATTGTGTTATCATTTCCCACCTCTAATATTTTCTAGGTATAAAAGGGTTATAAACCAACTAATACTATCCCAATATTTCTACAAAAATAATTTGTTAAATTCCAATTCTATAGACATAGACTTGACCATTGATTTATTAAAATGTTCATGTTAATTTTCATGCTTTATTAATTGATTATATTATATTAATTAATTATTCAAATCAACTGTTAAATAAAACATATATAATTAATTGATTAATCATTATTACTTAATTAATTATCACCTAAATTAATCCATGCACATATATCTAATTAAAATAAAATATTATCCTTTCACACATTTCATTCATCTATCAAATTTAATTAACAAATGAGACAATCCCATATTACACCCATGTCAAATCAATTTATTTAATTCAACATTTCACTCAGTCAAATTATTTAATTAAATTAACTCTAAATAAAATTATTTGATTAAATAACTTGGTTAATTAATCAATGACTTGATTTAATGGACAATCAGGTTAGTATACTAATTAATCAATTGATTTAAATCGTCAATCAAACTAGTTAAGTCTAAATCAAATTTGTAGTATTATGCATTGATTAAATAAATCTTGACTATTCACATTTCCATATATAAACCTAATATACAAATTCTTGTAAGAATTCTCCCTAAGAAATATCTAATTTTGAAATTATTATAATATATCATCCTAAATTGTACGTACCTATAATTAGATGCTCAATAAGGCCCCATTTTAGTATGTATGGGCTCCCGTGTTGATTTCTAGTAACTCCAACTCTGTACTACTTATCCCTCTAGCATATTATCCACCTTCTCTACTCTTGGAATAAATTTCAATGTATTTAGGAGGGAAAATGTCAGCCCAGCCGACCTATTCCCCTTGGTTTTCCTTGAAATTTAAATCAGGGGCTCGTTTCATTGGTTAAGTGGGAAATCTTAAATATCATCAACTTCCTTCAAGTTTTGAGTTCCAAAATGTCGTGATAGGTATAAAAGAAACCTTTTTCTCCTTATTTGGACATGAGCCTAGAAGATTTGAAGATCTCTCCTATAATTTTTTATCTCAAGCATTCTCAAGAAAGCATTCAAGTATTCTAAGGTGTTTTCAAGCCAATCTTCTCCATGGATCAAGCTTCGTTCCCTCATTGAAGTCCAATAAAAGGATTCCACCATCAAGGAATAAGACCACAACGTAAGAATTAATACTTCCACCTTCATTCAAGCATCCCTACAAGTATTCAAGTCTTCAAATCTTGAATTCATCCTTCTTTTCCACACCAAACACTATGAAAAACTACAATAATCAATATGCAAGGCATGTCTTTCATGATTTCCTTTTAGGTTTTTGTGTGGAGTCAAGATATTACATTAATATTTTTTATCACATTCAAAGAAGCACTTTCATTTCCAAGGTATAATACACTTCATGATTCAGATATAGCCTTCTCTCTATGTTAGCATGCTTTCCTTTATTTTATTCACATTTCATTTCATTTCAAGGTTGATTCCAAACCAGGGTTTGACTAAGGCAAACCCATTTCTATGCAACAATTTCCTTCTTTTCTATGTGTAGGAATAGGTGGCACTCATACTAGACTAGATGTAGCAAGTTCAAGACCTTGCAAATAGTCTTCAAGTAAAAATAGATGAAAGTGCAGGGAATAGGTCGGCCCAGGTGACCTAGTCCCCTGAAAAATACATCAAATTGAAATCACATGTTAGTTGCAACATTTGGTTTCTATTTTTAGCATATTTACTAGTTCATGAGGTTTCTATCATTTTGTGTGCATCGAAAGTTAATCTTTTCCTCCATTTCATCCTAGCCCTCACATCTCCATATCAAATTTCCATATTTGGTTATCTCTCATTCCTAATGTATAATACAAAATAGGGTTAATCTCCCATGATCCCTTTTCCTCATTATAAATTTTGGTGAGCCCAATTTATGACATTTCCATTATAATTTGGTGTCTAGATCTAATTTTTTATACATTGAACTCTTAGATTTGATCTGGGTAGCTTTCATTTTCATCACAAAGCTTACTAAATTATATCTCATATTGTTACATTTATCCTTCTCTTTATCAAGCACATGGAGTAGATAATATTTTCTTGCATTTCATAGTGCTTGATTTCCTTCATGGCATTCTCGCATATGGAATCTTGAGAATTTATAATTTTCTTTGTCCTTACAAACCATTTTTCAAGATGTTTATCAATATTTCATGTAATTTTCTCATAATATTTTTAACAAAATACATGGAATATTTTATTACATAAGGGTCTTTGTAGAAAATCATGAACCTAAAGATGACACTGGTATAAAAAATCTTCATCCTTATCCTAGGGTGTCTCTTAGTAATGAGGATAGGGATCCTAGTCCTAATAATCCCTTATTAGTGATTCCTAGATCCTCTCCTCTTAGACTTATCTTAATGAATGAACTTAAGGAAGATAGTTTATGAACCTCTTTACATGATCTTAAACATTCCTCTGTTGATCAAAGTATTTTCAATAATCATGATGATTTATCTCCATAGATAATGTTTCTCCTAGATCTAAGCTTGCACCTAACTGAGGGTTGTCCAGAAGTATTACAAAAGTGAGATGGGGTGCACCCTACAACACAACCTCTAGGGTTTTATAGAAGCCAAATTTTCTTTTGGTGTCTGGGGAAAAGGAAGAAGACAACCATTATCAAACAACCTAAGCTAAGGGGAGGCAAAGTGCTGAATCAAAGCTTTGTTAGATGGGTTAAGAATTTATCAAGTGGTATTTGTAGGGGATTAGCCTTGCTGGTCATAGTTTTATGCCTTCATTCACTCATGGAAAGATGCACCATGTTCCCTTTATTTTTGGCAAGATAATGAGAAGCCAATTTTTCTAGACATAGGGCTCACACATTCATATTTAACCTTGAGAGGCATCTACAAGGGTCTAAATTAAGGCACATCACCCCTAAAGAAAGTGCAAGTCTCCTCAACAAAGGACATAGTATAAGAACCTATTCATTAATAGACACAAATAATTCTTATAAGGGTGGAAAGAAAAGACCTCGATTCCTAAACACCTTCTTCCTGAGGAGTAGGTTGTAAAAAACATAAACAAACTAGGCCAAACCTATAAGAGTTCAACACATGAAATAATAATTAATAAAAATGAAAAGGCACTGAGTACACAGTCCCCATGATTTATTAAGAGAAAACATGCCAAGGTGAGAGAGAATTCCCCATAAAATATGTGTTATAGTATGAACCCTTGGTCAAAATGCCATTGGGTCTTGTTCTTAGAAAAGTGAAACCTCTACAAATGATAAAATCTATTTCTTCACCTATTGAACCAAAGTCCAATATTTCAAACCTCTTTCCATTTGCAAGCCTCTAGGGTTTTATATAATACACCTTGGTTGGCGTGATCAAGAATAATTACAATTTTGTTACAATCAATCAACATGCAAAAATTCCAGCATGGATTTCTCAATTCCTTGCACTATGGATGAATGTATCCTTTATATTGGTTAATTGCAACATGCCTACCAATTGGGCTTGAAAGAAAAAATTATGGTGGATTGATCAGAGACACCAATATTGTATATGCCAATCCAAATGGCGTGGTGGGAACAACTATCTAGAAAGATGTTAGTCATAGAATTCCTCATGGAAAGGATAATCCTCTAAGAATGTATTAGTGGGTCTTGTTTGAGCCTTGGTGTTTGGGAGGACATGTGGTAGACTAGAAGAACTTGGGAGAGTGCATTATTCATAGAGTGGCTATAAAATTTGATGGGATAACACGTGTCAGCCATTGTCATGAATTTTAAAGTTGTGAACACGCTTCCACATAATCATGTGACTGAAGGGTGAGAATATTGGCATTTAATGTAGGTGATCTGAGTTTTGATTGTATGATTTTATTGTGGTGTTTTCATTGTTGTAAACATGATCCATCGAAGGCATGAGATTAGTTTTATTGATGGTGTTGAAGGATTGAATTGAAGAACCAATTAAGTGTTAAGTCAACCAGAAAGAAGATAGTATGCAAGGTTCAGGTAACTACATTTAGAGTTGGAGATCAGTTTAAGGTGTGTGGTTGGTCAAAAAACATCTATAGAGAAATATTTAACTACATCTATGGACGTATTAGTTATATTGAAGAATACAATGAGTTATTGAGGATTGAAGAGACATAGATAGTAAGAACAAAAGACATGCATAGTGACTTTGGCTAGATCACCCAACCGATCAATTTAGAGTTAGTAAATATTTTATTTATGACTTATTTAATGTTGTGTTGAATTTATTGAGTTGGCCAATACATTTTGGTGTGATTGGATTTGATTTTTATGTTGGTGGGTAAAACATTTTTTGGCAATGCCTGACTTGGAATTTTTTTTTATAAAAGAAGGTTGAAATTGAGTTTAGGGTAAGATGTGATGATGTGATAGGTGGTTATGATCATGTAAAGATGAAGAAAGAAGAATTTGATTTTTATGTGGTGTTGTGATCAAAATTGAGGAATATTTGTTAGATAGGAAGTTTCATAAACAGATCATTCATTCTTGGGTCTATCTCAAGGCAATCCCTAACAGGGTTGCAGGTAAAAACCTTTAACAAGGTCATTCCTAATAGGATGAGGAGGATCTCTAATAGGATCTCAAGTATAAATCCTATAACAAGGTGAATCTTAGAAGGAGTTTGGAATCCCTTGACTGGGCAGTCTTTAACAAGACTTTTGTAGCTTATAACAAGGCTAAATACTCTTAATCGAGTATAACTTTAGAAGGGTTTTTTTAATTGCTCCTAATAGGGAAGATTTCATCAATGCACTAGTTAAGTTTGTTTGCATCATTTCCACACATGGTTTTCTCCCTCTAACAAGGGTTTCCATGAAAAAAATCTTGTGTCTTGTATTCATTATGTGTGAATGTTTTATTTGTTATGCTTGTATGTTATATTATCATTTGCATGTCGGATCTTGTGGAAGATTATTGTTAAAAGTTTCAGATTTGTGGATGCACTGATTCACCCCCCCTCTTAGTGCCTTATAATACTAACAGAGAATTGGTGGCATTTTAGGCCCCACAATATATAAGGAATCTATAAATAACATTGAATAAACATGAAGATCTTGATAAAAATTCTTCTTCTACCCCACCTAAATAAGATGAGAATAGTGATAGGAATCCTAATCTCCTTAAAGAGATTAGTGCTCTTCATATTTATTAAAAGGATAATGAAATTTTCAAGTTAATAAAAGAATTTGGCACATTGCATGAACATCTACATGATACAAATGAAGAAAATGAAAAATCCCTAAGGGAGAATGAGAATCTAAGAAATGAGAATGAACAATTAAAAGGAGAATTGAAGACTGGTAATGATCTACTGAATAAATTCAATGAAAGTACTACAAAACTTGATGAGAAACTCAAAAATATAAGAAGAAGCAAAGAGACCATAGGCCTAGGGTATAATGGTTATACTACTTTTGAAGTTGGTGAATCTTTTGGAACAAAGGAGATCAAGCAAGAAGGAAAGTCTCCACTGAAGGTAACAAAAAGAAATTCTTGCAAGAAATCTTACAAGCCTATATGTTTCAATTGTCATAAGGTAGGTTATACTGCAAATTTATGTAGAAGTAGGTCTGGAAATAGAGCTAGCACTTTTTATGGATATTGCTACAACTACAATAAGTATGTACATACTACTCATGATTGTAGATCTAGATCTAGTAGTAGATCTAGTATCTTTGATGGTTATGATTTCAACTACAAAAAATATGGTCACAAAGATGATAAGCATAGGTCAAGAGTGAACAATCAAAGGTTACATGTGAAGCAAGAAAGACCTTACCAAAGGGAGAGGCAATTAGATGAAACATGTTCAATCTGTGGTAACTATGGACACATGGCTATGAATTGAAGATTGAGGACTGCAAGAGGTAATGATGGACCATGGAGATCAACTAGTATGACATGTTTTCATTGTCACAAGATTGGACATCTAGAAAGGAACTACAAATTAAGGAACCAATTGGTAAACCAGTCAAGCAACTAGAAAGGAAAGAAGATTTTGAATGTAGAAGAGATGAGGGAAGAGATGAACAAGACTTGGAAGAAGAAGGAAGAAAGTAAGACATCAGAGGGATCTACATTTCCATTGGGTGTGGAGAATTCATGATCAAACTAAGCCTCCATGTGGCTTAGGGGGAGAAAGTATTGTTGAATCCATATTCAAACCTACTATAGGTGTGCAGTAATTGTTAGGAATAGTCCCAAGAGATAACTAAGAGGGGGAAGGGGGGGGAATCAGTTATCTACAAGATTCAATTCTTTATCCAATTAAGTATAGAAGAACATTAATCATAAAAACAATATGAGAACACTTAACACAACACCACAATTTTGGTTATGGGGAAACCCAAATAGGTAAAAACCCCGGTGGGAATTAGCACCCACTATAAACTGCACTAAAGTATAATGATCCATATTAGAAGATCTTACAACCCTGTTAGGAGTTGATATTTACAATGCATAAAGTATAGTGACCTGGTCAAAGTCAGACCCTATTAGGAGTCTTTTATAATTAACCCTGTTAGGGGTGAGGACACACTGTTTGAGAGCACACTGCTCAAAGGGGTGAAGGTTGCAACCTTCTGCTTAACATATACACACTATATCTAGATCTTGGTGAAATGTGAGTTAGACCTACTATCTTGATCAGTTCTAATGAATAGAATACACTCTCTTCTTTTTTACATAGACCTTATACTGATGGCTCATTACTTAGCACCTTTTGCTCTTCTCTTGTCTTTCAACTGTCTGCCATACTTAGCGATCACAACTGACTGACTATAAGTATATTTCTCCAAATGATATAATCAATTTGTCTTGTTAGAACTTCCTTAAAATCATATTAGAGAAACAATATAACTCTCCAACAGCATCTCCAATGGCTATACTAAGCACACAACACTAATTAGGACTGCGCAACTCAATATGAGTAGATGCATCGCTTCACACTGTCGGCTCCACTAAATTAACCGATACTTTCTTCTCATCCTAAAATATGTTATGCACTCTTAAAAAAAAATTCTTAACTCTTCTCCAAACACTAATCCAAACATGCATATCCAAATGATAGGTGCAACTACTACAATAATATAAACAATGTTGGCTCCATCAGATAAACTTAGGAAAATGTAACTGGCAACTGGAAACATCATAACTCAACTTGTAATACACAACTAACTCTACATCCATGAACATAGCTACATAAACATGTATACAACATAAATATAAATGTTCAAGGCTCCATCATAACCATACTGAAAATCACATACAAAACTCTTCCTGGGACTTGTTAGGAACACTACTGATACAAACAACTGTATTACTGTCTTCACTTAGAATCAATCTCTGTGTCTATGATATCATGTTGATAACATATCTAGGAACCATATGCTCAAGTATCTCTCCATCAGGCTTCCACACATGTTGCTTACCATATGTTGTCATCAATGACAAACATACAGTCAGCATTGGCTTGTTGGCAAATCTCCAACGGTAAGATCTATCAATATTTTAAGATGAAATGAGGTGTTTTGGAGTGTATTGTGAAGTTTTGATACATTAAATGGTGTTTTTATCATTGATAATGATTTTTTGGGTCAATTGGTGAAAAGGTAAGTTCTATTGGTAAGTGCATTTAATATACATGTGAAGGTAGATAAAAAGGATATTTTGGATTTCATTTTCACCTTGCACATTTTGAAATTTGTTGTGGAGTGAAAGAAGCATTATTTGAGACATTTGAAGAGATCCAAGCAATAAGGAGAGATATTTTGTGTTGATCCAGGAGAGAAAATTGATCGGTTGTTGTCATGTTCTTCATCAAGAACCCTAGTTGTGAATTGCTTGAGGTATTTATCTAATATTTGTATTTGTGGTTGGAAATTTAGGATAGATACTTCTACGTTGATAAACATTACTGAAAGACCTAAACCAAAGTTTAAGAAGCATTCATTCAAATCAATGGAAAATGACCCTATGTGTTCCCTAACTAGCATTCCCTATGGTGTTCTGCATATAGAGGATGTTAGAGCATTTATTCACTACAAGTTGGAAGACCTAGGATTAGGGGAAATATATGAGCAATATAGGAAGTTATGTGATGATAAATTAGTGTTGAAGTATGAGCATAAATGCATAGATGATAAAGGTTTTCATCATTCAGTCAGTTACCCTGATGAATTTGAAGATGATCAAATCATGTATGTTCTAAGTAGAATTCATGACCAGTTCATGTGGCTATAAATACTACATAAAATCACAATAGAATTAATCCATGCTATTACCGATCTATGCACTACCGATGAAGTACCTATCCTTCATACCATTCCTAAAGAAGAAGTGATCAAATCGATAAAATCTAAGTGGGATGATCATTTGATGACTGTGAATGATATTCTAGACAAAGAGGTAAAGTATACATCTATGGTTATTGGATACAAGGTGTATCACTCTAGTCAGATGAATAGTATATGTAGTGGTGCTATTCATACCAAGGAAAATACAAACTATGATTTGGCTGAAGTGATGAGAGAGAAGATAATGATGAATCTAGAAAAGATAAAAAAGGAAAAGAGGCAAAAGTTCAAGTATGGTCATGTGATCATGTATTTATTTTTCTATTTCCAAAACATGTTCCCTAGTATCAGTGACATTGCATGGTCGATAGATACTCCAAATTTCATTCAAATAAATAACATTATCAGACTCATGGGAAGTGATTTCACTAGAAAAGTATGAGGTTACTTTAAAGAATTTCAGAAGAAGATGCATGAAAAATAAATCATACCATATGAAATTGTTGATAAGTACATGGATACTATTTGCTTCATGGTAGATACAAACACTTATTTGATGGAAGTAGTTGAGCCAAGGACCTCATGTGTGATGCCTATGGGTTATGAGGTGGATGGAGACATTATGATTATGTATGCAAAATTTTTTTTAGCTCAACCAATAGATCCCAAGACTCCAAGGTTTAGGAAATATCAAGAGAAGTCACTTAAAGTGCACAATGATTTGATGGAGCCTATTATTAAAATAAAGGTGAGAAAAGAAGTTGGGAAATTCATGATTCAGAAAGGTTTCACAAAAGAGAAGATTGAGAAAGAAAGAGCTAAACATGTTATAGAGAAAGCTAGCACATCTAGTGCAACAAAAGATGATGATTATGTTGAAGTTGTTGGTGAAATTGGTAGCACCCCATCTTGTTGGAAAATAAGGAGTGAAACTTCTATGAAAGAGGAAAAATCCTCTCCACTTGTAAAAAGATCTGGAAAGAATACTAAGCATAAAACTACACCAGTAAAGGAGACATAAAGTATAAAAAAGGTGATAGGTAAAAGGAAGAAAGAAAAGGAAAAAATATTTGAAAGAGTTTCTGATGAAGATAGTGAAGGGAAAAAACCCGAGAAGGAGTAGAAGGAACTTAAGGAAAAAGGCAAAAAATCCAAGGCAGTAGGCTCCCCCACTGCTAAAACTATTAAGTATACATTTGGTAAGGTAGCTTCTGTCAATGCAATCATTCAAAATGTTAGATAATATGAGATACTTGTTGGAGTTAATAAGTATTATCACTTAATTTATGAGGAAGATCAGAGAAAAGTTGAAGATGTTGTGATTGCAAGCATGCATAAGTTAAGTCAAGTTGTAATCCAACTACAAGGACAAAATCCTAATGCCTTGTATGATAAAATTGATGCAAGATGGAAGGTAGCAGTTATGAAAGATAAGGAGTTAGTGAAGTATGTTCTACTAAGCCTATTACCTGATTCATTTGAGGAATAAATAAAGGATATGTTTGCAAAGGTAAGGCATTTATTTAAAACCAAAACAAGAGTTACAAAGTTGTTAGTTGGAGAGACTCAATTGGTACAAGTTGAAAAAGAGGAGATTCTAAGAAAGC
The DNA here is from genome assembly GCA_027943335.1 of Chamaecyparis obtusa. Lineage (NCBI taxonomy): Eukaryota > Viridiplantae > Streptophyta > Pinopsida > Cupressales > Cupressaceae > Chamaecyparis > Chamaecyparis obtusa. The sequence continues at coordinate 473,317 of BSBK01007377.1, forward strand.
ACTTAGGTATGATGACAGATAAAAGTGAAGAAGAATTGGTAAAAGAAAAATAGGATGATCTAGTGGTGACTCAAATTGATAAGGGATTTAATATTGATGGTGTAAAGATTACACTTAAGGAAATCAGAGATGAGATGGACAAAACAGGTGATATCCTTGCCATGGACATACAAGGGGAGCATATGGATACACAGGATCAATATGAATCACATGAGAAATAAGATGTTCATAAGGAAAAAAAGGAAGAAGATCTAGTACACATGGGTACCAATCAAAATATAATCGATGATGCAACAGTTAAGATACCTACAATTGATCAACAACAACATCATGTACTGATAATAGAGAAAATAGGTGCAAGAAATAAGGAAGAGAACGAGAAGGAAGTAAAGGTCACTCAGAAGAAGAAAGATAAGGCAACAACATCTATTGATGAATATGAAATACCAATTGAGGGAAAGACAAACTTGAGCACTATGAGCACTAAAGAGATAAGCTAAATCAGGAAGTACAAGTAGTGCTAATGATAAGAGATATATTTTTTGATTTAATGCCTGAAGTTACATATGATGACATGGCCACTCTAATGAAGCAATTGGAACATTTGGTCATTGCCACTGGTGAAGAGATGAAAAGTTTGGATGATTCTGCTACTACTAGAGAAGAAAAGGAATATGTAAAGAAGAGATCAGAAAAGCTAGCATAGTCCATTGCCGAAGACAAGAACACTCTCGCATTAGTTGTGAACTGGGTGAAGGATGCACTTCAAGAAGGTGGTAAGATTCTACATACTATTTGTGATTTTTCTCACTTCTTGAAGGATATTGAAAGGAAAAATATTGAATCTCAATAGGAGATGAGATTGTTGTCATTGAATTTTGATCCTATTCATGGGTTTAAAACTTCTTTTGGAGTTGAAGTTGGAGATATAATCCAAAGTTTGAAGAATTACATGGAAGGACATGACAAAAGGATTAGAATTTTGATGGAGTTACAAATCCTACTCATTCCCAAAATGGATATCTTACAACATAGTGTGAAGGAAGCAGAACAAACATTAACACCCCATCTTGTGTGTATTATTGATGGATTAGTGGAGATTGCATTTTTGTTACATGGACAAATACTCATCATGGAGAATTTGTAGAAGTCATGGGTTAGTTATTGGCAAGTTTTGAAGACTAATTTCAATGATGTATTCAGTAGAATGTAATATGTATATGCTACTCTATGACTAATAAAATTTTTCTTTTTGCATATCATTGTAACACCTTTGTCATTGTTGTCAAAGGGGGAGAGTAGTATAGGAAAAAAATTGATGCAAGGGAGAGTAGTATAGTTTGATTACATGCTTGTATTTCTCTAGGGTGCTATGTGAGTTATATGAATGTATGTTGTATATGTTTGTTTGCGGAGTTAGTTGACACTTAGAAATTTTTTCTTTCTGTGTTTCCATCAATGCCAAAGGGGAAGATTGTTGATATTTGATGAAGGTGATCTGAGTTTTATTGTATGATTCTATTGTGGTGTTTTCATTTCTAGAAAAATGATCCATTGAATTCATGTGATCATTTTTACCGATGGTGTTGAAGGACTTAATTAAAGAATCAACTAAGTGTTCAGTCAACCGGAAAGAAGACAGTATGCAAGGTTCAAATGAACAAATTTGGAGTTGGAGATCAAGTTATGGTGTGTGATTGTTCACATAACATCTACATAGGTATATTTAACTACATCTATGACCACATCAGTCAGATTGAAGAATACATTGAGTTATTAAGGATTGAAGTGGCAAAAATAGTAAGAACATAAGACAAGCATAGTGACTTTGGCTAGATCAGCGAACTGGTCAATTTAGAGTTAGTAAATGCTTTATTTATGGCTTGTTTAATGTTTTAATGACTTTATTTATTTGACCAATGCATTTTGGCATGATTGGATTTGATTTTTATGTCGGTGGGTAAAACATTTTTTTGGCAAAGGTTGACTTGGAAAAAGTTTTTATAAAAGAAGGTTGAAATTGAGTTTAGGGTAAGATATGATGATGTGATAGGTGGTTATGATTGTGCGAAGCTAAAGAAAGGATAATTTTATGTTTATGTGGTGTTGTGATTAGAATTAAAGCAGATCTGTCAGACAAAAAGTGTCATAATTAGATCATTCATTTGTGGGTCTATCTCAAGGAAAGCCCTAACATTTTTGCAGGTAAAATCCTTTAACAAGGTCATTCCTAATAGGGTGAGAAGGATCTATAATAGGATTTGAAGTATAAATCCTCTAACAAGGTGACTCTCAGAAGAATTTTTAATTCCATTGACCAGGTAGTCTTTAACAAGACTTTTGTAGCTTCTAACAAGGCTAAATACTCTTAACTAGGTATAACCTCAGAAGGGTTTTTGTAATTTCTCCTAACAAGGAATATTTCATCAATGCACTAGCAAAATTTGTGGGCATCATTACCACATGTTGTTTAATCCCTCTAACAAGGGTTTCCATGAAAAAAATCTCGTGTCTTGTATTCATTATGTATGAATATTTTATTTTTTATGCTTCTATGTTATATTATCATTTGCATGTTGGATCTTATGGAAGATTATTGTTAAATGTTACAGATTTGTGGATGCATTGATCCACCCTCCCCCTCTTGGTTCCTTATAATACTAATAGAGCATGGGACATGTTTTAGGCCCTGTGGTATAGGAGTCTACAAATAACATTGACTAAACATAAAGATCTTGATAAAACTTAGTCTTCTTCCCCACATAAATAAGGTGAGAATAGTGATAGGCATACTAATATCCTTAAAGAGATCAATTCTATTCATATTCCTCCATATACTACACATTTCCATTAAACCTATGATGAATGTCCTCCTCCCTCTACTTTAAAAGCTAATTATAATGTGGGTTATGACATTACTTCTCAAAAAAGTCATAATGGACAAGGTATTGGTATTCATGAGCAAGGTATAAAGGTCTCTATAGATCCTCCTACTCAAGTCACTAGCAGTGGTCTAGGATTTATACCTCAAGAAAATGTTTTTTCTTCTTCTTAAATTTATCCTACACACATTATTAAAAATGGTATATGATTTGTTCAAAAAGATGTCCTTTTCCATTATTCCAATCCTATTGATCCTTCTTCATTAAAATCAAAACCTCCTTCTCTATGCATTCTTTTACCCACACTATATATTGTTACACTCCCTTTTGATGACTATTTGGCTTTGGCTAAGATAGTCGTTCAGAGACTTAAATGTGATACTGAGATGTTATTTCCTTTTAAACATTTTTCCAAAGACTAAAAAATATAATAATGGTGATTTTATTTGTATTTTTCATCATAGAAAAATCCTCTCTTTTTGATTGTATTGAATTTAGACAATTTATTCAAAATCTAGTAGATAGATCTCTTATTTTCTTGACAACGAATCTTATATTTTTTTATTGATATAAAAAACATACCTTAACATTCATTTTTTCCTATTATGTTTCTCTACATCATGTGATATTATTTTCTTATTTCATGAGGGACTCTTTGTTTTCAATCCTTCATTTTGAGTAGCATAATAGGTCCTCTCTCTTTTCTTTCTTAACATGGATTGGTATCTTTTATAATATCATATCTTTCTTAGCATGGAATTCTTTGTTTTACACAAAGTATTTCATCTTTGTTACAATCTTTTTCATGCTTCAAAGTGCATAATTATTATAACTGATCTTTTCACTTAGGATGTTTAATGTGTTGTCCTTTCTTTTTTAAAAGATACATTGTCTCTTTGTTATTTGTATCATTTATACTATGATGTACCTCCTTGCATGGACTTTCTTGTCTTAGGATTGGGGAGAAAGATATTCTATTTGCATTCCTTTCTCCTTTTTTTTCAAGGATCCACTTTTTCCTTAGTGGAATGGCATTTGTTTATCTATGAGATCCTTTTCTTATGTGGAATTAATTCTCTTGATTTAGGATTCTCTCTTATGCAAGAGTTGCATATCCTTGATCACAAAATCTTCCTTATTTGTATAGGTATGTTCATCTAAAACAAATACCCTTACTTGGGGGCTTAAAGGGTGTCATCATTTGTCAAGAATATCTTTTTTCACCTATAAATAGGGGGCTAAGAGGGTGAATTCTTGTTATCCTCACCCTCTTTGTCATGAAGATGTTATCTTTGTTCAAGAACTCCTCTTGAAGGTAGATGTCCTATAATTAAGATCTCTTCCTTTCAAGGATATTTTTCCACTTTTTGTAAGATATGCTTTCACGATTATATTTTCCTTGGATAAAAAGAGTGCCCCCTCTTTGCAAAGGTTTTTCCATACATTGTTGTTTTAAGGATATCTCATTGTTGTTGGAATTAGGTATCCTTGTTATCTTTTCCTTATGATGCCATTATAGTATTATGTTTTCATCCTAAGAGGGAGGCATACAAGAATCCTCCTTGTACATTATGTAGCCTTGTGCATTATGTATTGGATCCCTTTGGAGACTATGCATTCCTTATGAATGATCTCCTTTTGTAGTTTCCTTGGAGATTTTTTGGTTCCCTTTGGGGACTATGCTTTCCTTAGGACTGATCCTTTTTTTAGTTTTTCTTGGAGACTATTCTTTCCTTGGAGTTTTTTGGATCCCTTTAGAGACCATTCTTTTCTTAGGACTAATCTATTTTCTATAGTTTTCCTTGGAGACTATGTTTTACTTGGAGTTTTTATAGATCCCTCTAGAGACAATGCTTCCCCTAGGACCGATCCCTTTTTAGAAAATTTACTTGTGAAAACTAATTCACTTGTTTATCCTTAGGTACAATTGGATAGCATAACACAATTTTATAGACCGTAAATTCCACCTTTTCTCTCTCTTTGGGATGGGTGGAACTAGCACAACACAAATTTATAGCCTTTATACTCTTTCTTCTTTTTCTTCTTTTCCTCCATGGATCACCTACCATAGCACAACATGCTAGAATGTTGGATTCTCTCTCTCTCTCTCTCTCTCTCTCTCTCTCTCTCTCTCTCTCTCTCTCTCTTTCTCTCTCTCTCTCCATGCTCTCATATCTTTACTAGTGTGTTAGACCATAGAGTTTTGTCTTGTCTTTGGAAATGATATTTCCCTTCCCATTTGACTACTTGTAATATCTTTCTGAACATGATACTAGTGGTTGGGACATTTTCTCAATCAAGCTTGCTTCAAATAGTTGATTTGGAGTTTTTTTTTGTACTAATCCCTTTGTCTTTTATCTTTAGTCTCTTTTGTTTTTTGTTTTTGTTTTTGTGTGCCCTTGTATGTGATTGTCTGGGTTGAGATCCTTTATTTTGGGGTTGATGTCCTTAAACTTAGTGATGTCTTATCTCTTCAAATTTTTTCTCATGATCATTTATCTCTCCTCTCTCTTTTATTTTACCATGAGCATGGGGTGGCCTAATACTACCACTAAAGTGGGGGTTAAATTTACCATCTTAAATGGTAAGAACCAATAATTAGATTCTTAATTAGGTCCCCTTTACCATGTATGAGCTCCCACATTGATTTCTGGTAACTTCATCTTTGTACCATATCATTCCACATTTTCTCCACCTTCCCAACACTTGGACCAAATTTGAATTTATTCTGGGTGGACTAGGTTGGCCTAGCTAACTTGTTATCCTTAGTTTTCCCTAAAATTCAAATCGGGGGTCTATCTCATTGGTTAAGTGGGAAATATTACATCTCATCAGCTTTATTTGATTTTTTAGCTACTTTATGTTGTGATAAGTATACAATTAACCTACTTATCCTCAATTTTATATAAGAAAATAATATTTCAAGAGATCTCCTATAATTTTGCATCTCAAGCATTCTCAAGAAAGTATTCAAGCATTCTAAGGTTTTTTTAAAGCAATATTCTCCAGGGATCAAGCTTATTTCCCTCATTGAAGGTCAAGGAAAGGAGTCCACCATAGCTTAAGCATCCATACTTCCACCTTCATTCAATAAATCATACAAGCATTTAAGTCTTCAAATCATCCTTTTTCTCCACACCAAGCATTGTGACAAAATACAACAATCAATATATGAGGCATATCTTTCACTATTTCCTTTTAGGTTTTTATGTGGATTCAAGCTATTTCATTATCATTTTATCACATTTAAATAAGCACTTGCATTTCCAAGGTATAATACACTTCATGATTTAGATCTATCCTCTACTCTATGTTGGCATGATTTCCATGATTTTATTTCATTTCAAGGTTAATTCCAAATAGAGGTTTGACTAAGGAAAACCCCTCTCTACACAAAAAAAATCCTTCTTTTATTTGCACATGAATAGGTGGTGCTTGTACTGGATTAGATCTAGAAAGTTCAGGACCTCACAAATAGTCTGCAACTATAAATAGTCATAAGTATAGGGAATAGGTTAACCTAGGCAACCCATCCCTAGAAATAGGTCAACTTAGGTGATCCAGTCCCCTCAAAATAACATTAAATTAAAATAAGAGATTAGTTGCAAAATTTGGTTTCTATTTTTAGAATTTGTACTAGTTAATGAGGTTTTCATCTGTTTGTGTACACAAAAATTCAATATTTTCCTCTATTTCATCCTATTCCTCACATCTCCTCATCAAATTTATATATTAGTGAAGGATCTTGATACCCATTTAGCACTTGGACCCTTCTAAGCCTATTGGGTTATCTCTCCTTCCTAACGTACAATAGTAAATAGGGTTAATCCCCCTTGATCACTTTTCCTTAATATGAATATTCAAATCAGTATCATGTTGTCAAATGAATTGCATAATAGTTGAGCACACAAATCCATAAAAGAGCACAAGAAAATAAATCCATGCTCTGTCTGAGTTTTTCATACATTTAGTCATAATTTTAAATATTATTTTTATTATGAGAGCCTTGTGGTTCAAGGAAAATATCATGGCAATGATATTGTTAAAAGGATCAAGAAGAATATCATGATGATAATATTATTTTTGATCAACATGAGTATCTAGATCACTATAATAGTTTCCTTAATATTAAATAAGGTTAGTATATGTTTACTAACCTTCAAGAAGATACTTTTCTAGAATAAGAGGAACCTTCATGCTAAAATCAAAGTTAAATCAAATAAAACATATGGGATCCTTCTTTTGAATAGCTAATGATTTATAAACTGAGAGTTCCTTTAGACCCAAACAAGCTACCACTAGCTATCCCTTGGGCTATAATTAATCATCTTTTTTTATCTTCATCTTAACATTGACAATGAAAATATAATTTTAGCACAACATCCTCTACACCACTTCTATTATAAAATCGATATCCTATAAAAATAAAAATGCATCTCGGTTTCCTATTTGTAATAAATCATCTAAACATTCACAATTCATTCAAGTACACACAGTAATACACCATATCAATCATATAATTTTTCATCAAATCATATCTTATTTAAATAATATATGAAGAATTTACTTCAAGGACTAATACTAAGGAATAACAAAACATAGAGTTGAGGAGTTGTATCATACCCATTCTTAAGTATCCCCATCCTTTATTAAGTAAACACATTTTTCACTCCATCAAATCATAACAAAATTATTCAAGACTCTCCAAGAATTAATATCTCAATAAATGATGCCACACAAGAACATAAACATTTTCATTTCATGAGATCCATAACATCCATTATGTCCATAACTATCCAAGATCCTCTTGGATGTCATGAAATTTTATGGGTGTATATAATTTTACTTTGATACACCCCCTATGAGATCATGGATAGCTTAGAATAATAACTTCATTAGATCTAGAATAAAACTTATCCAAATTGTTTTCATTTCTATTAATGTATCATTTTCTTTTGAAATTATGAGATGCCTAACTGATGTTGATCTTCTTTTCAAAAATTTATATGGTACATATTTTTTATTCCTTGATATGATGTGAGACTTGTTCAAAATATTTATTATTTTATGATATGCTTCTCTCCAATATATATTTAGGAACTATTTTTGTTTAACATGATTCTATCCATCTCCTAGATAGTCTAATTCTTCCTTTCTACCATCCATTTTGCTGAGTAGCCCTACGACTTGCATACTATTTATTGAGCCCCATGCTTCACACAATGTTCTTCATATTCATCATAAGTAAATTCTCCACCTCATTCTAATCTTAAAAATCTAATTATTCCATCTCTTTAATTTTCTACCATTTCTTAAAATTCTCAAATGCATCTAATTTCTCACCCAGAAAAGAAATCTAGGAGATTCTCAAATAATTATTAGTACGCATTATAAATTACTTGTCAACTTATAAATGTTTTCTCTTCATAGATCTACATAGATAAATATGAATGAAATCTAATGGATTTGAGGTAGAATAATCTTCAGTAGGATATGGCTCTCATCTTCTTTCCCTCATGACATGGTTTACAATAGGAAGATGAAGGCTTCTTAATCTCGGGAATGTCTCTTACCATTCTCTTTAAGTTAATTCTTACAAGAACAAAAAAGTTAATATGTCCCATTGTTCTTTTCCAAAGAAAACTATTTTCTCTTTGTATGGTAAAATAATTTTCCACATTAACTTCATTGAGATGATACATATCATTGTAAGTTGTGCTTCTTTCTACAACCTATTCTCTGACATTAATTTTCTTGATCTCACATCCTTTTGCATTGAATGAGAAATTGTAGCCATTGTCACATATCTAGCTTAAGATTAAAATATTATATTTCAAAACTTTAACATACAATACATTGTGAGTTCTTGTATTTCGACCATCAAAAATTAAGGTACCTTTACTGATAACCTTGGCAATAGAAATGTTACCTAGGGTGATACCTCCTCCTTGAAACTTCTTCAAATTCATGAATAGTTTTCTTTTGTCACTAGTCACATGACTTGAATATCCACTATCAGTGATCTACAATTTTTTCTCCTTTTGTGCATGAAGTGCAATCTAATCCACCTAGGTCTTGTCTATTCTCTCATCTTCTAATTTCTTCTTCTAAAACTTCCTAGAATCACTATTCTGACTTAAAAAGTTGTTTCCTTTAGTTCCTAGCTTAGTAGGACTCACAAGAATTCTTCTAAAATTTCTTGCAATATGTCCAAAGTTTTTGCACTTATTACTAATGATATTGAAATCAAATAATGGAACAAAAATATTTCTGCTAACAAAGTTATTTATTCTTATTAGACCCTTTCTTCAAGACACAACATTATGATCAAAATAAATACAATTATAAAAATAACCAAATGAAGAGTTATTTATAGTACTATTGAATCCTTATCCTCTTGATGTTTATATTTTTAATCTATAATTATCTCTCAACACTAGAGAGAATCTATCATACATCTTTCTACTTTCTTTAAAGTTATCATGACTTATTCAAATCTCAAACATTTGAAACCCTTTTTTTAGATTCCCTCTACCCAATTTCTTAGGCCATTTAGAAACCTTTCCTTTTCAATCTTTTGTAAATTTAATGCTAGTTTTGATATGTGGAGACCTATGACTACCAATTATCTAATCTAAAATCTCAATGCTTTTCCCAAAATTCAACTTCAATTGAATGAGCCTAATATTTCAATATCTCTTCTCAATGTCAAAATCTCTACCTCAAGTTTTTCATAGTCCTTATGTAATTGGACATGATAGGATATGTAAAAACTTGCAATAACATAGAAAATATCAACCACAAAGAGATTGTTAGAGAAATTAGTATTCCCAATATCAAAAGAGGAAAGGAAACAAGAGAATTGCATACATAAATCAAGATATTCAAATCAAATAACATAAAAGAATACGCAAACCCATAATTCCTCCTTTTCTCCTTATGTAACGTGGGCTCTTTGAATTGATCTCAAGATCGTGCTAGCATAAGAATTCAAAGCAATTGTGGTTACCAAAATCAAATGTTTGGCTCTCTATTTATAATATTTTAGGAGTTTCAATTAAGAATGCATGATTGATGGGTCAATTGATTGTGATTGAGGAGTTCAACTCAATTGATTCCTTGGTTTAACATAATTGATTGATCTGTTAGAAAATAGATTAGAGAGATGACTTGAATGGATTGGTGAGATAATATAATAGACTAACAAGTTAACTGATTGCATGGATGAGTCAAATGATTGCATGAATTAGTCAACTAATTGCATGGATTAGAAGATTGAATTGATTGAATACTTTAACTCATTTTTTAGGGAGAATTAACAATGTGGATTGAATAGTTAGGAGAGGGGATTATGGAGTGAACTAAAAGTTAGAATGAGTTAGCTTTGGAGGAATAAATCATGATTAAATAAATAAAAGAATTATTTACTTGCACACATGACAATTGATAAATAAATAATTAATATTTATTTATGAGAAAAGAACAATTTTAATTTAATTAAATAAATATAATTTATTTAATTGTGATAGGGATTTTGATTTAATTATTGCATAAATGCAATAATTAGAAAGAGGGAATATAGATTAAATATAGTTATTTAATTAATTGAATGAAATAAATAATAATTAAATAATGTTTAATTATTTAATTACATTATAGATAAATAATTGATGAAATATTGATTGGACGATTAATAATTAAGCTAATTAACTAAAATCACTTAATTATAGAATTAAGGAGAAATTATGATTTTGACTTTAGAATATAGTAGAATAACATAATTAATTAAATAATAAAGATTATTTAATAATTTAAGATGAATGCTAGTGAAATTATCGCTTGCAGGCATGGGATATTTTTAGGTGTCTACATTTTGCCCCTATTTGATACAATGCATTTGTAGGTGTTGTTTCAAAGAATAATAAAAATCATGCCACGGTATGCCCCATCGGGAATAATGTGACAGCGAGGGAAATGATGCCCCCCTTGAGAGATTGTTTATGCAAGAAAGGCATGAATGATGTCTTAAAATAAGATGATGGTATCTATGATGTTTATGAAATGCAAACAAAGTTCTAATATGCTTTTATGTTTATGGATGTATGCATTTTCTATACGATGTGATGTCATGCTTATGCACTTTTATTTTTGTATTTTTCATATGCACTTTTTTATGATGTGACTAGATGTAATGCATTTATATGATGGATGGATGTGTTATGATATCTACTTATAATGCATGATTTATGCTATATGTACTAACATGTTTATGCAAGATGTAATTTTTGTTTGTTTGTATTATGATACTCTATCAGAAGATCTTGTTAGGACTGACAAAGAGAATTGTTAGTAATGAAAAGCTTTTTAGAAGATGATAGGTAGGAGATGAAATAAATGAGAATGAATCCTTGATTGAAACCCTTAGATTTTAGTAAACAAAGAGCTTAAAGTTTTTAATAACCTTTCTTGATTTCCAATTGATTTGAGCTATTTGTTTTTCATCATTGATCCACTTTATTATAGCAAAAATGGATACCATCCCACCAAGATATGAATGATCTAGGTATGATTATCCAATTGCATTAAAATAGGCAGACTGAATAGACAAGGAATGTGGGTCGATCTATCTAGGTCAAGCATTCAGAGTCGAGGTATGTGCGGTGTATCACAACCAAAGTATCCATTGCAATTTCACAATTGGACATTGTATATAGATGTGAAGGATCTTATCATAGACACCCAAATATATTTTTTAAGACTTCATGGAAACCACTCCACAAATAGAAGACAAAGAAAAATAAGTCATGAACCATCAAAAAATCTCTAAATCACTTGTGGATATCCTGGAGATGCATAAGAACATGACTTGGGAAAATAAAGACATAATAAGATTGACTTAACTCAACAAGTTGCAACTATACTGATTATGTGTTTGTATTTTTCTAGTAGTTTGGATATTTAATTTTGACATATTGTTGATGCTATTAGATTCAAAGAAAAAAGGTACCCTATCTAAGACTGCTCCATCTGATTTGGAGCATTCCTTCCCTTGTCTAAGACAACATGATTTTTGACAAAATACTTTGTTGTGGGATTGATTGATAGATAAGATAGTTTGGGCAGTGTAGTTGAGGATCTACTGACTAGTTTGATTATTTTGACTTGGTTTCGGTGAAGCTCAGACTTGTTGTTTGACGTAGTTGAATGCCTATTTTGAAATATGAAAGAATTGATTTTATGTACAAATGAGATTTATTATAGGATTTTGTTGGTCCACCATAAGGTTCATATGTTTGGAGTTGAGGTATGTGTGGTGTATCACATAACTGGAGGTCCTTATCACATACACCTCAAACATGGTAGCCCTAGATGAATGTTTTATGTTTTTTTAACTTTTTGGAGGTCTTTTTGTAGTATTTTTGGAAAAAATTTCTATGATTTTTATTTGTTTTCTCAGGACATTTTAAATCACTAAATGAGGTGAAAGACATGTTAGGATTTATTCTCAAATATGATTGTATTTCTTTTCCCTAGTGTTCAATAATGCATGGAACACTATGAATGGATGAACAAGCTGATGGGACAACAATGGATAGGTAAAAAAGTAGAATCAAAGTTGATTTAGATTCAAGGACTATCTCACAATGGGATAACATGTTTACCCAAGCTAAGGGATTGGATATGGTGGCTATGTATTCAATGGCATGAAAAATTGAATAACATGAGATCTACGAAGAATGGAGATGTCAAGAGATCTCTGAAAATATATTCTTCATTTATTTATGTCCTTAATTTTGATCAAGACCAAGGAATATATTGGGACAAATAATATGAAACATGACAATGGATGATAGAAGTAAGGGATGGATAATATAAATGATTTTTCATGTAGGGTATAGATTAAAGTGAAGAAAACAATATGCATGAAGCCTTGTCAATATCAAAGATAGGAAAGGGGATATGGATGAATAGGGGATCATGGAGTATTTGGTAGGTAGGATAGCATGTATGAAACTTGCCCCCAAGTGTAGAGTGCATGAGGGGAATGGATTACACATGATTCCTGTTTGCCACTTTTTCATCATGGAACTTGCCCAAGGTGCCCCAAGAAGTGGTTTTCATCATAGGATGAATTATTTCTCTTGATGTATTTCTTTTGTATCACACAAGGCGCATGTTTGCCAGGTTTTCTCCAAGGTAACCATTCTTTTTCTTTTTTGATTTTTTTTATATTTTTGACATTTTTGGAAGACAATGGATGAAGAAAATGACATGAATGAAAGACTCAATCATCTTTTTCTTTTGATATTACTCTTGAATAATGTGCTATAATGTACCACAATTATTGAAACTATACGCAAAGATGTTGATATGGTGACGACATACAAGGATGAAATGAGTGATAAAATGGACTAGGGTAAGTGTTTATGCATAGGATTGGATAAGGGGGTGGAAGGATGGAAAGTAGGTGTTGGATAATGAATGGGGTGTTGGAAGACTTCTGTATAGGTGGATGGAAATGTTGGCAAGATCAATGTTGGCACACACCCTGAGGCCAAGTGGTGGAGTGATGGAAAGAAAATGGATTTTAGATTTTGGGATTTAGATATTGTGGACATGGATTTTGATTTTTCTTTGGGATATTGTACTTTGAGGAGCTTCTTTGGAACCCACATGTTTTTAAAATTTTTATTCTTTTGTGGGTCCTCTAAATGAATTGCTTGCATAAGGGATTTAGGGACCCATATAGCTTTTAACTTTTCTTTTAAATTGACTAGCCTTTGTGGCTTTTTTGAATTTTCTTTTTTGTTTTGGATCATATTTTTCTTTCTTTGTATATGTCTATTAGATAGGACATGTTGATCCTTGATTGCATGTGGATTTCTTGACTTATCGATTTTATGCTTAACATCCAAATTTATTAGAAGAGAAGGGGTATTCATGGGTAGATATGAATTTCATGAAGGCCTTTTGGATGGGTAGATGGTTCTCAAATATGTGTGCCTTTTTTTACTTTTATTTGGGAAAGGGTAAGTAGATTGTGAACTAGTGGATGGAGGAATATATGGATCTAAGATAGATGGAAGGGACAAAGACTTTGGCTTTGGGATGTGAGGACCCAAAATTGATTGAGGAGGTGATGGAAAATGTATATGCTTGGGTTCATATGGGGGAATGTTTGATGTAGAGGGGATATCAACATCTTTATGGTGAGCTATATAGCCAAGGATCTGATAATATGGATTTTCTTTGATATCAAGGGGTTCTAATATATCTTGTTTATTTTAGCCTAACCCCTTTCCTTGATAATGCATTTTATGAGAAATCTTCTTAGCAAATCGATACCAATTATTTTTGAAACAATATGCCAGTCCATTTTGAGGTGGAGGAGGCACATACAGAATAGTAGGACTATGAAGTAGACCATATTGAATTAAAGTGGATGAACCAAGTTGATATGTAATAGGCTCATTATTAACTTGGATAGGGTTGATGGAATTGTGAGGTGGACATGGGAGATTATTTATAAATAAATACTTATTTATTTATGAGAGAAATGGTTAGTTGTGATTAAATAAATATAATTTATTTAATCATGAGGGAAAATTGATTTAAGTAATAATAATAAGAAATGGGGAATATTAGAAATTATGGCTATTTAATTAATTATAATGAGATTGGGAACAATTAAATGATGTTTAATTATTTAATTACTTTGTAAATGAATGAGTGATGAATAATGATTTAGACGTTCAATAATTAAAGTAATTAATGAAAATCACTTAATTAGGAAATTATGGAGAAATGACGATTTTGACTTTGGAATATAGTAGAATGATGCAATTAATTAAATAATAAAGCTTATTTAATAATTGAAGAGGAATGTTAGTGAAATTTTCTCTTGTAGGCACGAGACGTTTTTAGGTGTCTACACCTTGTTAGTCAGCAGTCTCTTTATCAAAAAAATTTCAATCCTCTTTTCTTCTTTTACTTGAATCTTTAGATTAATGATTAAATTTTCTAAATTCTCAAGATTCTAAGTCAATTTGTCTTTAGCCTTCACTTCTTAAATGATCCCCTTCTTCAACCTCTTCATCTCTTTTCTAGTGCAAATAAAATCTTCCACAAGATCAACGTCAATATGATCATCATTTTTGGACTTCATTTTGGTATCATCGGTAGGAGTCTCCATCACCACGAATAAATAATTTTCATTTTCATTCTAAGAAGTGTCTTGATCATCTTCTTCATTAGATAAACAACTATCCTCATTTACAAAAAAACTCTTTTAATTCTTTTGAAATTTCTTCTTCTTATTGAAAACCTTATTCACATTCTTTTTAGCTTCATTGTTAGAATCCTTGTATGGACACTTAACCAAAAAACCCTACCTTAATATAAATAAACTAGTTCAAATGTAACTTACCCTTATGATTATTGGAACCTTTGCAATCTTCTAAAACAATTTGCCTCCTTTGGATCTGATTCAAAATCATAATCAAAATTAGAATCTTCTTATTTCTTGGACACCTTAAAATCAACCTCCTTTCTTAGTATTTTTCATTATAAAATCTCATCTCATAAGTAGTTATAGATCTATGTAACTTATCCATAGTCATTTTATTAAGATCTTTATCATCTTTAATTGCAACCACCTTGGGATCAAACCTTGGGGGTAGACATCTAAGTATCTTCTTCACTATTGTCATTTCTTTAAGTTCTTCATCGAGTCCTCTAATAGATCCGACTATCTCATCAACCAAGATTAGGAAAGAAATAATATTTTCATCCTCTTTCATTTTTAGACTTTTAAATTGAGCTCTATAGGTTTGAAACTTTTATCCCTTAAATTTCTCATCTCCTTCATAAATAGTATGTGATTTGATCCATATTTCCTTTGATGTCTTATAATGCACGACTTTCAAAAACTTAGAATTAGTTAATTCACATATAATAACATTTCTTTCTCTGGCATTATTCTCACAAAACTTATTTCCAACAGGATCCCTTATGGATTGTTTGGAATTTCATATCCATCCACAATTAATTTCCAAACCTCAAATCATAGAGCATGTTGAACCTTTGGCATTTTGTCTTTGAATGTTGTCATTGATGTCAATAATACATCCATGAAGTTATAATGGGCATATGCTATGGTTAAAATCATGAAATTATCTTATTTTATGTAATTAAATATTGTTCAAAACATATTCTAGACATACAATTAACACTTAATGTTCACATTGGTTAAGAAAACGGTTGTAAAAAAATAGTTTAAATATTGTGAACATTAAGTGTTAATTGTATAATTGGTATCGATTTGCTAAGAAGATTTCTCATAAAATGCATTATCAAGGAAAGGGGTTAGGCTTCAATGAACAAGATATATTAGAACCCCTTGATATCAAAGAAAATCCATATTATCAGATCCTTGGCTATATAGCTCACCATAAAGATATTGATATCCCCTCTACATCAAACATTCCCCCATATGAACCAAAGCATATACATTTTCCATCACCTCCTCAATCAATTTTGGGTCCTCACATCCCAAAATTGATTGAGGAGGTGATGTTAGGCTTCAAAACATATTCTAGTTATACAATTAACACTTAATGTTCACATTGGTTAAGAAAACGGTTGTAAAAAAATAGTTTTGGTCTATGTGAAAGTCGACAAGCTTAGTTATCCGATAGATTCCAACCATAATACCTTTCCAGAACGGACATTGAATTAGATAAAATGGATCTCTGTTATTTTTTGTATATCACATGTATGGAAAGAGAAAAAGTCTATTTATCAGAACCAGTTGCAAAAATTCATGACAGTTTTAGCAATTTTGTGCAGTTTTGATCTAATTGAAGTTTGGGTTATGTAACTGCCTCAATGAAATGTCCCTTATCTAGTCCTATCACAATTGGGACTATTTGAGATGTCACTAAGATTTGTAATGTTATTGATTCCCCTATAAACTACTAGTTATGGTAATCGTTGGTGATTCCATATGATTTGTTATATTAAGCACCGATTAGTGTCAGTTTGTTTATCGCTGTAAGTAACTTACTTTTATGAAGACTTCATTCAAGGAAACGCTACCTTCAAGGTTATCTATTCTTCATAAGATAGTTGCACTTATTCATTTGATTGCTAAGAAAATTTCAAGGCTCCTTCCTGGCATATTGTGAGGATTGATTACAATATATCTATATATATCAAAAAAATATCCTTGTTATCGTAATTGTTGAAGCTATTATAAATATCATGAACGCTATGTCTGTTTGGTCTTTACTTCATAACAATGTTGAGTGCTTCTGATCTTTTCAGATGATTCTTGATGCCCTCTCAAGTATTTTCAAATGCATACTTATATCTTGTAATAAGTCTTGTTCGAAAGGTCATATCTTCTCACCTTAACTAATCGGAGTTTTACTATTGACGATAATATTATTTATGATGCTTAGTGATTAATAATGTTAATGACTAATCAAGATTATCAACGTGAGTTCAGGATTATCGTTGAAGCATTAATATTGATCATCGTAATGTCTCTGATGCATCTGCATGTCGTTTGACTTTTTATTTATGATATATTATAATATTATCATTTGTGTATAATAATATTATTTATATTTAGTATTATATTTATTTATTAATATCAGAATATTAACATATTAGTTATTAATAGTATGTTAACAATATATTATTATTATCTATTGATAATATTTGACAAATTAGTATTTGTTAATTATTATTATATTAATATATTATTAATATACATCGTTAATTAATGATATATCATCACTTTATTATTAATATATAATATATTGATACATATATTATTATATTATATTGTAATAATATTAATGTTCGATATATCACTTTTTATATTTCGATTATTATATATTATTGTATTATAACTTATACTATTTTAATATTATATTAATAAATATATTATTATAAATTATATAATACATTAATTAGATTGTTCTCATCCTTCTAATTGAGTTTTATTATTGTCATTTCTTCTTTTAGGGATTCTACAAAACAAGATGAGGATATTGTCGAGGGTCCTCAAATAGAGGGACATGACACTAAAAAATGTCAACTTTATTTGTTTATAAGTAGGGGATACATTCCTATAAAAGATAGTACAAGGGTTTGGAGAGAAGCTGGAAGATTTGTGTGGAATTCTTTGTAGACTGAACAACTTACAAGCAGGTTTTAAACAACAAAGAAGAGGGTAATGCTTTATGTTTTTATTTTTTCATTTGTGAATTGATTTTCATTGTAGAAGTTTATCAGAGATAGAAGAAGGGATATATGTTTTTTTTGAGTCATTCACATTAGTATTTGATTAGATCTTTTAATGGAAAAAGAAAACATATTTGGGTACTTGATGTTTTGAAAAGAAACAAGGGTTTATCATTTCAAGAAAGTTGATAGTTTGAAAGAAGTTAACTCAAGTCATGGTCTTGCATTCAAATATTTTGTTTTAAGTCTTATTATAATTTTTATAATCTGATATATTCATTGTAAGAAGGCTTGCATTCTTTGGTGAAATTTATTGATGTAAAAGAATCAGTAAGAGAGAAGAAGAGAAGTATATCTTGCATTATGTTTTCAACAAGTAGTTGAAATCAGTGATTTATGATTTGTATCGTAACAAAGTTGATCCTATGATTTTGTATCTCATTTATTCATTTTGGAAGTTTGTGCTTCTTGTATTCTTGGAGTTGGTGCTTCAAGTGTAAGGGATTGGTGTTCCTTGAAATCGGTGTTTCTAAAACAGGGTGTTGGTGCTTCCCAAAGTTGTAGCTCTAAAAGTTTTGCCAAAGAGGCTAATAAAGGTTAAGTTTCAAAGTGGTTTTTTTATCCTAATGGGTTTTCCACTATAAATATTGTGTACCTTCTTATTCTTGTATATCTTGTTATTTTTTAAAACTTTATGTTATAATTGTAAAAGTTGAAAAGAAATTTAAGTGTTCAAGAAAATAAATTCATAAAGGAAAAAGAGAACTTTGAAAAAGAAATTAAAGAATTAAATCAACAAGTTATAGATTTGAAATTACAAGTGGAGGAACAAAAGAGAATTGTCTTTGTCACTAAGGAAGAGTTAAGTTCTAAAGATCAGGAATGTACAAGGTTAATGAATGAAGTAGTTTCATATAAAAGTAAGCTAGAAATATATAAGAATTATACTTTAGATGACATGTTAAGGAAACAAAGAAGAACTAATGATCTAACTGGAATTGGTTTTGAACTTGGAGAATGTTCTAGTGACAAGAAAGATAAATATTTATTTGAGATATTCAAATCTGAAAGTAAAGACATAGATCAACATGTTACCACTTTAAATTCAGATAAAAATGCAGATTTTAATCAGATTTATAATGGTAAAAGATAGGTTACATCAAGCTCTTCATTCATGGGTAAAATATTTTCAAACATGTTTACTTCTTTCTTTGATGGGTATTGTTTCATGTGTCATCAATATGGACATAGAATAAGTAATTGTAAATATATGTCAAGAAGGTTTTCAAAGTTTCATTTTGGTTATTCCTTACCTAAAATGAATGGTATAAGATGTTACAAATGCAATATTTTTGGTCATGTTATGAGGAATTGAAAAACTAAGACATTTCAGAATGATCAATCTTATACTAGTCTACAAGTTGATAAATAACTTGATACTAAAGTGACAAAGATATGGATGCTTAAGTCTATGTTTGTTCAAACAACTTTACATTTTGAAGAAAAGGACTTGTGGATAATTGATAGTGGTTGTTCTAGATACATGACAGGTGATAAAATAAAGTTTGATAAATTGATTAACTACAAAGGTGGCAGTGTGAGTTTTGGTAATGATTCTTCAAGGAAAATTAAAGGTTTGGGTTCTTTGATTCTTAGTGACACAGTGTGATAGGTTTCTCTTCTCTTCCATAAGTTAAACACAATGTGATAGGTTTCACAGGGAGCATTTATGATAAAAAAATTTCCAACTGAAACCTTGGTATATCTCCTTTTTAATTGATGTCAAAGGGGGAGAAAAAGCATGAGTAAAATGTATTGTGATTGATATATGAGGTTGGCTAATAATATTTGTAAAAATGTATTGATGGAATCTATACAGGTACATGATGTATTCTATAGGTGATTATATATAGGTGATATAGGTACATACAAAGGTTAATATGTTTTTACAGGTATTGACATCAATGCCAAAGGGGGAGTATGTTGAACCTTTGGTATTTGGTCTTTGAATGTTGTCATTGATGTCAATAATACATCCATGAAGTTATAATGGGCATATGCTATGGTTAAAATCATGAAATTATCTTATTTGATGTAATTAAATATTGTTAAAAACATATTCAAGACATACACTTAAGTGTTATACAATTAACAGTTAATGTTCACATTGGTTAAGAAAATAGTTATAAAAAAATAGTTTTGGTCATGTGAAAGTCGACAAGCTTATTTATCCAATAGAACCCAACCATAATACATATCTGGAATGAGCATTGAATTAGATAAAATGGGTCTCTAATATTTTTTGTATATCACATGTATGGAAAGAGAAAAAGTCTATTTATCAGAAGCAGTTACAAAAATTCATGACAATTTTAGCAATTTTGAGCAGTTTTGGTCTAATTGAAGTTTGGGTTATGTAACTTCCTAAAAAATGTTGACTTTATTTGTTTATAAGTAGGGGATACATTCCTCTAAAAGATAGTATAGGGGTTTGGAGAGAAGTTGTAGGATTTATGTGGAATTCTTTGTAGACCAAACAACTTGCAGGCAAATTGTAAACAACAAATAAGAGGGTAATGCTTTATGTTTCTATTTTATCATTTGTGAATTAATTTTCATTGTAGAAGTTTATCAAAGATAGAAGAATGGATATATATTGTTTTTTGAGTCATTCACATCAGTATTTGATTAGATCTTTTAATGGAAAAAGAAAACATATTTAGGTACTTGATGTTTTGAAGAGAAACAAGGGTTTATCATTTCAAGAAAGTTGATAGTTTGAAAGACATTAACTCAAGTCATGTTCTTTCATTCAAATATGTTGTTTTAAGTCTGATTATAATTTTTATAATCTGATATATTCATTGTAATAAGGCTTGTATTCTTTGGTGAAATTTATTGATGTAAAAGAATCGGTAAGAGAGAAAAAGAGAAGTATATCCTGCATTATGTTTTCAACAAGAAGTTGAAATCAATGATTTATGATTTGTATTGTAACAAATTTGATCCTCTAATTTTTTATCTCATTTATTCATTTTGGAAGTTTGTGCTTCTTGTATTCTTGAAGTTGGTGCTTCAGGTGTAAGGGATTGGTGTTCCTTGAAATCGGTGTTTCTAAAATAGGGTGTTGGTGCTTCCTGGAGTTGTAGCTCTAAAAGTTTTGCCCAAGAGGCTAATAAAGGTTCAAATTCAAAGTTTTTTTTTACCCTAAGGGGTTTTCCACTATAAATATTGTGTACCTTATTATTCTTATATATCTTGTTCATTTTTTATAACTTTATGTTATAATTGTAAAAGTTGAAAAGAACAAGTTTTAAGTAACCACTAATACAACCCCCCCCCCCCTCTCAGTGGTGTTTTTATTCCAACAAAGCCATCAAATAAGATTCCATTCTTCCACTTCAAAAATCATATTTAGTTCCATAAAAGAATGGATCACAATTTGAAGACAAATTATGTTCTAGGGAAACTAAGTGCACCATATTATATCTACCTCAAGCTTTTAAGCTTCTTCTAAGGAACTTAGCTCTAATACCAATTGAATGGTGTGCACTATAATAAAGGGGATTGAAATAGTATATCATAATTTTAACTTGATTTAACATTAATTACCATTAATAAATTCCTCAAGAACCTCAAAACATTAAAGAAAACAATAGCTAATCTCCTTAATGTTGCAGTAACTAAACAATGTATAAACTATACAATCACACAAAGAACACCATACATACATAGAAACCTAAGATTGGAAAAACCATAGTGAGAATAGTTTCTTGGATCTCTTTCCCATATCCAACCTCAAAAAATAATGAATCACTTATAATGTGAAGTAGGAAACAACCTACTAAGAAATGAACCACCTTGCCTAAGAGCTCTCAATCCTTGGAAGAACTATTTGGAGAATCATTGACCAACATTAATATTTGTGCACTAGAAACTATGTAAAATAAACGTTCCACATATCTTATACCAAAACCTAAAGCCAACAATATTTTGTAAA
This sequence comes from Chamaecyparis obtusa, assembly GCA_027943335.1. Lineage (NCBI taxonomy): Eukaryota > Viridiplantae > Streptophyta > Pinopsida > Cupressales > Cupressaceae > Chamaecyparis > Chamaecyparis obtusa. The sequence continues at coordinate 495,451 of BSBK01007377.1, forward strand.
GGAGGCTCAATGATAGGGTCTCCATATATTTTTTCATATTAAATTTTATTATCATTTTGTTTCCCTCTAATTTTAGAAACCATTCTATAATCTCAAGTGAGATCCAAATCCCATCTACTATTTGGTGACCTCTCAGAAACTAAGTTTATCCTTTTAAATGAGCTATAGTAAAAGATCTTTGGACCTCTTGGAAATTACCTAATAAATTACCTTATTCAAGGTAGTGTATAGAGATGTTGGTGGATAATAATTTAAAGACTCAATATTCGGGTGCCACCAAGAAGTTGAGTCCACTTTTTGGCAAAAAAGTGGAACTATTTTTCCTATTTTTAAAAATTTATCCCAATTGATCAAAACAATTGAAGCACCTAAAGATTGAATCTTAAGAAAAGTTAGTAATAGGAAATGTAGTACTCAAATTATAATTTCCCAATGTGTAATTTATATTAATACATAAATAATAAAAATTGTATTTCAAAAGGTGTTTCCAAAAATGAGTATTTAAAAGTCACTTTTTTAGGACCTTCCATGCCTGTGTACAACAACCATAATTTGACCTAAATAAAAGTCTTTATTTGAATCCTTTTGGAATATCACTTGTAAGACAATATGATGAGAATATTTTTTGTAATTTTTTGCTTTGGGCGTAATTTTTGTTTTGAAAATCGGCCCTCGTGTATGACAAGCATAAGTTGACTTCAACTCATAATTTTTCAATTTTTATTTTTTAAAAGTGAAAATAATTTGACTTTGCTTTGATGTAATATAATTTATTTTTTCAAAAATGTGAAAAGAAATTAAAGTTATAAAAGAATAAGAAAGCCTGTTATTTCATGCTTATGGACTTGTTTTATTAGAAATTATTTTAAAATAAAAAAATTAATCCAATTTAAAAAATAATTCTGTATTTTAAATATATGTAGTCATATCTATAATGGTTTTTAATTTTTTGAAAAAATTTCTTTGGAAAACATCTTCTTCTAAAAGTGGGTTTCACATGTAAAAAGTTCCACTAGAAGTGGACTCAACTTCTTGCACTTACCTAGTCTATATTTTTAGTACCAATGCTAGTTAGGTACAATTAGACTCTTGAAAATTTCTAAATTTAACAAAATCATTCACCAACACTACCATTTATTTGCCAATGACCTCCCAAAATAACTTTAAAAAATTGAATATGGTCTATTTGTACCTAGTGCACTAGTATCTTTTTAAAGTCCAAAAATTACCATTTTAAATTTTTCTATGGTTAAGGGAACTAATAGAACTTAATTAAATTCTCTTCTCCAATAAATACTTGAATGTTTTCTAGTTAGTTCTCCTCTTCCACACTATCTTTATTGCAACCTTCTATCATAAGGAGCTAGAAGTAACCCAATATGACTTTCTATATCATATAATCCTTTACTTTATTTGTCTATCCACCTTAACCATGACTTAAGCTATTAGCTTTATATTTAGCCACCACCACAATATGAACATATGAGAAAATTTTGTTCCCTTTAATTGACATCTTGTCCTTATATTTTTACCTTCCAATAGTTTTCTTCACAAAGTAAACATTATCCTTGAAGCATTAGAAAATTATGTATCTTCCTACATAAGGTCATGCATCATATAATATAAATTGGATAGACATAGATAACTATTCTAGAGATTCTTCAATCACTACTTTGCATTAAAAATTATTTCCAAAAACTTCTTTATTCCTTGAATGGAACTATTGATTTATATACTTTAACTTACATGCAAACTAAAACATTAAAGAGCTCGCTGCTTTCAGACTAGAATACCACCAATGTTTTAAAAGTAGAATGAAATTTGGATGAGAAAGAAGTTAAAATCTAAGAAAAAAAATTTAAACCATAATCAAATGAAAGGGTTAGATCAAACAACTAGAAATAAAATGGATAGAATAAAAATAATATATAAAGTTGATGTGAATGCCAAGAGGCATAATAGCATCAAGAAATCTCCAATATCCAATATCCCAATATTTTTAATAAAAATACAAGAAAGGTAGCCTGTTTATATAGGTAAGACCTAATAGGAAGGATGTATAAGGTTGAGACACTAGAGGAAGTAGAGTTTTGATAGGACTTGACAAAATCCTCTAGAAGATTTAGAGTCCAAATTGGACTCAACCATATCATAGGAGGAGTTATTGTCCAAATTGAACTCAACCATATCATAGGAGGAGTTAGAGTGCAAGTGGGACTCAATAATATCCACCTAATAAATAATTTCACCTAAGTAAACTTAAGTCAAGAGTAAAATGGAAGAGAACCATTTACTCCAAACCCCCCCATTAAGTGCAACTTAGGGAGTATAATATAGTAGTACATAGCTTATGGGTCTCAACAAAAAATCCATGTTAGATACCCATATAAAACTAAAATACATTCTCTCATAACTTGAGAAAAAGGAGAAAACCCAATGGGAGAAAAATCCTCTCCAAAAGAGAGAAAATAAGAAACTAAAAAGCTTCAGCAGAAGGAGACACCTATCACACCCCAAGAAAAGCACGTAAGTGAATGAACTTTCTCTCATTTAAGGGTTTGGTGAAGATGCCTGCAGTCTACTATAATGTCTAATAGTACTAAAGGTCAAGGAACTTCTCATGAATCAAATCCTAAATGTAGTGCATGTGAATCTCAATGTGATTGGTCCATTGGTGATGGATTGGATTACAAGAAATCTAAATGGCACTCTGGTTATGACAAAAGATGACTTTTGGCTTTTAGAAAGGGATTCCAAACTCAACGAGGATGTTCTAAAGCCAGATGGTCTCAATAGCTACATCAACTTCTCCTTGATACTCAGCCTTAATGGATGAAAGAGTAAAAGAAGACCACTTCTTTCTCAACCAAGAAACTAGACCTGAACAAAGAGAGAAGATATATTGTGACGTAGACTTTTGATCTTGAGAATCACTTTTCCAATATGAATCTATGTATCCCACCAATTCAATATCCGTACTCACTGCATAATGAATTCCATAACTGTGCATACCCTAGACACAATGAAGAATCTACTTAGACGCTTTCCAATGTAGCTTATGTGGCTCATGCATGAACCTAGAGACTATGCCCATAATATATGAAATATTAGGCCTTGTGTGACTCAAATATATGAGGCTTCCAACCAATTGATGATACTAGGTAGCATCAACCAAGGGTGAAGAACAAGAAGCCTAAAGTTTGAATCCTAACAAAAATGGAGTCATTCTAGACTTATAGTCATCCACATGAAATATGGAGAGCATATCAAGATAATACTTAGGCTATCCAATGAAGATACCAAAAGGTGACTGGGTGATCTCAATCCATAAGAAGTAGTGGAGAAGGTCTAAGTCAAACATTAAAAACATATCATGCAAGGAAATTTTGACTGTCGTGATGTGGGATGAGTGATTCCCCATGATCAACAAGTCATAAACATAGAGAACAAGGAAAGTGAGAGTATTGTCCTACTGTAGAATGTATATGTTCAAATCAGAATGACACTGAGTGAACCCAAATTATAGAATGAATGAGTCCATCTTGGCATACTAGGCTCAAGAGGCATGTTTAAGGCCATAGAGAGACTTATGAAGGTGAAAAACAAGTGAAGGGTCTTGGACAAACCCATGTGGCTACTCCATATATATCTCCTCCAGAAGGTCACTGTGAAGAAAAAAACTCTTCACATCTATATGATGAACTTCCCAATAATGGGATGCAGTAATGGAAAGGAAAAGTTAGATGGAATTCATCTTGGAAATTGGTGCAAATGTCTTACAGTAGTCAATTCAAGGAACTTGGGAGAATCCTTTGGCAACTAGGCGAGTCTTATGCTTATCAATAAACCCATCTACAAGAAAATTTGTTTGATGGATCCATTTGCACTAAACAAGTTGTCTTCCCTTAGGAAGTGCAAATAAATAAAAAGTATGGTTCCTCTCTAAGGAACTAAACTCCTCTTGCATAGCAACATCCCACTTGGGGACACTAGAATCTTCCCAAAAGGATTAGAAGCTATAGAAATGAAGAGATGTGGAGCTTTCTCAAACTATGACCTTGTAATTCTCTTATTTGAAGGATCACCAACCCAATCACCCACTAAATCTAATGTCTGACAAGCCCAAAGAAGCCTAGTAGCTGGAGAATGTGGAGAATATGAAGGATAATCATCACCCTCTAAATGATAACTAAGATAAGAGGAAGATGGATCCTCATTATTGTAATTTGAAGTAGAAGAAGAAGATTCCTTAGTAGGATTAGGAGGATTAAAATCCTTAGAAGAACCATCATCATCTAGTCACAATGTCTCCATAGGAATGAAGGATGGAGAAGTGGTAGAAGAAGAATTGGATGTATCCTCCTCAAGATGGACACTCCACTTGATGAAAAGATCATGTGTGGTAGGATGGAGAAGCTTGTAGCCTTTGACAGCATCTAGATATCCAACAAATATGCAAGGCCAAATCTGCATATCCATAGCCTTGCATTTCTTTGTTGGAATGTGGGCCCATGCAAAAGACCCAAACACTTGAAACTGTTTGATTATGGGTTTCTAACCAGTCCAAGATTGAAAAGGATTTACCCTCTTTACAGCTCAATGAGGAACCCTATTCTAGATATAACATGCATAGTTTATGGCCTTTGTCCAATATTGAGGTGCCAATAATTTAGAGTGGATCATACAATTAACCATTTCCTTCAAGGACCAATTATTTTGTTCTACAACTCCATTTTATTATGGAGTGTAGGGAGCTATGTGTTGAAGATCAATGCTTTCTAAGATACAAAATTTCTTAAACCTTTGGTTGACATATTCCCTCCCATTATCAGTCCGCACAAATTTGATATTTTTCCTTGTTTGTTTTTGACAAGCCCAAAGATGCCTAGTAGTTGGAGAATGTGGAGAATCTGGAGGAGAATCATCACCCTCAAAATGATGATTAAGATAGGATGAATATGGATCTTAATTATCTTTATCTGAAGTAGAAGAAGAAGATTCCTTAGTAGGATTGGGAGGATTAAAATCCTTAGAAGAACTATCATCATCCAATCACAATGTCTGCATAGGAATGAAGGATGGAAAAGTGGTAGAAGAAGAATTGGAGGTATCCTCCTAAAAAAAACACTACTCTCAATGAAAAGATCATGAGTGGTAGGATGGAGAATCTTGTAGCCTTTTAAATCATCTAGATATCTAAAAAATATGAAAGGTCCGCTCTATGTATCCATAGACTTGTGTTTCTCTGTTAGAATGTGGGCCCATGCAAGAGACCCAAACACTTGAAACTGTTTGACTGTGGGTTTCCAACTAGTCCAAGATTGAAAAGGAGTTACCCCCTTTACAAATTAATGAGGAACCCTATTCTGGATATTATATGCATAGTTTATGGCCTCTATCCAATACTGAGGTGCCAATGATTTGGAGTGGGTCATACCTTTAGCCATTTCCTTCAAGGATCGATTCTTTTGTTCTACAACTCCATTTTTTTGTGGAGTTTAGGGAACTATGTGTTGAAGATCAATGCCTTCTGAGATACAAAATTTCTTAAACCTTTGGTTGACATATTTCCCCCATTATCGATGCACAAAACTTTGATATTTTTCCCTATTTGTTTCTCTGCAAAAGCTTTGAATTCTTAAAAATACTCAAAGACTTCAGACTTTTGTTTGAGAAAATATACACATGTATACTAAAAAATATCATTGATGAATGTTAAGACATATTTAGCTTTGATGAAAGAAGGATGTGGAAATGGACTTGCTAAATCACTATGTACTAGCTCCAGAAGTTGTGTGCCTCTCCATGCTTTACCTTTTATCAAATTCTTCTTCAGGTTGCTTTCCAAGAATGCATCCTTAACAAACTCCATTAGAAAATAGAATAGAAAGAAACCTTGTAACCATGTCATGATGACTGAACTATTGTAAGTAGCGATAGTTCAAGTGAACAAACCATTGATGCCACAAATGACTCACCTCATCTGAGTGAGTGACCAATGCAAGTGAAGGAGAATCAAGAACAAAGTGAGAAAAGTGATATAGTTTTCATTGATGATATAACTTTTCCACTGCAATTGTAGACCCATTGTGCATCTCACTAATTACCACTATGTCTGGAGTAAACTCAACCTACTCGCCAGAGCCTGTGTGAGTGACTTGATAGACAGATAAGAGATTAGTTAAAAAAGATGGAACACAAAGGACATCATGAAATATTTCCTTGATCACATCAATAGACACTCTCCCATGCACTTCAGTAGGAGTTCCATCACCCAAAATAATAGATGGCATAAAACATGACTCCAAGAAGGAAAAAATACCTTTTGATGAATCCATGTGGTGCAAAGCACCCAAGTCAATAATCAAAGTATCAGGTTGTGAGGCAATAGAAACTAGGGCCTTAACCTTTTCTTTTCCTTGTTCCCTTTGAAGATTCTTGAGATGAACTTGATTCTATAGAATCAGACACCTTGATGTTTTTATTTTCAAGAAGATGAGACAAGTGATCAATTTTCTTCTTCAGATATTTGTGCTCATCATGGCCAAGTTTCTTACAATAGGAACACATAGTTTTCTCCTTCTTGGGCTTATCACCTTTTGAAGTAGATGCATCATTTTCTACTCTAGGGAAGCCAATTTCTATTCTTGCTTCTTTTCTCCTTACTTATTTTGTTTCTTCTCTTGCTTAGAAGGCCTTTTTTGATCTCTTCTACCCTGATTTGTAGTCAAGGCATGAGATTTATAGGGCTTAATTGTTCCCATATGAATTAAATCATCTTGTTCTTTTATGATCTCATTCACAAACTCATCAAGAGGAGGCATTTCATAGTTGGTTCCTTAGGCACTTTTCATGGCATAGAATGTAGAAACAAAAATTAAAAAGTTTGGAGCAAGTTTGGAAAGAATGCTAAGAATCAATTTTAAATCTTTCTTGTCTATCCCACACACTTTTAATTTCAATCGTACAACCTTTATTTGGTGAAGAAGTCCTAAATTGTATCAAAATTACATGGATTTGACCCTATTATCTCATTCTCGAATTGGTGTCCCCTTAATTCATTTTGTTTAACAACTAACCCTTCTAATGTTGTCCATACATCATTTGGAGTTGTAGCAATTTCAACATGAAAAATAAGATTAGGAGATACAAAAATGCATTTAGTACCATATGCTTCATCATATTTGTTAAACCACTTTGGATTTTCTACAAGAAGTAATTGTTCAATTTCAAGTTCCATAGTTACTCTAAAAAACCCTAACTTATTAAGATAGATTATCATTTTTTACTTCCACTCATAGTAAGTATAGGGTGTGAGTAACAGTGTTATTGTTTGATCCATTTTAATGCAAAAAGTAAGATTTGCACATAAAAGAGAAAAAAAATCAAACTAAAAGAGAGCACGTGAGATCAGCCCCCTTTTTACTAGATTATAAATTACACCCCCCCTCCCCCCAATATTACAAGTTGGCACTTCATAATTAGTGCATTTACAATGGTGGAGTAATTTTCCAAAGTTTTACAATGTCCAAGAAATGGACCCAAATACTGAAGGTAAAAATAAAATCTTAGAATAAGAACATCAAACCAATACCAATGTATTGTACTTAAAAAAATATTCATTTTCAAAAAAAGAATGACCTCGATCCAAGATCATATGTGAAAGTTATAGTGATTTGAAGTTTAAAAAATGAGGACTGCACTAAAGATTTGCTTAAAAAACCAAATTTCTAGAAAAATAGGAATTTATGAGAAGAAAGAGATTACACCACTACAAAGAACATGAAATTATACCCCTTTTCAAAAAAAAAATTGCACTAAAAAATAGCTCTGTGTGACTGAGAACAAGTCATTTGAAGATTAGGTGCAAAAATGAAAATTGCAATGGTGAGGGGTCCAGTTGAAGCATTCTGATGCAATTTTCTCATGATTTATTGGTTGTATGCAGAAACTAACTAAAACTCATACAATTTTTTAATGAGATGAAGAGGACCCAAAAAGCATTTTTCTTTATCACTTGCAGAAAATGTGGCCTAGTATAAAAAAATACCTCCAACAAGGAAAAAATGACACGAAAAACCTCAAGTGTCAAATATGCATGATCCTTATAGAAATTGGGTGGTTTTGATCCTCCCAAACACAATGGAACAACCATAAATAATTCCATAATGTTGCAATCACCCAGATCCAAAAAATAATATAGGCTAAACAAGCATTACTGGATCTTCATAAACCTTTGTTGGTTCTCAAGATCATGCAAAACACAAGAGAAAATACAAAAATATTTTGCAAGTAGGAGATATTTTCCTCAAAAAAGTCAAATTTTGATATTGCTATCAGGGTTCAAGTGTGTAATTTTTAGAGTCAAACTCATTGACCCATGTTTCATGAGTAGTGGCTCACTAGAATCCATCTCCCATGAGAAATGAATGGAACACTTAGCACTCATTGTATCTAGGTGATTCTCACAAAGGTGAAGCACCATGAATTTTCAGGAGCTCACCCATCCTAGTACTACTCCATCTCGAGTGCACTTAACTATGAAGTTTCCTCCATGGTTAAGCACACTCTACTTGCAACCCCATTTGCAAAACCTTCAACAAGTGTTGTGCCTTATGAACCATTCATTAGAAATCCCCTTAAGCTTATCAATTGATAAGTAGGATATATTTTCCACAACAAGTCAAATTGTGATATTTCTATTAGGATTCAAGTGTGTACTTTTTAGAGTCAAACTCATTGACCCATGTTTAATGAGTAGTGGTTCACAAGAACCTATCTCTCATGAGAATGAATGAAAAAATTAGTACTCATTTCATCTAGGTGATGCTCACAGAAGTGAAGCACTAGGAATTCCTAGGAGGTCACCCATCCTAGTACTACTCCAGTTCAAGTGCGCTTAACTACAAAGTTTCCTCTATGGTCAAGCCCACTCTGCTTCAAACCCCATTTAAAAAACCTTAAAAAAGTGTTGTGCCTTATGAACCATTCATTAGAAAACCCCTCAATCACATTAATTGATAAGTAGGAGATATTTTCCAGAACAAGTCAAATTGTGATATTGCTATCAAGATTCAAGTGTGTAATTCTTAGAGTCAAACTCATTGAACCATGTTTCATGAGTAGTGGTTCACAATAACCCATCTCTCATGAGAATGAATGGAACACTTAGCACTCATTGCATCTAGGTAATGCTCACACAGGTGAAACACTGGGACTTCCCAGATGGTCACCCATCCCCGTACTACTCTAGCTCGAGCGTGATTAACTACAAATTTTCATGCATGGTTAAGTCCACTCTACTTGCAACCCCATTTGAAAAACCTTTAGTAAGTGTTATACCTTATAAACCATTCATTAGAAAGCCCCTTAAGCTCATCAATTGATAAGTAGAAGATATTTTCCACAGCAATTGAAACTGTGATATTGCTATCAAGATTCAACTAAGTAATTTTTAGAGTCAAACTCATTGACCCATGTTTCATTAGAGATGAGTTCTTGTGAACCACTACTCATGAAACATGGGTCAATGATTTTAACTCTAAAAATTACACAAATAAATCCTAATAGCAATATCACAAAGATTTTACAAAATCTCAAAATAATCTAATCTTCCAAAACATGCTCTGATACCATGTTAAAATTTGAGAAAATAAATTTAAACTAGAATTAAATGAAAGAGTTAGATCAGACAACTGGAAATAAAATGGACACAATAACAATACTAGATAAAGTTGATGTGATTGCTCAGAGACACAATATCATAAAGAAAAATCTCCAATCTCAAATATCCCAATACTTTTAATATGTAAAATACAAGCAATGTAGCCTGTTTATATAGGCAAGAATTGATAGGAAGCATGGACAAGGTTGAGACAAGTGTCTAAAATTGGAGGAAGTAGAGTCTTGATAGGACTCAACAATATCCTCTAGAAGAATTAGAGTCCAAATTGGACTCAACCATATCATAGGCGGAGTTAGAGTCCAAGTGGGACTCAATAATATCCATCTAAATAATATCCACCTAATAAATAAGTTCACCTAAGTAAACTTAAGTCAAGAGTAAAATGGAAAAAAACCATTTACTCCAACAAAAACCAAATAAATTCAAACCCTAAAAGAAAATCTAGTTGGAGCCACATATAAGAAGATTTTAATGATAAGAGAAAAATAATCAAACCAACCATAGAAAGAATACATGTCTCCATAGTCAGTCCATGTTGTAGCCAATTTGGAGAGACAAAAAACCCACCTATGTTTTCAATAATACATTACAAATCCTCTCTATATTTATTCCAAGTCGAAGTCCTTATTTTTGGAATGATATCGAGAAGATCATTGGCCTCTAAAAAGTCTAAAAATATAACTCAAATTGAGATTGTCACAAGGTTCCACCTCTCTTATTGGGTTCTCTAGCTATAGCATCAAGATCTACACCAAAAAGAACACTCTTGTCTTGCAATAAATCCAACTAACCAAACAAATTAACATGTAACCTTTTCTTGTTAACCTTATTAGTGGGACCATAAATATTTATGAATAAATCCAAACAATTAAAAAAAAAGGACTTGAAGAATCTCTAAGTGGAGAGAAGTTATATTTGAAAGAAAACATAACAATCCTACGGTCCCTTAGCCTCAACTGGTAAATCCTTCCAATCCTTCTCTAAGGATAAGAAAACATGGCCAAAACCCACCTTTATAAGTTTAATCTCTTTCCAAAAATAAAATTTAATTATGAGTAGTATTTGAACAATTTTCTTATATTAGGAACATTTATTCTTATAGCATTCAGTGTTAAGACAATAATGCATCCTAAATGGATCGCCCTCACCCCACTATACATTTCTCTTAGCCACATTAAGAAACCCATCTAAAGTTTTTGGAGTATCTTCCTCAACTTCTAGGGCACATACTAAGAAATGTACCTACTTTTCTCTTTCTCCAGATTTCCCTCACCTTTTGGTTTTGAAAGCCGCTATATCTTCCTCTTGAATCTATGGAGTTTGATTGTTCGATTCTAGCATTTTTTCCCTACTCACTATCTGAACCTATACTTTATTGTCATCTCCCATACCATAGTTGCAAAAACTAATTGTTACCTCCCCTCTACCTCTCTTATTGATTAAATAACAACTATAATATTTTTTATTATTATAAAATTTAAAAAATCTATGCTTATAATTGTTGTAATATTTTTTTAAAGTGAGAAGAAAAAATATTTAGAATTGACACCTATTATATTAAAATTTTATAAGATATTAATTTGTGACTCATTTAATATTTATCACATTTATAAAGTAAAAACAAAACAAAATAATTATGAAAAATAATGAATCATAACTTTTGAAAAAGACAAAAATCAAAATTACATACAAACTAAACATATATTATCAAATGAATTTTAAATAAAAAATAAACATCAATTCTAAATAATTTTTAGAAGACAATCCTATCATATTTATTTCTCAATATCCATTTAAAGAAACTCTCTTCCCAATTCCCTCCACCTTTCTTAGCTTCCAAGTGATAGAGTAAATTAAAACAATAGCTGGATAATAATATACTCTTATGGAAGTAGTTTGAACTCATTTTTTACTTTTAGGATGGTATCACATAGATGTAAAAATATAATTCTATAATTTAAAACAAAAATCTTATGAGCTTCGAGTTCTACAAGTATAACTATGTCTAGAGGCATGATTTAGTGGAAGTAAGGGGGACGCACATCTAATTCATGACTATGGCAGAAAAGTTTTAGTCAACATTATTTCAACCATCATAAAAAAATGAACCTTAATGGTTTTGTCAACATTCTACATTTTTAAGTGGCCAGTTGTGGCCTCTTGTTCTCCAAGCAACCTTTTTAAGGAAGATTGCTACTTTGTTGACTGTTTGGCATTTGGAGCCTTGATTTGTAAAACAAGCACCCTTGTTAATGTGTTGTTGATTTCTTAATAGCCCTTGGGTTGTGGTGGTGTAAGGGTCAGGCATCTTATTTTTGAATTAAAAAGAAACATATCAAGGGTGCTAACCCTTACAAGGCCACTCCCAAAGGCAACTCCAATGGGGATACCACTTAGAGAGAAAAAAGGACTAACACTACATTGACCAGTATGACAAAATAAGGCATTAACAACCAATTTACATTAGCAATAGAGAAATAGTTGTGAGATAGCCAACAAGAAAAAACACATAATACCATTCAAGGAGAGAAGTAAAAAAAAAAAAGAAACCTAGGAAGCCATCCTTAGACCACATATGACACCTTAAAGAAAATGACACCAGTCCCTTCAAATGAATTCAAAGAGTTTTTGGTTCTCATCTTCATCATTCTCATGGGGATTTCTTCAAAGTAAATGTGCTACGTTATCACAATGTTGTACATAACCCTGGTACCAAGTTTTGCAATCCCCTATATCTCTTCCTCTGGATGGGTGACCTTCCTATGCAAGGCCTGAATATGGTTTGATAACCTCAAGTAGAAAAGACATTTTTTGATAGATGACATCATTTCATTTGGATCCTTCTTGTTCTCCTTTCTCCCCTCTAGATTGGCATAACTATGAGTAACACTATTCTCACTGCTTGAGTCTCTCACCACATTGGCCCATTTGACCTTCTTCCCCTTCTATTCTACTACAACAATTGCCTTCTCTGGTTTGGAAACAAAACCATCTCCATCAGTAGCCTAATCAGCTACAAAATCCATGTTCAACCCCCTCACAAATTTCCTTTGCTAGGTGGGTCCTTCTCCATCCCATTTATCCTTCCACCTGGCAAAGTCTGTGAGTAATTTTTTCTTATGAATCATCGGTTATTTATCTCTATAGAACTCTTTATCCACTTCCCATGATTTTCTTTTCTCTTTGACCACAATAATTTTTGCTCGTTCACCATTATCATTTTCCATTATGACCTTCCTTCTCCTATTTTCTCTGACAAACTCCCCAAATTTAGGCTACTTACTATTAGAGCCATATTTTTCTCTATGCAAACCATTGGAAAAAATGCCACCAATTTAAATTTGGGAGGTGGGGGGTAATTCAAAATCCCCCCCATAGCTCTTATGGAAGGTATTGTGTAGCCTCCATTAAAGTATTGTTTACTACCCAACTTAGCTTGAAACTTTTAACCCCTTCAAAATAAGTTGTCTTATTTTCAAAGGGAAATTCATATCCCTCACAATTAACAGGTTATCACCGAGACCTCTCTTTCACAATCCCATGACTCTTAGAGTCGATTATTTCCTTGTCCCTTGTAATAAGGGGTACTATGTTAGGGGGACAGTCTCCTCCTTCCAAAACTTGATACCATTCAAGTCAAGACCAACAACCAAGGCATCCACAACTATGTTTCCTTCTCTATAAGAATGGGTAACCACAAAATCATCAATCTCAAACAGGAGTTTCTTAACATCCCTTAGGATTCCCTCAATAGACCATCCTATTTCAACCTTTCCTTTGGTACCCTCCATGATCAATTTGGAATCACCTTCTATTACTAGTAATTTAATACCAATTGAGAGAGAAAACTTAATGCCCCAGAGCATTTCCATCCCTTTCGCTTGATTATTGGTAAATGCATCCAAATTGCTAGTGTAACACAATGTCATTCTACCAGTATGGGATCTAATTATGCCACCAACATTAGCCTTCATGCCTCTTCCTGAACCATCAAAATTCAATTTGTACCAACCCAAATCTGATAGTTTCCACTTTGTTTTCATCTCTGCAAAGCTTTAGCATTGCTAAAAGTGATAGTTCCCAAATCTGGTAGTTTCCACATTTTTTTCTTCTCTGCAAAGATTTAGCATTGCTTAAAGTGATATACTTTCTTGGAATAGTAATTTAGTTATCACAAGGAGTTGGGGGACCAGTAACAATTTTCTTATCATTTTCCTTTTTGTTCTCTATCAATAGATTGTGGAAGGATTGAAAAAACTAGTCCATTGGAGCTTCAAATTCTCTAAAAACTTTTTTATTCCTCTCTTTCCAAATACTACAAGATAAATGGGGGGAATCTATTTCCACAAATGTCTAAAAAAGGGGTTGTTACTAGGGCCACTCCATTCCATAGGGAGGGACTAGAATATGTTGTTCATAACCCATTGAACATTTAGTTTGCAGAGGATCATCTCCCATAGCTATTGTGCAAACTTACAATAGATGAGGATGTGTTGGATTGTATCTTCTTCCACCTTACACATTACACATCGATTAGGTAATTGAAACCCTCTTTTCAGAAAATTGTCTTGAGTGAGTATCCTACCATGTATTATAGTCCACCAAAACAAATTGAAATTGGGAAGTAAATGAGGGTTCCATACCTTATCACTCCAAGGTGGGGTGCTAACTTTTGTTAGCATCATTAGGTAGGTAGATGTAACCATGGAATCGCCTTCTTTAGTCCTACACAAATAAAGTTGATCATCAAAAGGGAGCAATGAAACAATTACTTTAAGGAGAAGCTTGTGACGCTCCACTGCTTTGCCATGCAAGTTTGGAATGGATTGAAAGAAACCAACAACATCTTTCCAAGATCATCTTGTTGTTAAGAAGTCAGCCACTTTGTCTCCAAAATGAGCTTCAATTGTATTTCTAAGACTACTAAAATTATGATTGATAGCCAAAGGTTAGTCATCAACCCAAAAATCCTCCCAGAAGCTTGTTGTTGTACCATCCCCAATTAGCCATTTAAGAAATATGTGTATTATGTTTCTTCCCTTAGTTATGCTATTCCATATCTTGGACCCATTTGGGTTTTGCGATTGAAAAGGTTCTTATTGAATTTTTTAGAATGGAGGTACTTTGTACATATTATATTACACCAATGAACATTATGGACAAATAACTTCAATCCAATATTTTCCATCAATGCTTTATTCATAGGAGTAGTTTTCCTTAATCCCAAACCCCCATCCTTCTTTAGTTTACACACTATATCCCAGTTGACCAATGTCATTTGTTTCTTTCCCTACATAGTTGTCCATAGAAAGGTCTTTTTTAATTCTTTCTAGCTTGTTTTCCATGTTTCCCATGATTTTAGAAAGGGATATGAAGTATTATGGGACACCCTGTAAAGAGCCTACAAGTAGTTGAAGTTTACCCACACTACTTAAAATTCTCCCCTTCCAACTAGCCAATTATTTTGGAGCCTCTCCATGAAGGAATTCCAAAGGGCCTACGAAACTTCCTTGGCTGTGAGGGGAAGTCTTAGGTAGAGTCCAGGGAGAGGATATTCTTGACATTCCAAGATGCTTCATATTTTTGCTTTTAAATGCTCCTAAGTGTTAAGGAAATAGAGATAACTCTTGGTATAGTTTATATACTAACATGATGCTCTAGCATACTCCTCAAGGATATTTTCCGAGGCTTTATCTTCCACCACCAAAGCCTTTCCAAAAAGAATTGTGTCATAAACAAATTTTTGCAATACCATTATAGGTGTTGTGGTTGTTAGTTTGATCCCTTGAAATTTTCCCTGTCTAACGAGGTTGAGGATGTTTCTTCCTAAGACCTCTACTAGAATGATGAAGAGATAAGGGGAGAGGGGGTTCCCTTGTCTTGACCCTCTCTCTGCTTTAATTGGTCCCATTAGGATGCCATTTACAAGAGAAAAGAGCTGAACCGTTTCAACACAAACCCTCAACAATTGATCATCTAGTCATTGAAGCCCAGTTTTCTTAGAACCTTTGTAAAGAAAGCCCCATCTTACCTTGTTATTGGCTTTAGAAATGCCCAACTTGAAAGCCATTGTTGAAGACCCACATTTAGTCATGGAGTGACTAATCTCATGAGTCAAGATAACAACATCAAGAATTTGGCGGTCAGGCACAAATCCTTTTTGGTTGGTGTCAATCATAGTAGAAAGGAAAGTATTTATCCTATTAACCAACACTTTGGTGAATATTTTGTAAATAGTATTGCATAAGACAATGGGTCTGAAGTCCCCCATACCCTTAGGATCTTGAGCTTTAGGGATCAATGCAATATATGCATTATTAATTCATCTTAGGAGTTTCCTAGTTCTGAAAAATTATTTGGAGGCCAAAGTTATGTCCATTTTGACCACATCCCAAAATTCTTTAAAAAAAAAGCAAGAGGAAACCCACTAGTTCACAAAGCTTTATATGCCCCCATGGAAAAGATTGTAGCTTTAACCTCTTCCTCCATTAGTGGAGCCAAGATTTTCTCATTGTTCCCTGAGTTAATAATGGGTTGGATATATTGAAGAAGTTAATCCTTAGTAATTGTGTCCCTTGTCTCCTCATCTTTATACATCTTTTAAATAATCAGTAACCATGACACCTAGTTGGTTGTCCCCCTTAATTATCTAATGGTTATCATTGATTAAGTATTGTATCTTATTCCTTCTTTTGTGTTGTGTTATTGACTTACAGAAAAAACTAGTGTTTATGTCCCCCTCCTTCAACCATTGTATCCTTCATCGTTGTTTCCAATATATCTCTTCTCTCTTTAAATTGTCCTTCCATTGGTCACATAGAACATCCTCCTTTTCACATAGGTCATGCACTATATCCCCATTACCCATTCTGTCCTAGATACTTTTCAGATTCTCACTGATTTATTTTCTTTGGGAAAAGATATTCCCAAAAGTTGACTTACTCCAACCTCTTACTAAATTTTTAATTATGTCCAACTTTTTGCTACATGAAACATGACCAAGCCCTGAACTGGAGTGTTCCACCAATTTTCAATGCAATTTTTAAAGTCAGGATGAGTAGACCACATGATCTCATATCTAAAAGGAATAAAGCCTTGCATCCTTTTGTTATTCCATTTCAACATGATTTGATTATGATCAGACACTGTCCTTGGGAGGGCAGTTAGCATGGCATTATATCTCACATCCCATCAAGCTAGGATCAAGAGCCTATCCAATCCGACCTATAGATCAAACAACATCCCTTCCTATTATTCGACCAAGTAAACTACTACCTTGGTAGATCCACATCAAGAAGACCTATAGCATTGATGAATGTAGAAAAATTCCTCATGTTGTCAGAGTAATTAGTGATCCCTCCCAGTTTCTCTAAGGGGAAGAGGGGTGTGTTAAAGTCACCCGCAATCATCTAAGGAGAGTCATTATCTACCTTGACCACATTTGTAATATCCTTCCAAAAAATATCCCTAGTGGTTTGGGTGTTAGGTGTATAAACATGCATCAAGTTCCATGTACAATCAACATTGTTGAAGGAGACAATAAGGTAGTTAGGAGTCAAGTAAACCATATTACCCCTAACAATTGCAGGGTTCCACATGGTTACAATACCTCCCAATGCCCCAATAACATCACTAATGACAAATGAAGATCCCGGGAAAATATAATTGGCTATTCCATTGAAGGTTTGTTCAACCATATTTACCTCTTGAAGAAGTAGGATATCAATTTTCTTATCTTAGACACAACATCTCAGAGCATTTTGTATCTAAGAGTTGTTGAGGCCTCTCATATTCCATGAGAGAATCCTTATTTATTTTCTTTTTTATTAGCCTCAAGTGTCATGACTAGGCTATTGGCGAGTTCCTTTGTAATTCCTTTATGTTTTGAAAATCTAATGAGGTGGTAGCTATCCTCTTCTAAGGAAGCCACCCCTTTCACACTTCTCATCTTTCTCCTTTCTCTTATCCATCCTTTGTTCTAAGTATTGATGGGAGACAAAATTGCCATAGGTTCTTTGGATGACAGTTGGGCCCCATTACCCTTTTCCTCTAAGAAACCCACTCCCTTTTGAGTATCCTCAATCACATCCTCTATTGTTAATTGGCTAACCCTTGGCTCCTTTGTACCTTTCCCAAGTTGTCTCTTAGGTCCCTTCTTAAGTTGTGGTTCAATCGAGCATATCATTCCCATTTGTGAAGGTTTTGTAGTTATGAATTTTTTGTCCTCATGGTTCAAGGATGTGTGTTTGTTTTTCCTCTATATAGGAAGGTGTTTCCTCCACCACTGGACCAGAGGAAAAAGTTTTATTTTCCCCCAAGACCAGTCTTTCAACTAGTATGGACTTGGTGTCCAACTGAGTGTTGGCCATCATAATCTTTGAATCCAAAGTTTTCTTTACATTCAATGCGGGTTGGGGGGAGAAGTTTATCTAGAGGTGTTTTGAACTCCAGGAACACATGACCTAGTTTAGCACACCTTTGATAGTAGATTATTGCATTTTCATAAACTAAATCCTGTGTGATTTTCCCAAACTTCAACTGCAAAGTAATGAAATTTGGATGAATCTTGTTGATATCAACCTTAACACAAAAGTGATCAAATACTAAACTAGTCATGGTCCTTGAGACAACATTCGTAGTCACATACTATCCAAAGGTGTTACCTATCCATTTGAAGATTTTCTCATCCCATAGCTCTAAAGGTAAACCTGGCAAACAAACTCACATGGGTGCTATTCTATTTAAATATGCCTTCAGGTCAAATCTTGGTTTCCATTTACATAGGGAAAGATAGTGCTTCCCATAAGTCCACGATCCCATCAGGATCTCCTTTAGATCATCCTCTAAATTGAATTGGAATAAGAAGAGATCACCAGGCATTGCACTTATAGTTGTGGTTCCTCTAGTCTTCCATCTCAAGGCCATCCATTTGTAGACCAATTGGTCTAAAGGAGAAGAACCTTCCCACAAGGGTCCCTTTCCAAGTGTTGATGACTCTATCAATCTGTCTATCATGGAGTGTTAGTTCAATCTGATCATCTCCCTCTCCCTAGGAGGTCAAAGGAGACTCCTCTGCCACAGGTTTGTGCCCATTTCCTTTTTAAGGCCTTTTTCCATTCATCAATGGGTGTTGCAACATTTATTGCATGAGACCCACCCATGATAGGCAAACCCTCAAGGCGGGGGTCGGCGCCCCTGCAAGTGTTATCCACCATGAACTTGCTATGCTAGTAGTTGCAGAGAGCCATTTTCTACTTGCCCTTTGCAAAGAACCGTTGTTAGTATGTACCAAACCAAGTAGCCTCCTTGTTAGGTTGTTGAACTTATAATTTTTTTTTAACATTTAAACTATCACACCACACCCTAAATAATATTTTTAATTTTAGTTTTAATTTCATAAAATTAATTTCTACTTAATATTCTGTTAAGATTTTTTTAAAAAATTTCCTTTTAAAACCTATGAACTCAAGGATCCAACAAAACAATTAGTCTTGTTGGATTTATCAACGTACTATATTTCTATGGGTGCTGCAAGGTTGGGAGTTTCTGGAAGGGGGTTGATGCTTTCCTTATTCCAAACTTGACTCATTTTTCTTCTGTTGAGGTGGAGATTAAGGATGGTGATGAGATCTTGTATGTGCATCATAAGGAAGCCATTGAAAAGTTTTGATTCTGCTGAAGGGTTTTGCTTGAAGTTTTTCTCGTCTCAGAATTGCTGTCTTTTCTGAGCAGGTTTGTGTTGTGGCTGTGGCCTTGGTGTTGTAGCATTTGTATTTCTTTGTTTATTCTTTTGTTGTCTCTTGTTATTTGGCTGCTGGTTGGCAATGTTCTAGCTTTGGAATAGAGTTTTGTGTCCTTTCCAAATTTCTTGGTTTAGACGCACTAGGTCTTTTGTATAGGATTTGAGAACCATTCAATATCTGTTGGTTCGGACCCATTTTGATCTTTTTTATAAGATTTGAGAACCCTTAAAACCTATTGTGCCCCTAATTAAAACATACTACATTTCTAACCATCACACCTCACCCCCATGACATTTTCTTTTCTAATATGATTAGTTTCGACTTAAACATTTCAAAAGAATGTTCCAATCTTCTTTAAGGCACCTGGTTTAGAAAAGGCTCCTCAACACCCTGGCAATATTAACAGCAGCTAATCTTTCACCATGTTTCTTTAAAGGAATAATATTAGAATAACTTTTCTTTGGGAATGTAGAGACTAATGGTGATCTAATCATTGGAGTTGACAAGACTTACCGTGCATCTGCTGCCTGCTTCATACGTGGAGGAATGAACCAGATAATCTCTGAATTCAGCAGGGGCTTCATTTTTAACTGTTTTAAAGCGTTCCAGAGAAGCAGTAAGCATCTGCAAAATGTGAAAAAATGTTATCATATTTATCATTCAGTTGTATATTACACTTCAGTAGAGAATGATTTCAATATAGAACTGATCTCACCAAAACTCTGACTCTCTTCCTACAGAGGTAAAGAGCAATAGCCCTGCCAATTTTGGAAGTTGATCCAGAGAGAAACACTTGATCAACATCTTCTGGAAGTTCATGTAGAAGTACAGATGTTGTTAATGTATTGCCATGCACAACTCTAATTGACAGATTGGGATTCCTCCTCACAAACAATTCACCTCCTCCATTCAGGGCCTCATTCTGCATTGGATGACAGGAAATCCATTTAATGATATCAGTTTTCCACAAACTACAATACTTCTTGTTGTTTCTAGATTCAATTGTGTATGTGTTTTTATGTCAATGTTTTGGTTTACACTTTCTGATTCATTATCAAAATGTTCCGAAATATCCTCAAGATAATAAATCATAAAATATGTTCCAAAATATTGATGCAAACAAAATATACAATCAAATCCAATAACAACAAAAAAAAACAAAACACAACTCAATATTATTATAATACAAAGAGAAGGGTTCTGCTCACTAAAATGGTACCTTAGTTAGAGCTCCAAGTGCAAAGACTTTCACTCCTAATCTATCTGCATCCAGGATTGCATCCTCTATAAGTTTGTTAATTTTCTTCTGTCCAAATGGGAGGAAAAACTGCAACACCCAATATATTTTATATCAAATTTCTTTATGAATTCAGCAAACCTTGGGATGAAGAACATCTATGGTAGGTTTCTATACTGCTATAAAGAAAAAGTTAAGAGAAACTGATCATTTTCATTTTTATCTTTTTATAATTTTAAATTTTAAATTATTGAATTGGGTGATGTTTAAGAATAGTTACAATTAAATAATGTTAAAAATCAAATAGTGTGATATGTTTTATTACCTGGAAACCCGTTTTTGCTAAACCCCATGTCTCTGCAAAAAATGATGCATTTATATGATACTTGGAAATTGGTAGTGGAGATGCCAAAAGTGATACAATTGGAAAAATAATCCAGACTAGTGGCAGGTTGATCCACAGATACCATATTCCATAAGTAAAAGGCCTTGCAGAGAATGTTCTCATGAAATAAGGAATATGAAGAGTCTGAATGTGGTGCACCAAATGACTGAAGAACACAATATTTGGAACTTTCCTATCCTGCCCTGCATCCAGTATGAAGAAAAATTCTGTCTGATTAAATATTTCATATTCTAACACCCCAAAAAAATCAGCAATTGAACAAAAAAAATTAACTTAGTATTTTATTTTTTCTGAGTATTATAGACTTAAGTGATGGTTAAGTGAAATTCAGTCACACACCCACCTTGGGTTCTTAACTTTGAATGGAGAATGGAGGTCTCCTTTCTGTTCATTGTTCCTCCTAGATAGTCATATAAAGGCATAAAGAGGCAATAGTTGCAATCCAATTTGGTATGATGGATATAATGGTACCTGAGATGAGTTTAAAATTATACAAATTAAAAGGTCAGAAAATATTGAAATGAACTTTTAGATTTAATATCACATATACTGATCCATTATCTGGGTTTAGATAGCATTTAATTTGTGATTAAGATTTAAATTATTATTTTATTTATTATCAAATCTTGAATTGACTTTCTAGATAACATTCTTTGAATTATTAATAGCATTTATTGTAACATTTGGCGGAGATTATCAGAATAGGGTGATCACTTGGTGTTATTTAAAATTTGTGATATTGCTATTAAGATTCAACCGTGTAGGTTTTAAGTTAAATTTATTAGCTCATGTTTCATGAGTTACTAGTAGTTCACAAGAATCCATCTCTTATGAGATTCTCACAGATACCAAATCTCCTACTTATTTAAAACTTGCTTGAAAAGTTTTTATAATTTTTGATTTTTAAGGTATGTTTCATAAAGACACATCCCCATCCCTTAAACTGCTGTCCCCCAGAAATCGAAATCTTTTAGAACATTTTTAAAACATGTTGCAGTAATAAGAAATGCTGTGGGGATTTTTTTGCTGTCCCTTGACCACTCCAAGGATGGTCAGAAGACTAGAAGTCCCCAACAGCAAGACGTGTTTTTATAATATTTATAAAAAAAAACTTTTAATATAAAAAGGATTATAAAATATTCTATAACAGAGTTATAACAACGACAATAAATATATCAGCAGTGACAATAGTATAATTACAGTAAATATTGATTCTGGTTCATAGTTGATGATAGTAAATTATATTATAATTAATATTAAGAGTAATAATTTGAATTTCTGATTTCATTGTTCAAACTTTAATTCAAATTTTCAAACTTCAAAACTTTCAACATGCTATTAAAATCAGTTACAAAAGAGATTAAGGGTGCACTAGCCACGATTTGGTAAAGTGTGATATTGGATGAGAAGTGCAAGATGACCGTCTTTCAATAATTGAGTGAGAAGTGCAATTGTAAAATGACTGTCTTTACATACCACACTGTAAAGACAGTCATTATGCACTTCTCACACAATATCCCACTCTACCAGACCATGGCTAATGCATCCTTTAACTCTTTTACAACTGATTTTAATATCATATTAAAAATTTGGAAGTTTGAAATCTAAAGTTTAAACAATAAAATCAGAAATTTAAATTATTTGTTGCTAGTCTTAGCAATAATATAATTTACTAATATTAATTATGAATCTGAATCAATATTTATTGTTGTTATAGTACTTTTACTGCTACCATGACTAATTTTATTGCTGTCAAACTGCTGTCATGATATATTTATATATATTGATTTTTTACTGTCTCAGAGAAAAAATGGCTCTTAGACTATCATCCCTAAAACATATCATAGAATTCAGCATCTCCATCAACTTAATATCATAAAACATATTTCTCAAGTAATAAGATTAGATTCAAATGAATTTAATAGAATGAATATCTTTGAATTCTTGACTTCAAAATTATGAAGGTAACAATTTTACATCAAATATAAAAAACAGTACGGAAGTTTTCAAATCCTCCAAATGAAATAATAATTGATTACTCATGAAACCAGCTCAAACTAATGGATGAATGTACTTACGAGGGTGTGGAGATAAGATATGTAAGGAATGGTAACTTAAACAACCACAGTGGAACCACCTCCACATTTGAATGTTGCATAAATTTGAGGAAATCAAATCCTAGAAGATAAACATAAAACATGCCAATGCATGCCTCTCCCATGGCAGCTGCTGCACCAATTGGAATGCTCATCAAAGCCACCATTACCAACTGCTCCAAGAAACTGCTTATCCCACCTGCCAATAACATACCAACCCCAGCTGATTAGTATCAAAAACATATCAAGCCCAGCTCCACATAAATAGAACCATATTAAAATGCTAAACTAATAAACTGTAATTGAACATAACATGTGAATTTGTAAACTAAGCTTAACTTACTTGTAGAGGGTTCAGTTCTGGTGGATTCATGGTGAAGATAATGGTAATTTTGAAACAAATAACCCTTGTGAAAAGCCCTATGAGAATAATAGTAAAGTAGTTCTGTAGGGCCCATATGCAACAGCAAAACTGTCAAAACCCCTCTCGAATTCCACATAGGAAGCATGCCCACAAGCCCAGGAACCAATTTGTGCCCCACTGTTAACAGCCATGCTTGTAATATCACATAGTTGTCCCTGTAATTGTAAAAACAAAGCAATTCAATATATTAAACAGGTAACAATATCAAATAAATGATAATAGTTTAAAATGTTTTAGATTTGGCTTTTAAATGGGAACAAGATTCAGTAGTTGACAAAATTATATTGGTACTGGTGATTTTAAAGTGTTAGTGGTGATTATGACTATCCATAACTGAATGAAACATATTCTTTAGATCTAAAAAGCAATAAATTGTGTGATCATCTGCCACAAGTATTCTTTTTAGACTTTTCAAAAAACACGCTGATATGACCTCGAAACCTTAATTATAAATAAAAGATTGCCAAATAAACTACTGTAAAAATTAAAAAGTACAAAATTAAGATGCTAGACTAGTAGATTCTCTCCCCTACTTCCTTTTCAAAATGTTAAATCGACACCTAAGTCAGATCAAACTCAATAAACATTGTAATAAATTGAGGTGGAGCTGCATTAAACAGCCAAAGTCCAAAAATACTTGGTTTCTATTAATGAGGAGCATTGAAAAACCGAAACTAGAAATTAATGTTTCTACCAATGTAGAGCATTGGAAAAGCCAGCAGTTTTAGAAATTAGAACTGGTGGGTGTTTAAAAACTTTCATCCATGACAAGAATGAGCATACTAACCAGTGATATTCTCTGTCAATCTGATCGAATTCCACAGAATTCCAGTGGATTTGATGTCTTCTCGAGAGGAAATCAGCTCTAGAATAAGACTGCCAAACTTGGTACAGAGAATACCTTAAGTAGGATATAACAAGAATGTGCACAAACCAGTAGCCTTCTCCCCCGTTTCCCCATATTTCTTCTGCTGCCTTGAACAGTAATGGTGCATACAGAAAGTACTGCACACAAGAACCCAATGAAATAAACCCACAAGAACACAATGAAATAAACCCACAAGAACACAATGAAACAAGCATAAAATGAATGAAAGATCAAATAGAACAAGAGTATCAGTAATCTGTTTCACCTTGTAGTCATTAAGCCTCTTCCATGGCCACCCAAATAGAGGACCCCTGCCGTGCTCCATGACCTTTCTCAACAGAAGTTGAAATATTACCACTTCAAATTTGAGATATGAAGGAAGCAACCGAAAGAAAACACTTATAAAAGGAAATGAATCGAATGGTGGGTGTAAATTCTAATTCGACTGAACTTTTATTATTGATGCGTGAAAATAACATCTAGGCTAACAGTCGGCATTTACTTTTAAGTTTTAAATTGTTGTTAACAACTTCCTCTCAGATCAATTGAAGAATGTGGCTTTAAGATTGAAGACTTAGTATTAATTTTTCAAATGAATTATATTAATACAACTTCTGATTTTGCTACCAAATGATGAAGAACAAGCTAATTCACTGGTTTGACAAGTGTTGATTACGTGAATTTGGTTCTAATTATTGTAAATATCATTGTTGATACAAGTCTATGAGACATCCAAGACCAAGATGACCAAGTTTTAAGAATCTATGTTTAGTAGTTCAAATTTGAATGTAACAGAATAATTATGCATAAAAAGTTAGATGTACAACATGCTTGCCAAAATTAACTTGGCTCATAATTGTACTATTGATTTGACAACTATTACTACAAAAAGTTGGCTCTAATAATTGTGAATCCCATAGTTGTTACAAAGTTTATGAGACATTAAGATGATCAGTTTTAAAAATCTATGTTTGTTAGTTCAAATTTATGTGTCACAAATTAATTATACGTAGAAAGATCAACAACTACCATTATTAAACCACCAACTCTCATGACTATCCACCAAAATTTAAGAACATATATTATAAAAGCTTATCACTACATGCTTCCAATGCATTCAAGAAAATTGGTATTTCTTTTTATAATTTCTTGATATTTAAAGATTTTTTATTTGTGCAATTAATATAGGTAGAAAATTATGACTATTCTAATTTAGGAATGCACCTTTTGCATGCTTGACTAGCTTCTATCAATTAATAATTGTGAATATCATAGTCGATACAAGTTTATGAGACATTAAAGATCAAGATGACCAAATTTTGAGAATCTATGTTTAGTAGGTAGTTCAAATTTGCATGTCACAAATTAACTATACATAGAAAGTTAGTTCTACAACATTCATTATTAAACCCCCAACTCTTATGACTATCTACCAAAATTTATGAACATGTACCATGTAAAAATTTGTTATTATTCTTCCAAAGCATTTAAGAAAGTTATTTTTCATATTAATCAACAACAAAACAACGGTGTTGACCCTTACAAAACCAGAACTTGAGAATGTAAAATCATCAACACATTAACAACAGACAAACATCAAAAGAAACAAGTAACAACACCACCCAAAAAATAACCATGAGTAGTGGTAAGACAACCTAAAAACCTAGGAGTATCATCATTGGACAGATAAGTACCGATAATAATAGAAAACTAGAAGATCCTTTTCCTAAAATAGAAAAGACGACAAAACCTTAAATTAGATAAAAAGTTCATCCTGGAATTGGAGTCCAAGTAAAAGACTAGAACAACAAGTAAATTATCATTGAAATCCCCATAGAGGTAGGGGGGAGTAGTCACAACTACCCTAAGTTTTAACATTGCAAGGGGATTTGATGTCGTAACCCGACTGCTATAGCACCTAGTTTCCAATCATATGTGAAGAACTTAAACAGATCTTTGTAATTTACCTAGTCCTCGCTATCCTCGCTAAGAACCTTGTGTTGCATCAAGCACAAATAAGTGGTAGAGCTATGCATAACCCTAAGGTTGAATCTTGAGATGCTCCCCATCTTGTGTTCTATTTTAGTCAATTGGTTTTTAGATTCCCTACTTCACTCTTCAAATTCATCCATTCTGAAGCAAGTACCACATTAGGATTTACAAAGACATTATTTTCCTCCTTTGGCATCATGTCCCCTATGAGGTCAATGGGCTCCCCTTTCATGTTGTTAGAGATATGGGTAGAGCTATTGGTAGTAGATTTTTTTTGAGCTTCCAATAGCATCAACTTCATTTTCAGCACCTTCTATGGTCTTATTTTATCTATTATCCTTCTCAATTTTCTCATTCCCTTGCTTCACGTCCTCCTCTAAATCATAATCAACCAACAATTGGTTTGCCTTCTATGCAGACCTCGTGGCAAGTCTATTGGACCTTTGAGGGGTACTATGTTCATCATCCACCTTGTCCTCCTCTTCATTGTTCACATCCTAGATGCAAAGTTTAGTTTTCTTAGTGGGGGAGAGGAGTTTTTCCCTTTCCTTTTGGAGGTGTCCATCATGGGTCCTTTACCTTTTAAGCCACTTGCATCTAGGGTGAGCATATCAGAATTAAGCATGTTTGGGGTGCTAGAATAGGAGGTGATTTTAAGGGTGCCTATGTGACGAATGCATTTCTTTTTATTGGGCCCTGTAATTTCAACAATACTTGCAAGCGAGGTAGATTGCAAAATAGGGCCCTCATAGACAAAAATAGGTTTAGTGGGGCAGTGTGTTAAATGAAACTAATAAAGCCTCAAAATGAGGCCTTGGTACAAAGGGATAGATTTCTTACCCTAAGTACAGGTAGTCTCTTTTGTATCAAACAAAACTTTCAAGGCAATTGAGAAAGAAAAAAGGAAATGAGATAATTTCATGGTTCCTGAAGTGGTTAAGGAGGGGCACATCATAGTAATAATAAAATTTGAAGTGCCCTTCAAGGGGGAAATACTTCATAAGAATGAGAGAAACTTGGTCCCATGGTGGTGGCAGTTGTGATCTTTCATATCCTCCTTGCATCTTGAGTAACACCTCATTTCCTTTCAAGAACTTGTTTAGGCTATCATTGTCGACCACCCAACTAGTATTCTTCCATTTCTTCCCTTCATATGGTAGCCCAGTCACCTTGGCTATCACCTCCTAAGTAATTTTGAAGGAGATTCCCCCTTTAATAACTCTCCTATCATCCCAGGAGTTGGAAAAATGGATATAAAAACCCTCATCAAATCCATTAATGGACTCAATGTAATCAAACCCCCCCCCCCCCCCTCTTTGAAAATATGCAACATAACTTGGGATCATTCTTAAAGTCATTTGGCTTACCAGACTCAATGAAAACACAATCCCTGCCCATCTCTATAGCACAATGACTAGTATAACACACTCCACAAAAAAAATCCAAAACTATTAATACAGTTAGGGAAACTTGTCCTTATCATAGACTAATTTACAAATGAGATAAATTCTTGTTTGTCTAGTTGGGTATCATCATTAGGTGATCGTCTTTGTAAAATAATCTCATGTGAGCTACATTTTCCCACAAGTGAAGGTCTCTTCAATACAAAGTACAAGGGGTGCACTCCTTTACAAGGGATGCATTAATAAATTCTTAAATGACTACGTGTTATCTGTGTAAAATGTCATCTTATCATTATAGGGCATACCTTTAGATTTTTGTAACTTTCATGATTCACTAAAGGTTACCTAGATAAAAGTAGTAAACTCCAAGGGGCTTTTAATATCACATCATCCAAGGTAATTAAACATCCCCAGATCCTCATGCCACATCATCCATTCCAATTTCAAATTTAAACTAACCTTAGCAACCAAGTACTCTCACTCAGTACAAGCCTAGTTAGGGTAAATGAAGACTAAAACCTACATAGTATACAAGGGGCACCAAAACTAAAGCAATCTATCATTCATCATTCACACTAGGATTTGAGTACTCTCCCCTAAAGAGGGTTTGGATACCAATCGGAATGGAATGAAGAGTTCTCCAACATCTCATTCCCTTCAAATTGTAGCCCTCTACTGCCAGAGAGTCATCAAGCACATTGTATTCCTTGTAAACATGTTTGATTTTGAATGATGCAAAACTTGGTAGAAGCCTACAAACAACTCCCACAATGCCATCGATCAACTAATTGACCTTTGTGACTCCCTTGAAAATATCAGCAATGAGATTCAAATCCCCTTCTATTGATAAGGCTCTAATACTCATAGAGAGCACAAACTTAAGGCCCTAGAGGAGCCCCATTCCCTCATCTTGGTTATTTTTACAATTATATAATCTATCACTATAGTTCTTCATACTCCATTCTGATTAATCCATCAACAATAGCCATACTCTGCCCATGTTTCATAGTTCTATCAACATCAAACTTGGACCAACCAAGTTAGGGGGTCTTTTCGGTGTTTCTCTTTTTCAATCTCTTAGAGCTATCAAACTTCGCATACGAGTCTAGAAGGATCCAATATTGTTGGAGTGATAAGATTAATTACTAATCTTATTACTAATTAATTAATTAAATTATATCAATTTATTAATTAAGTCACCTTTTACTTTAGTTTCACTTAAGATAAAGTTAGGCTCATTAATAATTAATTATTAGTTCCTCATCTTAGGGTTTTCACTTTTAGGTTTTGATCTCCTTTTATAAGAATTGGTCCCTTTATAATTATTACATTATTGCAATATATTTTTTTTGCTTCAAGCTTTCAAATCACCTTTTGTGTGTTTTAAGATTTCTTGCATGTGACAAGTTATTTGCATGTAGGTGTTCACTAGGTTTTGTGAGGTTGTATTTCTCAATATTCACATGGTTTCAAATCTTTAGATCTATTGCTTCATATTTGTCTTTTGAAGGATCTTATCTTGCAAGCTGAGGTTTGTGTATGGAAATAAAAGTTGCAAATTTTCTTTTAAGAAAATAGGGTGAAATCTGGGAGTAGCCAAAAAATATGGGCTTTTTGGTGCAAAATGAACCTCACTATTGAGTTCATAGCACCCCAAAACCCCTAAATCCATATAAATTTTTTCAAATTTGGACAACTTCATATTTGAGCCATAATTTTGATGTTGCATGCAAAATGAGGTGTGTACGGTGTTGATGCATGTTCCCAATCAGCGTATGTCAGTGCATAGGAAATTAGTGCAAAACAAAAAAAATACAGGTATGGATAAAAGTTTCTCATTAAATTTTTATGTCAAAATGGAAGGGTTTAAGGTTTAAAAACCCTTTCAAAAAATCAATAGAGAAGGTGTGTACATGCAATAGTTCTACCATAAAAGGTACATGCACAAGTTAAGAGTTTATACACAATTAAAAATATGAGATTTATGAAAAAACTAAAGACCAAATTTGATACTACCTTTGCATTCACTTTATTATCACCAAGATCCAAAGAGAGTGATGTGAGAGAATATGCCAAGTAATCATATAAGGCCCTATTTAGAATATGTTACACCAAAGCATAGCTCTAGAAAAATATTTGATGCTATATAGAACAATAATTTCAAAAAGAGATTAGCTGAATTTAACATAAATGCAAAAAAATGTTATAGATGCAACTACAAATGATATTGCATTGAGATGATGGATTCATGTTGCAATATATTGAAGTAATTTCTTTGAGGGTAAACCTCCAAAACAAATATTCAATATAGAACAACTCATGAATGATATTTTTTTGATACATAAGTACTATCATAGGGAAAGCTCCCTTTTACTAAAAAATTTAAAAAAAGGCTACATAATTCTAGTGGAGATCAAATCTAGGGTTTCGGCCTTTCCATTTAATGTACATTGTGTTATCTGTGGACTCATATATCCCATCCTACATCATGTTATTTATGAACTAATAGATCATACCAATTTTTGGATGGGAGAATAGATCTCCATATTGGATAGTATAACTATTGAAGGTGTACAAATATTTTTTTCTAGGCATTATCTATATAGGATAAAATCCTATTTAGTGACCCATCTTTTGTTAACAACATTTAAAAAAAATCACAGCTATAGATATGATATGAAGTAAATTCGGAGAATATATTAGTCTAAACATAAAATTCCTATAATGCTATCATAGGAGCATGTGCAAAGAGGTAGGAAAAATAGTCTTGAGACCTGCAAGAAACCAAATGCTTGTGAAAATATTGAATAGCATATCCACCTTGGGATTAAATTCAATAAGTGTATTGTCTCAATTCAACCAAAACACTCCTTGATTGTACTATTAGGTCCTTTGGTCATTCAAAACAATCTGACACAACCTAGACTAATCCATGGAAGAAGAGGAGATATTCTATACTACTAAAACACCTTTGTTCGTAAGGAAATTAGTATCCTAGTTGGATTCCCTATATACATGTGAAATTATAAAATCAACTAGTGCCAATTTGAACCAAATGATGATCTATTCACTATCAAACCCTATATTTGTAATAATTCTACTCAAAAGAACTACTACTTCCCAAGAATGTGTGATAATCCAATTTGGAAAAAAAGATAGATTATAAAGCAAATGTCTATTTCTTTTATTTAGAAAGATTAGTAAAAGTTAATTAATTCGGTAGACATAATTAGAAGTACAAGTCTTAATATTTACTTACTTTTTTTACGCTCACTTTAACATTATATGTAAAATGTGTAGTTTTGATGTTTATTTTAAAATATTTCAATGCAAGATGTAACTAAATATAGTCTTGTCTCATCTCTTTACCTAATTTAATCCCTCTAATATAGAATTAAGGTAGATTATTACCCTTTTTGCTACCACAATTAGAATTGTGGGTGAGATTATATCTTTGAGATAGAATCATCAATGCAATCTTGTCTAGCTTTTTGGGAATCTACCCACTTACCTTAAGCTAAATTAGTTTAAAAAAATTGATCATTGTTTATTGGGTTATTCACAAAATATTTCAAATTGACATGTAGAATTTCATATTTAAAGACAAGCTCCTAACTACCCTATTAATGGGCTTTTGAAGGTTCAACCTCCTTCCAAAAAGGTCAAAGAGGTGTCTTGGATCCCATTTGATATAGGGTGGATAAAAATCAATCTTGACAGATATTCAAAGGGCAATTTGAGGCCATCTGGAGCTGGATTTTTAGTGCATGATTGTAAAGGTAACATTTTGGTGATAGATGCAAGAAGTTTGACAAAAGAGACAAATGTAGCTAAGGTTCAGGAAGATTTTATAGAAATTAAAATGGCAATAATCCTAAAAGTTTTCAAACTCCATTTGAAAGGGAATTCATTAATCATAATCAATGTTATTATAAAAGGGGAGTTTGGAGTTTGGTATCTCAACAAATATATTCAAAGGATTAAAAATATGTTGGAATCCTTTATGGAATTCAAAATTACTCATGTGAGGAGAGAATGGAATGAAGTAGCCAACATTATGTCAAACGTAGGAGTTTCATTAAAGAAACACGACAAAGAACTGATAGATGATTTCTATAGTATTGATGGAAATTTTTTTGACTCATGGGATGAAGTAGCAACAAACTCAAGCATGAGATGATGATTTTTGGGTTAGGAGCAACCAGACAAGTTGATATTCCAAGAACCTTTATTAGTAGGCTAATCATTTGAATGTTCTATTTTAATTCAAATGTAGAGGATTTACCTCCATATTGGAGCTATTAGGATGAGAAACATTAAATCATGATGTGGCAATCTAGCACCAATTTTTTTAATAAAGGATGACAAGTATGTGGGACATCATTCATTGGTACAATTCTAATTAAAGTAGTAATCATTAAGGTTTTTGTGGACAAATATTGAAGTGCATTGTTAATTGTTGAGAAAGAGTCTAGAACAAGAAATAATGACCAATGGGCTGTAAAGATATATACATCTATTTATTTTTTTGCATTAGGTTGTGTCTTTTGCTTCTAGGTGGTTTGGGGTGCAAATCATTGACAAAACAAAGGCATGGAGGCTAATTTCTCATTGAACATGTTTAATTAGCTACAATATTTCAAAGGGGAAGTAATTCTAAAGAGAATGAGAGGAATTTTCTTTATTAATGACCTTTTATTTTGGTAGTGTATAGATTTGATCTTTGGAAAAGAGTTTTTGAAGATAGCTCAACATCATTTTAGGTCTAACATAAACATTTCATATGATTTTTTGGCATGGGCTTTCCAACTTGGATTGAAGGAGGAGGATTTATGGGAAATGAGAATATGTGTTAAACCCCAATGAGTTGGAGGGATGTTACCAATTCTAGGTATGGAAGAGCTAGGCCTAGGCTTGAGGGTAGAGGAAGGACTCTAAAGAGTAGTGGAAGGAATGCACAAAGATACAAACCTTTTCTTGTATGGAGCACTACAACTCGAAAATAAATTCAAATTGAGGAAGCTAAAGGTAAGTGGAAGATGTTAAAGGAATTATTGTAGTAGAGGGAAGAGGAGAAGCATAGAAAGAAAATATAACAAGGACTTCCAAGAAGGCTCGACTGGAAATTAAAGGTGGACTCTTCAATCTTTAACACTTGAAGGATTTTACCTTCAAGGAAAAGGTTAGAAAGTAGGTGACAATGATGGCTTATAGTTTTCAAATATGGTGATCTATTTGTCTTAGGCTCTTTTAACATTATTATTTATGTTTTAGCCTAGTTTTTATAGTGTAAGGGCTTTGAAAAAGAGTTAGTTTTATCTTTATAAAAAATAGGAGGTAGTTAATGCTTATTTTCGTGAAGGAACGGGTATGGTTAATCACGCCGCTTTCATATACAATAGTATTAGAAGGTAGTATTGGTACTAATGTTATCTTTCATGGAATAATGGTTCACACAACATTTTATAATTATCTTGAACTAATATTGTAATACTTTTTATTATTAATACACAAATTATATCACCCATAAAAAAAAGTTCCTAAGAAATTAATGATCACCACTTACAAGCTTCAACAATAATTAAGAGCATTTCAAGAGCATCTATACTTGAACAACATTCATAGGCAATAGTGTTGAACATACACCATATGCTAAGAGAGGGGGATGGGGTGAATAGGCATAAACTTAAACCCTTACTTAGAAATTCAACCATCGATATTATCCATCACACAAATTATTAAGTGAATAATGAATTGTAACAAAAATACATGAACACCAACATTTTTATACGTGGAAAACACAAATTGGGAAAAAAGATGGTGATCACTTTCCCACAAAGACAATTCATTGATATAAATAGTTTTATTACAAAGTTAGTAGGATCTCTCTACTAGAGACTTGCAACCAGAGGCTCACTGCCAAAGTAGCAAGATATAGTAATGAACTTGTGCATCCAAGGCTTACTATCCTAGGGACAAGGTACATACAATCCTTTATAATAGATAAAGAGAAATTATATTGATAATGAAATTAATCTACACAACACTGTCAACCTCAACCACAAATTTTTAGTGCCTTTTCTTCTCTACCACTATCACAAAATAGTAGCCTCATAAACCAAACTCTGCTCTTCTAAAAATTTGCTTATAGATCTTCACTTTCTTACTCACTTCCCTCTTACATTTTTCCAAAGAACACACTGTACTTATATGTAATATGGATCATTGGAGTATACAACAAGGTCATCCATGCTAAACGAATATTATAATTAAGTTACAATTCGACCATGTCAACAACAAAATATGATAAGGTCCCATGCCATAAGAATTCAAACAAAAATATAGATTACACATAACATGGACCCATCTGTATAAGAGATAAATATTAAATACATAGGTCACATATAGTAGGAACCCATCCAAACAAGAGATAAATAATAAATTTGCAATACCCATAAAAAAAAATGAAGCATGATCCACTCCAAGAGAGAGAGGGACTATGAACACATTACACATAGCCCAATACCAAATCCACAATTATTGGAACTTCTTCTATAGCCATCTCAAATGTGTAGTAACACACTAACCTAAGATCCACATCACTTGCCAGTTGTCCCTGGACCTCTACACACTATGGTGAGATCCACCCGCCACATCATAAGCTATATTAACACATTTTCATATCAGAGCACAAACTAATCCTAACTACATCACTTGATAATACTTTTTTTCAAATCATCAAGAACGGTTTCTGGATTACCAGGAAACACCATAAGAAAGACCAAAACCTAAATACAATTCAAATCACATATTTACATCTTCAACCTTGATTTTTGGAGCATAAACTTTCCAAAAAACACAATTAAAATAATTGTCATCTTCCATTGCATAACAATGTCACTGAACCATTGACATCTAGACATAAGCATTGACTTCCAGACCAAGGAAAATAAATCTAAAGCATTGATAAACATCATTCTCACACTCTCTAGAATACATACATATCTTCCATTATTCTAAATACATACTTGTCTTCCATTGTTTTGATGGTTGTCTTCCACTATTCTAAATACATACTTGTCTTCTATTGTTGTATAGCACTAAATACATACTTGTCTTCTAGAAAACAATCTTAATTACATTTTTGAACCAATATCCTTCTGGATAAAAGATATACCTGAACATGACATCAACAAATACTTCTAGACCACAATGTTTGAACAAACACCTCCAGACCATTGTGTTTGACATAATTAACAACCAAACATATATTTCCCACAAATATGCTTATTGGATCACATATTCTAAACTTAAATTATTTCGATACATATTGTGGACAATATAAAAAGGGTCTTAACTTAGGCTAAATGAAGGATAACATTTGGATCCTTTCATTTTAAGCTCTAAATTGTTCATGAACAATATCTTGATGTAAGTCACTTGTCCCATTAGAGGAAAAAAAAATCAATAGTAGGTGACTATTAGAGATGACTGTAATAGCCCGAGGATGGAATTCTCATAGAGAAGTTGGGAATCATAGTGTCGATCACACCCAACTACTAGAAATAATCAAATAAATTATACATCTATGTGTTGGAAGTAGCTTGTGCTTAATATCCAGGTTATGTTTTTGACAACATAATAAGAGAATACCATTTTTTTTATGATATTCAATCCACATACTTCAATTATCAAAGAACCAACCAATCACTAACTTCTTATTTCAATTCCATATATTTTCCATGCTTGGACTTAGCTCATTTATATTGGCCTAGGGTTTAATTTTTATCTTAAACAATTTCTACTTCTTAGAGTAATAAATTGAATAGAGATACCATTTTATTCATCCTCAACTCAATATAAATAAAAAGTCAAATTAAACAATGATATGTATATAGTTTATAATAATTAGACACTTTATGACGACCTTAATTTTAAAAATATTTATAATATATTAAAATAAGTTGATCCAAATTATATTTTATCAAATTAAAATTTCCTAATGAAAATAATAGTTTAAGCATGACTTTCTAGGTGAACAAGGTCAATCCTTCTGAGTGAACTAGATTAAAGAGCCTTTTTAAAAAACTTTAAATATATTGATTTGACTTTAAACATGTTAAATTGTGATTCTAAAGATATATAGTTGTAGTTGTAAAGAGTATTGTGGGTCTCATTATAATAATAACATAAATGTAGTTTGTACAATAATTTTATAAAAAAAATAAATTATATAATAAGACACATTAATTATGATAAATAATTTATAAGTTAAATAAACTTCTTGTCTCTTTGTATAACAATTCATATAAAATAATAATAAATTATATCATTAGACACTGAAAAACATGATTTAATTAATAAGTTTTTGATTAAATGTGAAGCGGGTTTTGAAGGGACCTAAAATTCTATATACAAAATGGTGCCATAAGGATACTCACAACCAACCAACAATTGGCTAACACAAAAATACTAGCAACTAAGATGCTAGCACAAGCAAACCTAAAAACACTACTAGAGGTGATTGAGGGCCTACACAACCTCATCCTCCAATTGGTTCTCACAACATTTTACATTAATCATGGTTAGTTTTAGATTAGATTAGTGCAATAAATATTTAGTTAGTTACAGTCAGTTGATATGAATTATTTTCTATAGGATAGTTTATACATGATATAATGGCTTTATGTAGCCAATGTTGATCAATGTAAAAATTGCCTGATTAAACTCTTATCTAAATATGAATTTCCATGGTTTGTTCTATGAATGCAATTAGGTGATTTTATCTTTCATATGGTATTAGAGCATATATCATTTTTGTGCTTGTAATTTATGTGGAAGCAAAACATGAGGGTAGCCACATGGATTTGTAATTGCTCAAGCACTCATTTTTTTGTTTGTTTATAATGTTAAGCCTGATTTGTTCATCCAATGTAGAGAATATATTTTATTTGGAGACATTGAGGTTGTGCATAGCTATTTGGAGGCATGGGAAAACCTACAGTGAAAGAGCATATTAAAAAAACTCCATATTTAAAGACAGAATAGGATATGATATTCAACAAGTCCAAAAACTTTAATATATAGTGGATTTTATAATAAATGAAAGTAGTTAGTTATTTGGTTGTTGATATAAAAGGGGAGTTAGTGGATTTTGGTGATTAAATTTATTTGGCTTTAGAGTGGACTTTTATTGTTTACTGACACCAAATGAGTATGCATCAAATTGTATTAAAACAATATTAGTGGCTGGTAATCTTGGGGTGATATATGGTTTCTCTACTTCTTTGAAGTCATGCGTTTATTAAAGGAGGTTAGACTCTATTAAAAAAATTATCTCATGATTGGTATTTGATTGAATGTATGAATCCAAGCATGTATTAAAATATTTGATTGGATTTATAGTAGATAATAGACTAAGAGAATTGCAGAGTGTATATGGATATGAGTAATAATATGGATTAAGGTTTTGAGGAATGAAAGAGATTCTAATAAGTTGAAAAAGGAGATTGTAGCAAATAACATTACTTGATCATAGAATGAGATTTAAAATATAATCTTGTTGAAGTGATGGCATAATGAGTAGTTTGGATACAAATTTGTTCAACAAAAAATATTGTTAATGGAGGTAGAATGTTGACTAGTATATGGGTTCATAATTGGCTAACATTAAAATTATAATCTTTCCATCATGACTACAAATCTATCCAATTCTTCTTGTGCTTTTTGGGTCATCTTTGTCACACATGACAAAGTTTTCACAAAATCACAAGTCATCAACTAAATAAAGTGTAATAGAATACCAAAGGTTAGAGGCAACAAAGGCAAGAGGATATCTATCATCTCGAGTTAACTTCTCACTTAGAGGTGATTTACTGTATGAGAAGCACTTGATTTTTGTTCATGGAAAAAATAGTGGGCTTGGCGTATTTGTGTCCCTTTAGGAAGCGGTGGGGCAAAGATTCTTGTGGGTGCACTTTTTGTATTCATGTTCTCTTGATGATTTGTTGAGCACTTGATGAGACATTAGCCACACTTGGAGGAGATGTGAAATTTTAGAGGAAAGGTTATCTCATGTGCAAATGTTTGATTGGTGATTCATGTAGTAGAGGGGAGATTGTTTCCACAACACTTGAGGAGGTGTTAGACATAGTCGAAGGAGATGTGGACTTTCAAAGGAAAGGTGTCTCATGCATAGAACTAGAGGATGCATTAGATACACTCAAAGGAGATGTGGAGTTTTAGAGGAAATATGTCTCATTATGCTTGGTGGGTGGGAACAATTTTATGTTCTTTCATGTTGTATAGATGGTTACAAGTTCTACAGTCAGGAGATCCAATGATGCACACAGTTTAATATTTTTTGGGTGAGCGAGGAGGATTGGTGAAGGCACTTCATCAAAGTCTCTAGAAGGGTTAGTTTTAAAACCCTTGCAATGTTCAACTCTTGTTAAAATTAATGTAATAATGGGGGGGTGGATGTTAGCATTTTACATTAATCATGGTTAGGTTTTAGGATAGATTAGATATAAATATGATAAATGTTTAGTTAGTTATTGTGAGTTGATGAGAATCATTTTCCATAGGGTAGTTGATATAGCATATAATGGATTTATATAGCCAATTTTGATTAATGCAAAAATAATCCAATTGAAATCTCATCTAAACATGAATTTCAATGTTTTATTTTACACATACAATTAGATATTTTTCTCTTTTAGGTTCAAGTTTTGATACATATTTTTAATGTCATGTAAATCATTTTTAGTCTACTCGATAGAATTTTCAAGGCTTCCTCAAGTGTGAAAATAGGGACCCTTATCAACATCTCCCTAAATACCTGTGTCAACATTCTCTAAGTCCATAAGGGCACCATTAAGATAAATAGAATCTTGAAGCTTCTACCACCTTTCAACTAAAAATTTGATGCTTTCAACACTATTACGAATGACCCTAAAACTTATATTATCCAAATTCACCAAATAATTGCTTACCTTTTTCATCTTGGCCTCGAGCCTTGAAATACACCTTTTGAAGTTGGTTTTCAGAATATTCACATCTTTTGCAACATTATCCAAGATTGCTAACATTTTTTTCTCATCCTCCCTAGACTTGGGAACACCCTCTTTGTTTTGGATAAAGGCAATTTGTTATGAATTGAGAAGATTTCATGAATAAGTTATAAACTAGTTTTTTTTTGTAACAATGTCTTTGATTAGATAAATATTTAATCTTAAATTTGATCAATTTTTTCTAAACTGTAGGAATTAGGAAACTACTTGAGTAAAATTTTTAATGTGATGTCCTTGGGTACCTTTTGGGTTGGGGAGACTTGACCTTGTGACCTTCTACCTACTACAAAAAGCTCTCACAACTTAACCAATCTTACGATTAATTAACTTATTAAATAAATCATCTATATAATTAAATTATAACAATCCTTACATAATTACTTAAAAGCACAAAAACACTGAATCATCTTCAATTAAATAATAAATATATTATCTTTCAAAATCACATATCATACTCGTTAAACCTTTAAGTATGGGAAATCATATATTATGCTCATTAAACTTTTTAGTATGAGACACTCTAACTACATATTCTTATGTTTTCCCACATTTGAATTTCTTATTAGTACTTGCCAATAGGCTAAGTACTATTGTATCACTTTTTGAGTTTTTGATGTTAACGGGTGATTAAATGAACTCTTCTACACCAATGAAAATAAATTCTATTTTACATTTCACTATTAATTTTAGATTTTTGTGTATATAGATGAAATTTTTTTAGCTTTATAATATCTAAAAATTATTTATTTAGCATTTCATTGGGTGATTGCAATTGAGCTCTTATACGCGGATTTATGACAATGGCATTGTAAAATATAATATTTTGTGAACCCTATATTATCGTATTCCTTATTATCGGCAACCAATTCATTTTTTTTCGGCAACTGCTGCTTGCTCTGTTGCACACTTGTTTAGCCATTTTCCCATATTCTACGTATTGCTGCCATTTTATCGGTATTTTCTTTATTTATTCTAATGTTTCTTTTTGATGGCTTGTGGTCCTCGTCACATTTCAATTAATGGTGATGATGATATTGATGGTGGTATAAAATTTTATCACTCCACCACTACATAAGGCAGGCAATCCCTGTATAATTTTTACAGTAATGCCTCCCCAATTCTATCTCTGCTATGTTTGGGTTCCACATTGTCCCATTTTTCAGTTTTTTTTTTGAACTACAAGTTTTTTTTTCTCGTCCTTTCAAATGATTCATTTTGATTGTCTGCAAAGCAATGATAAGTCCGAACATTTTTATGAAGTGGGTGTCAAGAAACATGGATTCATTTTTAATCTACCTTAGTTTTTTCAAGAAAAGAGCATTCTATCAATGATCGTGAAATTACACAGCCTAGAATCCTTTTCAAATAGGAATGAATGTATTTCTTATACATGAACTAGTTTGACAGAGGTTTTGAATATTGAAGTTAAGTGATTATGTAAGGTAAATATGAAATTAACCAAACCTCCAGAGCATTTGAAGGGCATAATTATTACAAAGTGTTGCGCAGGTGAGTGATTCTCAGATCATACTCCAAGAAAACCTGAAGAGTTTTATCTTTCCATTTTGAAATTTGATGCTTTAGCATATGCATTGAATCTCGTAATTACATTTTTATATAACTGGGCGATCTTAGCCAAATAATTGAATCTATAGGTGAGTGGGGTAAGGAGAAGGCCATTGATTTCAGCTAATATTCTCTTTTTAAATGTATCTTGTAATTTATACACCCTTCCATGAAATAGAAAATGGGACAGTTATCAAATCTTTCTAACTCAATCCTGAATCAAATTTCATTGAAATGTAATGTGAAAAATCACAGTATTAATTTTACTGAATAAAGTTAACTGTTTCCTACTATTTTTGAGGTCTTCTTGCATGCAGGAAACCTGGGTAATTTGCTTGTCATTGTTATTCCAGCAATGTGTCAAGAAAAAGGAAGCCCCTTTGGAGAACCTAGTGTTTGCAGAGTATATGGAATATCATATGCATCATTCTCAATGGCGGTATGATTTTAACAAGAGATAAAAGCAATATATTAATTTAATTAATTAAAAAAATTAGAAAGATAACAACAATAAACATATTTCATAAGAAATTTATAACAAAATAAATTTTTTAGTATATTTAAGTTGAGAGCTTCCTTATAACTAGATTTAGATAATTGTATTTTTAAATAAAGAAGGCATTTTCTAAAATTTTCTATATTAAAAGATGTTATAAATTTTTTTATAAATTAAAAAAATATAAAAGTTATTTAATTAAAAAAAATTCTTATGAAAAGGTATCATAAAAAATAGTTTCTAATTTTTTCCTGTATAACCGAATTACAACCCACAAAAAAGGTAAAAGGCCTTGTACTACCATATTTGGTAAACTGGTACCCAATGATTCTTGTGAGTTCGAGGAAAGAAAAATGAACATGCACACTTCACATATATTTACTATTTTATATATTCTTATGCTAATCCAAGGAGAACCAAACATGTTACAGATTTTGTATTTTCTATTGATTTATTACTCAGAATTATCATGAAAAAAAATTGCAATCTATGGACTTAAATTCTATACCGAAAAAATGGACATTTTTCTAATGCCTTTTTTATTTTCTCCT
Organism: Chamaecyparis obtusa; assembly: GCA_027943335.1. Classification (NCBI taxonomy): domain Eukaryota; kingdom Viridiplantae; phylum Streptophyta; class Pinopsida; order Cupressales; family Cupressaceae; genus Chamaecyparis; species Chamaecyparis obtusa. The sequence continues at coordinate 536,990 of BSBK01007377.1, forward strand.
GTTTGGTTTTCGAGCTTGGCAGTATCTTCATATGGACTTATGCCTATAGTATTGTCCGATCATGAAGTCACATTCTTGAAGAACATGAAATAGAATTTGGACGTGAGGAGAATATTTCGAATATTGATTATTTGAATGTAGGGGAAAAATCCCGTCTTTTGAAGACAGTCCAAATAAAAATTATAATTATATTTATTATTTATATTATATAATTTATCATTTTCCAAAAACTTTGAATTAAAACTATTTGTAAATAGTTTATTTGAAATAAAATATATTGCATAATGATAATCCTTAGTTAGAGATGCTGACATTTATATATTGTGTAAAATTTAAATATGGGTGAGTCATCTTGGCAGTTGGTTTAAGTGACCAATTCATTTTTTTCCGCAACTGCTACTTGGTCTCTTGCACACTTGTTCAACCATTTTCCCATATTCTATGTATTGCTGCCATTTTATCGGTATTTTCTTTATTTATTCCAATGTTTCTTTTTGATGGCTTGTGGTCCTCATCACATTTCGATTAACCAGGTACACCAAATGGTTTGTTTGGCCCATCTTGAATTTTGGCTATCTTGAACAATTTTCTCTTTGGTTAAATTTTTGTAATAAATTATTACATTTTCTTAATTTAAAAAAAATTAATTTCATTTTTATCAAATAACTATTAATCTAATTATATATATTATTTATAATAAATATAATAAAGGAGATTTAAGTTAATCTACAACCAAACTTAAAACTAAATCTGGCAAGTACTAGCCACTACGTGGCACTTGTTTGAACATGAAATAATCTTGTTATGAGAGATGGTCTATTAGGTGAATGAGATCAATATTTGTGAGTGTAATATATTAAAGGAACTTTATAAAAAAAAACAAAGCTATTAAATTGCGACTTTAAAGTTATTTAGGTGTAGTTCCAAAGCTATTAGTTGTGAGTCATTATTGTAAATAAATAATATATACTCTCACAATAATTTATATAAAATAAAAATAGATTTTATGATGGGACATGCCAAAATACATAATCTAGTGAATAAGTTAAAATTAATATTTTCTCTATTTGTACCATAATTCATACATAATAATAATAAAATATACTGGCATACATGTATTTTAAAAAAAAAATGTAAAAAATATATATCATCATGAAACAATTATTTTATTTGTCCATTATTCCACTTTAAGAATTATTATATTGTAATTAAATTAAAATCATTATTATATTATTATTAATATAAAATTATTATTATTATCTAATTATAATTTTATAATTTTATATATCTATTAAACCCTTTACACAAGCAAAACATAACTATCAAGACTGAATTCTTATTATTGTTAATAGTATATTATTATATTTTTTATATTTTTATATTCATATTAATATCTTTGCAAAAGATAAAAAAATATTAAAATTAAGAAATTATTATTATATTTTTATTTTATATTATTCTTATTAATATATTATGAATCCTTATCTTTGAGAATGTCACTGTTTAACATCTTCTAATCAAATTATAAATTAATTTTTTTTTTCCTATACTTTATAAGACCAACTTTAATTAGATAAGCTTTAAATCTTAAATTTAATCAATTAACTTATCAAATAAACTCTTTATAAAACTAAATTACAAATTTTCACATAAGAATACAAAAATAATTTCTTAAATTTAATCAATTAACTTATCAAATAAACCCTTTATAAAACTAAATTACAAATTCTCACATAAGAATACAAAAATAATTAAACTAACCTTCTAGTAAAAATATTAAACATTATTTTTTCTTAAAACTTCATTATACTTATTAGCCCTTTAAATAGGGAACACTCAAATATTCTTATCCATAAAATATATAATCTTAAAAACAATAAAATATAATATTTTCTTAAACGGTTCATTATACTTATTAAGTAGGGAACACCCTAACCATGTATTCTTTATCTATAAAATTTATAACCTTAAAAACAATTTTAATGAAGAAAAAATATTGTAGAAAGCGACATTCCCCAAATAGATTGAGAATCCATGTCCACTCTTTCCCGACATCTAGCCGCACCTCAACTATATATATATATATATATATATATATATATATATATATATATATATATATATATATATATATATATATATATATATATATATATATATAATATAAGAAAATAAAATAAATATAATAGTTATATTTAAAAAATTATGTTTTGATATTAAAAATAGCAAAATCAAGATGTTGAGAAAAAGTAAATTAGAAAAATTTGTATTTGTATTAAAAAATATTATATTTAGTCATTAGTATATTATGATATAAAATTAAACTATTAAAATCTTATTTAAAAGTAGTAAGTTGTGGTTATTAATATTAAGTTATTATCATATTATGGTGTTGTAATTAATCTATTTTGTTTAGTATTTGGATGTATTAATTTTGCATAACCTATGAATTGATAAAGATAATTTTTGAATTAAATTGCGTGTGAGTTTTTGCATCAACATTTTGCACTTTGTGATCTATTATTTGGTTGAAGTCGTACTAGCAGAGTTTAAAACTAAATTAGAACTACTTCATCCTCAAAATGGATCATAGAGTGTGATCCTAAATATTGATGCAAAAATTGATACACAACTAACTAAATCTAGAAGCTACCTTCATCACTAGCGACCTCTTATAAAACAACTATTCAAAATCTTACAAGAGTAGGGGAAGCATACTAGTAGTTGTTATAGCTAACTTCGTGCACCCACAGATCCTAAACGATACATCAGATTTCAACATTTTTTTTCTATTGTATTCATGTGCAACTTAACAACCTATAACTATTGTTATGGCTTTAAGGTAGTAAAGACAAATGTTGTGGGATCCTGCATGCAAGGGTAAAAAATTATCATTTGAAAGTGTCATCCAAAACATATTCCGCCCCATTACCCATTTGCTTTAACAACCAAAAAATGTGTACAATTGTTCCAATACTTTTACACAAATGACGCAATAACCACACACTATTGGTACAAATAAACTTGCACAATTGATCTAATCTAACTTTTTTTTCTTAAAAACAAGTGACTATTGGCTCATAGCTGATTTTCTAATGGACTTTTAATTTGCTAAATCTAGTGTACTATAATTGAAATATGAATCGATAATGATACTATTCCTAGAAGAGGACCTAGTAGTTGGACACCCTAACTACACAATTCTCAAAATGTGGAAATTTCAAATCACTCCAAATTTTTTGAGTAGCTTACTTGGCAAGTCCCCTTCTTATAGCTAAGATTTCAAGGCCACATCAACACGCTTTTTGTCAAGGTATCCAAAACAGCCAAAAAAAAGTGAGACCAATAGTCCTCCATAAGGGGCCCCCCACTTGCGCGGCTCATGTTGCATCACATGATTGGTTGCTCTTTAGAAAAAGAATACAATTCATTAATCATCATAACCACTACCGACTTTAAAGTTACAATTATTGATGCAATATTCTCCAAAATATTGCGCATCAAATTTACAAATATGGATAACATGAATATTAAATCAAGTGCAGCTATACATATTTGGAGGGAGTTGAGGGTTGTCGTTTGGGAGTTGGGAAGCACATAGATTTGACGGCAATCCGGTGTAGTGAATGAAATTGCTTAGATTCAGTGAATGCAGATGCAAATGCACTGAACAAATCATAAGTTTCCTCATTTGGTATATTCGCAGCACTGCACAAGACCAAAGATAGGGTTGGTCTGACGGGAATTTGAGCGGCAAGTGAAGAAGCGTCCGGAAAAACAATTATTTCTGTCAGATGTGGCAGAAATTTGAGGTCAAAAGCTGTCGCCTGCCCAGTGCCACGTCATGTTCTGTAATGGGCATCTTTCACGTCTCCCCAGACATTTGAGAAGCTGACGTGGACGATTCTGATTTCTTCGGTGGACAACGTGGGGTGTAGGGTACTGCTTTTCTAAGCTGCCACGTTGACCAGTTTTTTGTATTTATGCTTCTCACGGCAAAAATATGGTAATTCGTATGTATTCCTCGAGAATACTCTACTCCATGCATTATACGTAGCTAGTGGAGTGTGTCAAGTGACGGCAATTTGAACTCTCATGAAAAGGAGTCTCTGAGAGGGTAAAGAACATTATCTGGTAAAGGAAATGGTTGTGATTAGGGAAATGGGAAATGGCTATGGGAAATGGTTAAGTGATTTGGGAAAAGGGAAATGGCTATGGGAAATGGTTAAGTGATTTTGGAAAAGGGAGATGGCTATCTAGTTAGAGGAAAGAGTTTCATGGTGGAGTGGGTTTCTATAGTGAAGAGGAAAAGAGATATCTAGTTTTTAGAATATATCAATTTATAAGTAGTTGATAGAAATGAGGTGCGATAGTTCTTTTTAGGTGGGATAGTCATTCTTAGAGGAAAGAGTCTCATAGTGGAGTGGGTTTCTATAGGGAAGAGGAAAAGGGGAATGACTATCTAGTTTTTAGGATATATCAATGTATAAGTAGTTGATAGAAATGAGGTGCGGTAGTCATTTTTAGGTGGGATAGTCATTCTTAGAAGAAAGAGTCTCATAGTGGAGTGGGTTTCTATAGTGAAGAGGAAAAGGGAAATGGCTATCTAGTTTTTAGAATATATCAATGTATAAGTAGTTGATAAAAATGAAGTGTGGTAGTCATTTTTAGGTGGGATAGTCATTCTTAGAGGAAAGAGTCTCATAGTGGAGTGGGTTTTATAGTGAAGATTGTAGTTGATCGAAATGATCATTAGTACATCCTAGAGCTGTATAGTCATTTTGAGGGGAACATACCTTATAGAAAAGGGAAATGGCTATCTACTCTCTAGGATACATCAATGTATAAGTAGTTGATGGAAATGAGGTGGGATAGTCATTTCTAGGCGGAAAAGTCATTCCTATAGGAGAGGGTCTTATAGTGGAGTGGGTTTCTATAATGGAGATAGTAGTTGATTAAAATGTTCATTGGTGCATTCTAGATGTGTATAGCCATGTCGAGGGGAAAGGACCTATCATAACCGCATTTTAGACTCCTAAATCTGCGCCCAGAAGTAGTAGATTTTTTTTGTTTTGATCATTGAGGAGTCGTTGTGTATAAGGATAATTGAATGTGGACCTTGTTAATTAGTTAAGACTTTGTTGACTATTTCTATATAGGATTGAAAGGCGATTGATTAGGAAGGATATCAAGTCTAACAAACTTAACTTGAGTTACCTATCTCCTGTAGCGACACATCTTCAAGTAGAATTAATTCAACAGAGATTGGTGCAATTTTTTAGGGAAACGTGTGCCTTTTGTTTTGGGGAAAGCAACACTCGGAGGGTTAAGTAGAGGAAACATAGCACAGAGTAGGGGAAGGCAGGTGATTGTTAAAAGAGATCGCAATTGATTGATAAAAAATGCAGCTGTTTGTTAAGGAAAAAGGCAGCTGATTGTTAAGAAAGAAACGAAGGTATTAAGAAAATGGATAGGGAGTTTAGAAGGGTGTCAGGAAGGAGTGGAGGGAATACACACAAGGCAATGTGTGGGAGTAAGGAGGAGAAAGCTAGAGAGTCTAACTTGGACAATTTTCCTTGTTTTCCAATTGCTACAATATCTAGGTTTTCCCCAATTCCTATTTGTTTACCTGCAAGAAAGAAAAAAGAATGATCATAGGATAATTTTAAAATGAAATATTTCCATGAATGAATTGACAGTGCATTAAGTAAATTGTACAACCTTATATGAATGTCGAGCCTATTATATGTCTTAGCTAAAACTAAACAAGAATTGAATTAAACCAACTTGCTGAAACATAATGCAGAGTTTTAGATCCTGTATATTTCAATTTGGGTTCACCGTCTCCTTCAGAGGTCTCTGATAATTTGTGTGAGTCCAATCCTCTGTTAAATTTTATAACTATGTTCTATAAACAGTTCAACGTTTAGTGCATCTTATAGTGTTAATTATAGTTCAGTGAAACAGAGCATTATGAGGCTCTCTATGCAATAGTGAAAGTTCAAGACATGTCTACACCATGATCATGCCTCAATCTATTTAATAATGATAGCGATTGAAAGGGGTGGCAATATTTATTGAAAGGAATGCTATTCACACTCTAACCGAAATCTATATAGGAAATAAGGCTGTGCCGAATACTCTGGAAATAGTTTCCGATATCTATATCTTAGTCATGGGATCATCATCATGTATTGAAGAAAAAAATTAAATTGAATACGAGGAGGGAAAAGTTTAGGCCATCTCGATTCGTAGAAGACGAAGGTTTCCAGTGGAAGCCGTGTTCTCGGAATCGAGCAGCAGGACAACGCTTGAAATCCAAAGAAAAGATAAATAGGCAAATTAAAAGTAGAACGAGATGAATTACTCGCAGACTTGAAATTTCAAATTTGATTTATTTAGATACATATGTGTTACTCAAATTAGATCATTAACTAACATTCAAATTTGGATTATCTTTTGTTCACATCGAAAACAATTTATATCTCTAAACTCAGTCACTAGAAATCAAAAGAGAGAAAAATGACAGTTTTCGTAAGGAAATTTTAGAAAACTTGTTTGCTATTATATATATATATATATATATATATATATATATATATATATATATATATATATATATATATATATATATATATATATATATATATATGTATGTATGTATGTATGTATGTATGTATGTATTTATGTATGTATGTATGTATGTATATACATATATATGTATATATATATTTGTATATATATATATATATATATATATATATATATATATATATATACAAATATATATATACATATATATGTATATACATACATACATACATACATACATACATACATATATATATATATATATATATATACACACATATATGTATATATATATATATATCTATGTATATATATATATATACACACACATAGATATATATATATATATATATATATATATATATATATATATATATATATATATATATATATATATATATATATATATATATATATATGTATGTGTGTATATATATGTATATACATACATATATATGTATATACATACATATATATATGTTAGAAATTGTGTGAATATTCTGTAGGGTAAGTGCACAAAAATGGGGGACCAAAAAGGGGTATAAGATGCCACTTTTTTCCTAAAATCAACAAACTCTGAACTTCAACAAGAAATTGAAGATAGTTAGACTCAAAATTTTAAGATGCGACAAAAACAAGAGTTGTAATACTCTGAATCTAGTTCCTAAACTACTAACTTATTTTGAAAATGGTGCAGATTAAGGCCCTCAAAAAGGGGGAGCACAAAAAGTGGTCCTATTTTTTGTCAAAAAATATAACAGTGTCTGGTGTGCTCCCCCTAAAATGTTAACTTTTTTTTTGAATTTTTTAATCTCTCTAGTGAGAAGTTAGCTAACACCACGTAGTTTATCTTGGAATCTTTTGGTAATTTTTTGACGAATGTATAATTTTTGATGAATTTACGAAGTGCACACATCCTGAAAACATGAAATTTTTGTGTGCTCCCCCTAGAAATCATTTAAAACTAATCGAAAATCAATTTTTTTTTTTTTTAAGTGTGTAGAATGGAGTCCAGTTTTTAAAAATGTAACTTGTTGCAAAATTCGATGAACGAGCCAAAATCTATGCCCACAATACTACATGTTGGTTTTTTACAAAAAATGGACATACACACAAAAGAAATTAGAGTTGAAAAACTTAACATAATCAGAATTCAAAATAAATTATATGCTTAGATAGCTAATAGAGAGATTTGCAATATCACGTCGTCTGATTTTTACGTTCTTGAGTCACGAGTAAACCTAACGAGGAGCACACAAAAAAAAAGGTCATTTTTTTGTATGTCTACTACAAAACACGTCTCGGGCCTATTTCAATCGTCTAAGCCTTTGGGTTGGATCTCCAAGGAAAATCCAAGCCTTAAGATTGGTAAATTCCAATGCTTTACAAAGCGCGTGCTCCCTATAGGATGCACACCCTATAGGGTGAGCACATTATTAAAATCTATGACTTTCATAGGGCGTGCGCCCTATGAAAGTCATAGATTTAAATAGTGCGCTCACCCTATAGGGTGTGCACCCTATTTAAGACACAGATTTAAATAGTGATGAGAAATAGTTAGAGAGAGAGAGAGAGAGAGTATGGGGGAGAGAGAGAGAGACAGAGAGACTCTCTCCCTCCCCCATACTCTCTCTCTCTCTCCCCCTTATTACCTTCTTTCATCCTCTCTCTGTCCATTCTCTCTCCCTCTCTCTCTCTGACCTTCCCCTTCTCTCTCTCCTACTCTCTCCCTTTTCCTCTCTCTCTCTCTCTCTCTCTCCCCCTTACCCTTATCACTCTCTGACCTTCCCCTTCTCTCTCTCCTACTCTCTCCCTTTCCCTCTCTCTCTCTCTCTCTCTCTCTCTCTCTCTCTCTCTCTCTCTCCTTCCCCTTCTCTCCTACTCTCTCCATTCTCTCTCCCCTCCCTCTCCCTTCTCTTTCTTGCCTTCCCCTTCTTTCCTACGCTCTCCATTCTCTCTCTCTCTCTCTCTCTCTCTCTCTCTCTTCTCCCCTTTTCTTATTTTGCATAGGGCGCACGCCCTATTTAAGAGTATGCATAACACTTTTTTGTTTTATATAGGGTGCATGCCCTATAGTGCTCTCACGCTATGAAAAACTAAAACAAATGGTCTTCTTTGCCAAGGATCTTGTGAAACAGGCCCACTTTTTCTGTATGTTGTCTGAGTTCTACGTGTTATCTGACAAGTATTCGCTTTTCATGGTGTTGATAGTGACAAAGAAGCATATTCTATCAATTTGCACCATCTTTTTGTTTAAAAATCAACATTGAATTGTGAAATTTAATTATTATCACCAAAATTTATCAATTGAGGTAAGTTTTTTATTTTTTTACATGTCAAATGTGTAAGGAAACTCAGGTGCGGAAACAGCTTCCTACGCTAATCTCTATAGGAGAGTATTGTGCAAATTCTTATAAATCCTTACAATTTCAGATACGTTAACTACTTTAACAAAGATATTGCAATCACATACCATGCATATAGAAAAATAGAGAATGACACAATGATATACCCTGGGGAAAAATTTTCGATAAAAAACCCCAGCACTCTAAAACCTGCACAATGTATTATCTTCAACACAAAGATTACAATACACTTGCAATGCAAGTTCTTTCAAGAAATGAGAGACAAAGCCAACAAGACTTAAATTTCTGTTATATCTCTCCCATAGGAGCAGCATCATATATATAGACTCCTCTAGACCCAAAAATAGGCACAACCACCAAGACCCATGCACAAAGCCACATGTACACAGTTGTTACATGCAATCCCAAGAATAGGCGTCCATCCCTAGAATAGACTATGACAGCTTGTCATAGAATCCGCCAAAAATAACGGCCACAAGAGAAGTGTAAGAGAATCTGTCATACCAACCTATTTTTGGCATATTCTCTTACACACACCAACCACTTCTTCTTGGGCGCCCAAATAGGCCCAAGTCATAAGATGCTCTTACACCTGTCATAGCACATTCTTTAAATAGTTCTTACGTGTCATAGGAATCCGTCATGACTGTTTCAGTCATGATCTCCTTACGCACAAGATGCCGACACATCAAGTGGAGTGACACATCAACATGCCAACTAGACATGTACACTCACACTTAATTACATTATTTGCAAAAAATACATTTACAAAAAAAAAAAAAAAGAATAGGAATTATCCAAGGTTGAGACACCTTATTCCTAACAAAATGTGAATAAAGAGTGTTTTGGTTTATAATTGGTATGATATAGACTTGTTCAATACATAATTTGATATAATTGTAATAAATTTATATTATAATTTGTCATATTGTAAGAGGTTTATATTATAATTTGACTTATTTTTTTACATTTATATTATATTTTTAAAATTGTAATCAATTCATATGTAGAAATCATCATCATGCCAAGGAAACGAGCAAAGAATTTAACACCGAAAGAGCATGAAAGAGACAAAGAGAAGAAAAGGGAAAGAATGAGACAACTTCGTGAACAAAAAAAATTAGATACCATAGAAGAAAATTTTTCTTTGGATGAGGAACATGAAACATCAATACAAAGACAAAATTGGAATTGGAAACAAAAAGACAACGAATGAGAAACTTGCATGCAACAAGACAATTGAATTATGAAGATGCGGGGACATCATCTATGAGTTTCCAAGTTCAAGAGACATCATCATCCAATGTTGGAGGCACACCAATGTATCATGTTGAAGGCACACCATTTTCTACTTCTGAAGGTGGAGGCACACCAATGTATCATGTTGAAGGCATACCATTGTCTACTTCCGAAGGTGTGGGCACACCTTTGTATCATGTTGGAGGCACACCATTATCTACATCCCAAAGTGGAGGTACACAATTGTATCATGTTAAAGGCACACCATTATCTACATCCCAAGGTATAGGCACAACATCATTTCATGTTGAAGGCACACCATTATCTACATCCCAAGGTATAGGCACAACATCATCTCATGTTGAAGGCACACCATTATCTACATCCCAAGGTGTAGGCACAAAATCGTCTCATGTTGAAGGCACTCAAGATGGTACACAATTCACACATAATATTTTTGATGCTCCTAGAATTAATTATAGAAAGCTAAAATATTTGATTGATATTGATACTAACATTTTACAAGCAATGCCTGACAAGATTCCCAAGCGTACTTGTCAAAGAAATGCTAATCGTATTTGGAGATCATTTTTTGAGAATTTAAACATGACAGGAAGATGTCAACTATTTGTTAAAATGATGAGAAATCTAAAATTTAGGTCCATCATGAAGATTCTTGGGCTAAGAACGATGGATGAGTCAAGTGAAAAATCTATTGTAAAGAATCTAATGACTGCATATGAGAGTGTGGGTTCTACATCATGCACGAAAGATAGTAATGTCACACGACATGTACTTACATCAATGATAGTAAGCACTCAAATGAAGAAATCTTGACTCATTAGAAAGACGAGCAAAACATTAAAAATAAGTAGAAAGTCTCTAATGAGAGCCTTGGGAAGGCGTCAAAGAGTGGAAGATCCAAATAGCAATGAGTTATGGGCATTTTTTGGTATACTACTGTGAAAAGATAAAGCAATTGTCGAAGATTTGAAATCCTTGATTGAAGAATTTTGGAAAATAATACATGGGTATCTCCTAATCAAAGAGATGTTGTAAGAATGAGGATTGGTAGTCGAATTCGTGTTCCACATCCAAAACATTTTTTGGATTCAACTCATACACAATTCTTTGCAAAATTTATGCATATGTATCCTCAAATTAAAATTAGTCAGAGATATTTTGAAATGTGTAAACTTTTTTATATGAAGATAAATCACACATGCACAACTTGTTGTTGTAGGGTACATATTGAATTTTCTAACCATTTTGAAGTTTATAGGAATATATGTGTAGATTTGCACTCTAACAATGTTTTGAAGAATTGTAACATAAATGTCCCACCTAGATCTTCAAGGGAATTATTATCTACCATTTTATGTGAAAGAGTGGATGGTCAACAATTTTACAAGCTCTCATGCTTGAATGGTACATGCATAGATTGCAGAGGTTTGCGACATTTGTCAATTTGTCAACATATGGAGAGTACACATGCAATCGGTAATGAAATAGTGGAATTTGGAAAATATAAGACCATGACATACAATCTAAAAGATGGAAAAGAGGCTAAAAGATGTGATTTAGTAATTGAAAAAATTCCAGTGTATCAGTTTATGGACATTTTTTGTAAAAAAATTATTTATGAGTATGCAAAGCATACACATAGAGTGCGATGGTTGGATATGCAATTCAAGTTGTGCAAGGACACATTCCCACTTGATACCATTGTTTCAGTTGCGGACTTTGCAGAGAACTACACACTACAACCACATAATGAGGTGCAAGCAAAGTATTACAGCTCTCAACGGGTTGCTATATTTGTTCATATAGCATTCATGCATGCATCAGATAGTACAGAGGATAACAAGAAGGTATTGAGGGAGTATCATTTTTATATCAATGATGATCACTCACATTCTACATAGTTTGTACATGGTTGCTTTCAACTATTTTATGGTCATTTGGCAAACAAGGGCATAAAATATCATCAACATATCATATGGTCAGATAATTGTGCATCACAATTCAAGAATTCTTGGATGTTTTATTAGTTGTGCAAGATGCATAATATTACTGGAATTCAATATATGTGGAATTTCATAGAGGCTGGTCATGGAAAGGGAGAGCATAATGGCGCAGGTGCATGTATTAAAAGAGCCTTTGCACGTGAAGAATTAAAGTATATAGAGAAAGCAACATTGTCAGATGTAGGATGTATTGTCCAATGGTGTAACACTACAATGGGTCCAGGTAATGAAGGTGAGTCTATGGTTCATATATTTTTTTGGTTGATGGATGAAACTAACATTGCACCATATGAGAATTATTGTACATTGACAAAATCGAGTGAGCTACACTCTTTTAGAAGTTGTAATGTAGGTTCATGAAGTATCCACACACGATATATGGTGTGCTTTTGTTCATCATGTGTAGATGAAGATTGGGATGGGTGTGAGTCAAAGGAATGGGTTGACGAATAGTATACATGTATTTTGAGTCCACTTGCCTCCTATCATCCCCATGAATCACTACAACTGACAGAAATGGAATCATCCATTGACTTTGATTGCTTATCTGACCTAGTACAACGAGGTAAAAAAATAATCTCAAATTTAGTATGTTATCATAAATATTCAGTAAACTAATGTCCTCATTATGTTTATATCATTACAGACCATGTTTTTGTTGTTATTGCACCTGAAGACAATGAAGAAGGGACAAATTATTATTTGTGTCATTGTGTTGAGGCAAAAAAGAAATTGGATCACTTGGTTATCGATGGTGAAGAATTAGAATACCCTATAGGAGCAGTGGTTGTAATTGGTACATGGCTTAGATAGTATGCTATGAAGAACCCTAGGTTGTGGTTGTTTGAAGATTGGGAGACACACAGAAAGATTCTTCATTATTCAAACCTCATTGTTACATCAAATGTCCACTTGATCAGATATGGGGGAAGACTGCATAATAAAACTCTTTGGAAGGTTCATGAGTCAGACCATGAGGCAATATTTGAGACAATCAAGGGTAGGGTAGACCCAATTGGTTCATTGGACTAAATGGAGATACAAAATATTGTAACATGTCAAATTTATATAGCACTATAAATTGGGTGGACTGTAAATTGCTCATGCATTACCCTGTATGTATAAGGGGAAGTTTGTTAGATTTAATGACAACCTTTCTCTTCTATTTTTTGGGGCAGTACCAGAAGATTTTCTTTTCTCATCTCTTTCCTCTAGTGCCCCTATTGAGCCAAGTTGTAAAAATATTTCTCATTATTAATAAAAAGAAACTTTACGTTGTTATGCCAATGACTTGTAGGCACATAATACTTGGAAGGCCATGGAAGAGCCTTAAGGAACCAACTCAATTCAAGGATGCACTATCTCATTTCCTTTCCAACTTCTCCCTCTTTGAAATGGAAGGTTTACATTTTGGTTTATCTAGAGAGGCCCATTTTAACATAAACCCAAGCCAAAACCAACTTCTAAACAAGTCTTCCATAAACACCACGTACAAAAAACCTAAAATCTTCCAAAAAAACCTAACCCAGATCAGTAGGAAACTTGGTAAAAACCTTACTTCCTTCAAAAGCAGGATGCCTAGCCATCTCTCCAGGCAGAACAAACTTGACAACAGTCTCAATTTCTTTGGAGGAAAGTGTCATGATCTTGTTATATTTCAGCAAAGAAGCAGCTTTAGGAGTAATCTTATCAAAAATGTCAATCATGAAGCTCTCCATGATATCCATGGCAGCACTGGATATTCCCTTGGAGGGATGCACTTGTTTCAACACCTTGTATTTAAACCTTTTGTAACTCCCTACACTTCTCTTCCTCTTCTTCTTCTTCTTATTCTCAGATTTCATTGATTTGACTGCTAAATCCTTTGCGGGCTTGAACATCACTTTCTTTTCTTTTTTCAGCTTTGGAGAATCCTTTACTTCATTCTCTCCTTTCATACCATCTTCTTTAAGACTCCACACCTTAGGTTTCCTACAACAACTCCATATCCACCATATCAAACAAGTTCTTGGTTCATGCTTGTTTAAGCTTGCCAATTGGTTCCATCAACCAAATTCTTGATCACCTCTTCAAATGGTGATCAAAGTATTTGAATACCCTTTTTCAAATTGCATACAATATGTCAAAACAAAGACTATGTGTTTTGGAACATCACACCTTAAAATTGTTGATTCATGTTTCCCAACTAGGCCTAATAGGCTCAATTAACAAAGTAACCCTATTAAGGACTCACTCCCAAACCTTTCCAATTTCAACAGTGTCTTCAAATGACTCTAATTAGAGGATTCTACCATCAATTTGAATATTTGACACTTCTAAATGTAAAAGCCCCAAATTTGTCGCAAAACCCCCTAGAAACTAGGGCTTGCCCAATGTCTCATCTCCCAACACCATAGAAACTGAACCAAAGTTGAGTCACCATCATTTGACCATCCTATGATGGATTCATGCATAAAATACCCCCCTCCAAAGGCTAGAATGTCTACTATTTTACCCTCGCACCAATTTCATGACCCTTATGCACCCTTTAAACTCATTAAACTCCTTCAATCACTCTCAACTTTCAAAATCTTCTTCTTTCCTACATTTCCAATGTTAGAATACTAAGTTACAAGGTTTGGATACATCCCCAAGTGACAACAAATACATAAAGGGGATGGATCAATGAATTTACATCTTTAATCAATGCACAAACTATGCTTGTACAAGACAATCAAAACAAATAGAAGTTAAAACCCTACAAAATGATTTAAATTGACTAAAAAACAATTTAAAACATCCTTCCACTACCACATGAATGAAATCAGATCAAATACTCATCAAAACAATCTCAAATTTGCAAGAAATCAGAATTTTATTGCCAAAATCTGAACCAGCCCCTACAAAAATAGATTTCCATTTGTTCTCCCCCCATTCTCTTAGTTTTAAAGGCTTAAATAAACTCCCTTTAACCTCCCAAACCAAATCAAATCAATTGGATATGCTAACAAAGAAAACTAAACTTTTTTTTAGAGTTTCCCTCTTAATCTCAAGTGATCGTTTGAATTTAAATATTCAAATTTGCAAACTTAATCAAATAAACTCCTAAAAACTCTTAACTTTGGATTTTATTCTTTTATGATCCAAATGACCTATCTAAACCATAAAAATTACTCTAAGACCTAATTCCAACCATCTAGGCCCATTATGCCAATACATGCATTCAACTATCTATTACATCCATTTTGTCATTTTCAAGCCTTTATAATTTTAGGCCTTGTTTATTACATAAAATGGCTTTACATGCCATGTTACATTAGATAAAATGACCCTTGGTCATGTTCTTCACTCTATCCTCCTTAGGTCCTCTAGGTGACCCTCGTGTGTTCTTAGGTGCCCTTGCACCATAATGTCCTCAATGGACTACAAAATCTTGTTTGTAAATGGACCAATATTGTCCAAGCTTAAATTATGTTTTAAGAGTCGAGGATGGGTCATGGGATAAATACAAGGCATTATGAATCATTTAGAAAGGGTTAATTATACAATGAGGGTTTGATCTTTACACATTCCAATGGATTGTTCATGAGCTCTCCTTTTCAGGATTGAGTCTTTGAACATGGTAGACTCCTCTCCAAGTCTTAATTTGGGTTTCCCAAACCCCTTTCTCTCTCCTAAATGCTGCCTCAATCCAGGCTTCCTAATCGGGCTTGTCTTTTCTCGCCTAGGGCCTGCATGTAAAGACACCTCCCCTACACTTCATGCAATAAAAATACATATTTACAATGTTTATACAATACCCTAACATAATCCAAATGGTCATAGAGAACCCACCATGGATTCCTAAGTTAGGGCCATACTAAGTAGCTCAACCCTATATAGTCCAGCAAGCTAGCTTTAGAGGAGGATTTAAACTACAAGCTTGAAAACAAATGCAAGAACCAAAAGAAATCCAAAACCTAAAGACTAAAACATAAACCTAGACACCAACTCAATTCAAGGATGCACTATCTCATTTCCTTTCCAACTTCTCCCTCTCTAAAACAAAAGGTTTAGATTTTGGTTTATCCAGATAGTGTACCCTCGTAGGCCACCTAGTGTACCTAGTGCCTCCATGATGCAGAGGGAAAGGTTGTGGGTGAATAAACAAGGAAAGTTTATGAATTTTGGTTAACAAAGCCACTATTTTTCCAAAGCCTCAAATACCTCCCAAGTGCTCAAACTTGACCAAACCTTTTCCAAGGTTCCAAAATGATATAGATGGTATCTAAAGCTTATATCTAAATGTATTTGATAGGTTTTAGGCTTCTTGGCAATACCCACAATACCCAACTCTCCAATCTTTCCCAAACTGTCTAGAGGCCTAGTTGCCCTGTCTAGTAGCCTTGTAGCGAAGGAAAATGCCACTTATCTCTGAAACTTTCCAAAGGACTAATAAAAAAAATTAATTTTTTGAGTACCATTTTCTTAGTACATTGTCATATCCAAAGGAAATATATGGTTTTTTTGGAGTGTGTACTACTGCTCACCCCTATGACTCCAAAAATGCATGAAAAGTGAGTGATTTAACAAAGGAATTATATGAAATAATTAACCCCAAGACTTAAAACTATATAAAATGTCTTATTATGTCATAAAACCTCTAAATAACGAAGGAATTATACTCAGACCTCCTATAACCCCAAGAAACCCAAAATTTGGTCTCTTTAAACCCTTAAACCAAAGGTTTCTCAAATTGGTGCCCTCCAATCACTTCTAGATTCAAAAGGTTATTGATTAAAATTTAAATTAACAATATAAGATGATCCAAATCATCAGATATCCCTATCCTTAAGACCAATCTTCTAGTGCTATACCCTTGCCATGAAATTCAATGTATTTTCCACCATTTGCTGACTGTGATCACTTCTTCTTTCACTTCTCTGCACACCAAAGCATTATATTTGTATTGTACATGTTAGATATTCTAATTCCATGAAATTTAGGCCTTTAATTTCATGGGATGATGCTCATCTTTATTGGATTCCAATCAAAATAGTGACTTAGGAACCCCAAACTGTGATAGTGCTAAAAATAGTGATTTAAAATCTGATTCAAATAAATGCAAGAAATGTATGAAACATCTTCAATCTTGTAAGAAAATACTCCTAAAACATTATCAATCAATCCAAATTAGATTTTTCAACTTCAAAACAAGTAATACATTAAACAAACTTGCAAAAATTCTGAGATTTTCTTAATTTCTTGTTGTAGTCCATACACAGCCTCCTATGTCATACAATGGAACTTTGGCATATTTGATGGACTCCTAGAAACTACCCCAATCAATCCCAATCGGTTGGATGGATTAGTTTGCACTAAAACATAACAAAATCCAATTCCCTCCATTTTCTAATAACCGTTGCATTTTCATTGCCATTTTCATTGCTTATAGGCCATTATAGGTGCCATAAACACCATGTACAAAAAACCTAAAATCTTCCAACAAAACCTAACCCAGAGCAGTAGAAAACTTGGTAACAACCTTACTTCCTTTAGAAGTAGCATGCCTAGCCAGCTCTCCAGGTGGCTAGGTGTATTTATGAGCAAGTTGGGTCGATGATTTTAGTTGACATGTATTGTAAATAGTGATATATTTGAAATTATTTAATTAATTAGTATTTGTGTTATTTATTTATTTGATGGAGTTTTCATTCATTAAGTCATATGTTAAATTTTTTTAGGACATGAATTCCAACTTCTCCCTCTCTGAAACGGAAGGTTTACATTTTGGTTTATCCAGATTAATACATTTTCTTCCATTACTAGGTTTTACCTTCTTCCCTTGTAGTTGTTCTATTTCTTATTTCACACAGTTTCCCTTTTCAGGTCCAGATGCCTTTGTTGGAAAAATGGTGACAAAATCATTGCATAAGACTTGTATTTTCTTATTCATATGTGATGGAAGGCTATTATGCACTTGTCTTCCTTTAAAATACTTGTAAGGACTACATTCTTTGACAACGGGGAAAATATGGACTATCATCTACCCGCTCAAAAATGCAGGCATCTCCATCCTCAAGATTATTGGAAATTGAAATATATCTCCATCCATGAATCAAGGAAGCTTCAGGGAGATCTCCGAGGAATCGTACATGCCAATCCCTTCTGCTAGGATCCATAAGAGTCACCATTGTTCTTTCTCTTGGTAATTTGAGTTTATCTACAAATGTATTTGGTGTTGTCTGCAGAACAAATTTTCACATAAAATAAGCAACATTACCTTAAGAACCATCTAAACATTGTTATTAAAAAACATGTAACAAAACTCAGAACCCCAAAATACCCTTTAGACAATAATAGATCGGCTTCTTGAACTCTTGTCAAACAAACTTGCATAGTATAGGAGACTATAATATAATAGAGATAATTTTCACTTCATTTTCAACATCTTCTGTTGATTTTATTTTCAACTCAATAGATAATTTTTTGTCCCTCAAGTGATCAGAACTTGTCAGAATAACACTTGTGGAAGGATCAAGGCATTTCCTCTATGACTCAAAATCACTCTGGATCTTCTCAGAATGAAAAATAGAAATATCTTTTTTCACAACCATTCTTCCCATATATTCGAACTCTGAAATACATCCCCAAAGCATGGAACCATCTGTTCCAACAACTTTGAATGGCTGGGTAAATGCTACTAGAAACCTCGTTCACCACACACAGTTGTTCGATCACTGCCGATGACTCTAGGCCGAAGTGTCCCGCAAGGTCACTTAAGCATGAAATCAATGATCTTTGTGGGGTCATATCTTGGAGCTCATGCAAGGTAGCATCGATCCTTTAGTTGCTAAGGGACTGTGTTTCCAGGGCCTATAAAATCCCCTCTCAGTTTTCAGAGATTCAAGTTCATTTAAAATCAGCAATATATTCTCAGTCGATATCAGAACTCACAGTGTTCCTTAGTTCAAATGGCCAATGTTGTGTATACTTCCAATCATTGGTCATAGCATCGAACCATCTATTCCAATAGCTTTGAATGGCTGGGTAAACGCTAGTGGCAACCTCATTCGCCACACACAGTCATTCAATCACCGCCGCCGACTCCGGGATGAAGTGTCCCTCAAGGTTGCTTAAGCATGAAATCAGTGATATTTTTGGGGTCATATCTCGGAGCTTGTATGAGGTAGCATTGATCTGTCAGTTGGTACGAGACCATGTTTTCAGGGCCTACAAAGTTCTATCTCAGTTTTTAGAGATTCAAGTTTGTTTAAAATCGGCAACACATTCTCGGTCGATGTCAGAACTCAAAGTGTTCCTCAGTTCAAACGGCCAATGTTGTGTATCTTTCCAACTATCAGTCATAGCATCGAACCGTCTATTCCAACAACTTTGAATAGCTGAGTAAATGCAAGTGGCAACCTCATTCACTATGCACAGTCATTCAATCACCGCTGACGACTCCGGGCTAAAGTGTTCCTCAAGGTCGCTTAAGCATGAAATCAGTGATCATTGTGGGGTCATATCTTGGAGCTCATGCAAGGTAGCATCGATCTGTTAGTTGCTACAGGACCGTGTTACTGGGGCCTACAAAAGGTTGTCTTAGTTTTTAGAGATTCAAGTTCATTTAAAATCGGCAACACATTCTCAGTCGATGTCATAACTCACAGTGTTCCTTAGTTCAAATGGCCAATGTTGCGTATCCTTCCAACCGTCCGTCGTAGCATCAAACCATCTATTCCAATAGCTTCGAATGGATAGGTAAATGCTAGTGAAAACCTCATTCACCACACACAATCATTCAATCACTACCGATGACTCCGAGCCGAAGTGTCCCTCAAGGTCACTTAAGCATGAAATCAGTGATCTTTGTGGGGTCATATCTTGGAGCTCATGCAAGGTAGCATCTATCTGTCAATTTCTACGGGACCATGTTGCCAGGGCCTACAAAAGCCTATCTCAATTTTTAGAGATTCAAGTTCATTTAAATTTGGCAACACATTATCGATCGATGTCAAAACTCATAGTGTTCCTCAGTTCAAATGGCCAACATTGTGTATCCTTCCAACCGTCGGTCGTAGCATTGAACCATCTGTTCCAATAGCTCTGAATGGTTGGGTAAATGCTATTGGAAACATCATTCGCAACACACAATCATTCGATCCCTGCCAACGACTCCGAGCTGAAGTGTCCCTCAAGGTCGCTTAAGCATGAAATCAATGATCTTTGCGGGGTCATATCTTAGAGCGTGTGTGAGGTAGCATCAATCCATTAGGTGCTCCAGGACCGTGTTGCTGAGGCCTACAATAGCCTGTCTCATTTTTTAGAGATTCAAGTTCATTTAAATTTGAAAACACATTCTCGGTCGATGTTAGAACTTAAAGTGTTCCTCAGTTCAAATGACCAACATTGTGTATCCTTCCAACTGTCAGTCGTAGCATGGAACAATCTATTCCAATAGCTCTGAATGGTCGGGTAAACACTAGTGGCAACCTCGTTCACCACACATGGTCATTCGATCCCTGCCGACGACTCCGGGCCGAAGTGTCCCTCAAGGTCCCTTAAGCATGAAATCAATGATCTTTGCAGGGTCATATCTCAGAGCTCATACAAGGTAGCATCAATCCATTAGGTGCTATGAGACCTTTTTGCTAATGCCTACAATAGCCTGTCTCATTTTTTAGAGCTTCAATGTCAGAACTCAAAGTATTCCTTAGTTCAAATGGCCAACATTGCGTATCTTTCCAACCGTCGGTCATAGCATCAAATCATCTATTCCAATAGCTCTAAATGGCTGGGTAAATGCTTGTGGCAACCTCATTTGCCACACACGGTCGTTCGATCCCTGCCAATGACTCTAGGCCGATGTGTCCCACAAGGTCCCTTAAGCATGAAATCAATGATCTTTGCGGGGTCATATCTCAGAGTTCATGCAAGGTAGCATGGATCTGTCAGGTACTATGAGACCATGTTGTCGAGGCCTACAATAGCCTATCTTAGTTTTCAAAGATTCAAGTTCATTTATATTTGGAAACACATTCTCGGTCGATGTTAGAATTCAAAGTGTTCCTCAGTTCAAATGGCCAATGTTGTATATCTTTCCAACCATCGGTCGTAGCATCAAACCACCTATTCCAATAGCTCTGAATGGCCAGTTAAACACTAGTGGAAACCTCATTCACCACACACGGTCGTTCGATCCCCGCCGATGACTCCGAGCCAAAGTGTCCCTCAAGGTCCCTTAAGCATGAAATCATAAATCTTTGCGGGGTCATATCTCAGAGCTCATGTGAGGTAGCATCGATTCGTCAAGTGCTACGTGATTGTGTTACCAAGGTCTACAATATCCTATCTCATTTTTTAGAGCTTCAAGTTCATTTATATTTGATAACACATTCTCGGTCGATGTTAGAACTCACAGTGTTCCTCAGTTCAAACGGCCAATGTTCCGTATCTTTCCAACCGTCAGTCGTAGCATTGAACTATCTATTCCAATAGCTCTAAATGGCTAGGTAAACACTAGTGGAAACCTCATTCACCACACATGGTCATTCGATCACCGTTGATGACTACGGGCTGAAGTGTCCCTCAAGGTCACTTAAGCATGCAATCAATGACCTTTGCGGGGTCATATCTCAGAACTCGTGTGAGGTAGCATCGATCTGTCAGATGCTATAGGACTATGTTTCTAAGGCCTACAATAGCCTGTCTCAATTTTTAGAGATTCAAGTTTTTTTAAATTCAGCAACACTTTCTCGGTCGATGTCAGAACTCAAAGTGTTCCTCAGTTCAAACAGCCAACGTTGTGTATCTTTCCAACTGTCGGTCGTAGCATCAAATTGTCTATTCCAACAGATCTGAATGGTCGAGTAAACACTACTGGAAACCTCATTTGCCACACATGGTTGTTTGATCCCCGTCAATGGCTCCGGGCTGAAGTGTCCCTCAAGGTCCCTTAAGCATGAAATCAGAAATCTTTGTGGGTTCATATCTTAGAGCTTGTGTGAGGTAGCATCGATTTTTCAGGTGCTACGGGACCATGTTGCTAAGGCCTACAATAGTCTGTCTCAGTTTTTAGATATTCAAGTTCGTTTATATTTGGCAACACATTCTTGGTCGATGTCAGAACTCATAGTGTTCCTCAGTTCAAATTGCCAACATTGCATATCTTTCAAACCGTCAGTTGTAGCATCGAACCGTTTATTCCAACAACTTTGAATGGCTAGATAAATGCTAATAACAACCTTTTTGGCACACATAGTCATTCGAATGCCGCCGACCACTCTGGGGTGAGCAGTAGGATGAGTGCAAATATGTATTTAGATGCAAAAGGGCTTGTGTCCACTTTGAAATTTGATCATGTATTTGGATCATGGAATGTTATTTGGATCACGTATTGATCATATTGTAACCCAATCTTAAATGTAAGCCTTAATGGCACTGAGAAGCCTAAAAGGTACCTAGGGGTCACTACAAATTGTTATGTATTGATCCTTGGTTAGGGGTTGATGGAAATACCCTATAAGGGTCTATAAATATGTACTAAGGCCATTAGAGCCTTTACATAGTGTTAAAAACACTAAATGTGAACAATCTTGTAAATTGCCTATATTGGCAATATAAGCCAAATAGGGCTTAATTGGAGTTAGTAGGGGTTAGTAGGAAGTATAAGTTAGTTTGGTTTGTAAAGGTTATCTCTAAACCTTTTATAAGTAGTTAGAGTGGGAAAAGGGTGTTGGGTTGATGAGTTGACAACTAATTCTAGTGTTTGTCATTAACAATCAGTTAGTTAGGGGACAATTAGAAGTTAGTTTGTAAAAGCATAAGGTTGCACATCCACGTCTGCCCTAGTAATCTTATTAATAAAATAACTCTTGCCAACATTAGGGTACCCACATATCAAAATAGGCCTGGTATTGGGGTCAATAGATGACAACCTTGCCATATGCTACCTCACTTGTTCGAGGTCATGCCTTTATATTGTGGCTATCCCATGGAACATGGAACACACCAATGAATGTAAATTTTTGATTCCATGTGATCTTGGATAGGTTGTGACATAGAAATATTGCCTTATATTATGTTTATACATTTTTTCATTCATTTCATTACTTTTGTTATTATTATAGTCAAGGAATTGACTGCTATTGAGGACATTGACTAACATTTGTAGCACAGTCAACAAGTTAAACATAAGTTGATAAACATACAAGCATAACTATAAGGCATGGGAAATTTACAAAGCATAAGACATCCATATAAACATAAATTAGTATACATCAATACACCAAACACATGAATTGCATACATAAAACATAAAAAATATATATTCATAGGGCATGAAGCCAAATATGTTTAATAATGTCATACATTGAATATATTCAATATAGTTAAACTGGCTTCCTCAAAGCCAAATGGATGTACAATGTATCACTTATACAATATACAAAAATGTCCACTAATTCCATATAGACATACAATCCATATCCCTAATCTAGTCCTTTCCCACCTAGAGAAGAAAAAAAATCCCGAGCTATCTTCAACCATCACGTTGATGGAGATGTAGTGGATGCTGTAGTCTTCCAAGTGCGCTCACTTGTCCTTTTGTCTAGACTCTTCTGTAGCTCGAGATGATAAAAAAAAATTTAAGCATCAATAACTAATATACATCAAAATTAAATTATACAATGACATAAAATTGAATATTTGCTTACCGCTAGCAAATAGTCACTATGTTCATCCACCGAAGGTGGATGTTGGTGATCTGGAGTAATAAGTCCCTACAAAAATGATCAAAATAATAATTAAAATACATACATGAATATCATTATAAAATTCAATACAAACTATTAAAATAACAATTAAAATTAAGTGATCTCTTTCATACCTCAGTTAGTGCTTTAGAACTAGCTACTATTGTAGCTCCTCCACGATCCAAAGTATCATGGATAGAAGGAGGAGTCTCCAATGTCAATAACTGAAAATGAAACAAAAAAAGTATTATGCAGTTATCAAGATTACATATATATTTTTTACAACCCCACTAATGAGTAAATGATACCTCCGGGAAGGTTCCACCACGTCCTTTAATGTGCGGTGCCGATGTTGAAGCTCCAACATTCAACTAGTGCACATGTACATGGAAAATTATAAGATAACCATTCATATAAGAACATACTACTGACATGTTAATTATAATGCATTATTACATATATACCTATGGACTCAATGGTGACATTAAAAAGCCACGAGAAAGAATGTGATCATCGTGCCCCTGGATTTTGATCATAATTTGTCTAGTAATTTAGTTATTCATTCACTTATTAATTAAATATAATCAAGTAAGTCAAATTAACATGCAAATAAAGATACCTCAAGGAAAGTGGCATGATGCCCTTCGCTGTCTGTTGTGAATGTCGATGGTCCACCGGTGAATGTCTAATGCACATGCACAATAAGTTATGATACAATTATTCATATAATTACATAATAATCAAATATATTAATTAAAATGTTTTATTCAATACATACTTGTGGAATTGATGACGATGTGTAGAAGGGGATATGAGGATCATTTCCACTACCACTGCCACTGCCATTGACACTCATGCCCTATATTTTCATCATAATCAATAGATACTAAATTAATTAGTTATTCTTTTATAAATGAAATATGATCAAAGCAATTTAATGAACTTGGAAATATTTACCTGCGTGTCAATGCCAAATGTCATATTTAGAAAGCTACTAGTCATCATTCCAGGATCCTCTTCCTCTCTCTCACCAGTACCAAATGTGCACAAGGATCCACATGACTGACAAATATGCCCCCTTGAGGATTGACCATGGTCACCCTCAACTAAAGGAGTGTCACACTAAATGAGAGTCTGTGTGAGAGCACTAATCGTGCCTAGTGTGTCTGCCTCTACATGTTCCTGCACAATGGAAGGAATAGTAACATGATCCACTTGTGGCTTGCCAAAAGGAACCCTAGGTGTGTTAGGGCCATGATGTGTCCCCGCTCGATCAAATGGTGACCCCCCTCCTCTACCCTGAGAATCTAGAATGTCAAAATAATTTGGCACCTCCTTGAGTACAAACTTGCAATAGAGTTTCCTCAAGAAATATATAGGAACCTCATGATTGTTACAAGGAGGTGAATCAAAGGCCATTCACCATCTCTCCCAAATTTTTTTTTTAATGTCTTCATTTAAGCACCAATGAATTGGGAACCTCCTTGTAGTTCTAAGAGTATCTGTGTCCCCTGATTTTCTAAATAGCTTGCAAATGTCATCTTTTGTGATTTTTTTCTTTTTTTATGTCCACACAAGATAATTTATTTGCATAATATTGTTTTTGTTCTTCTCTTTTATCCCGACATAAATTAATTTTCCCACTAACCGAGCTTACATGGGTCAAGATTGCTTCCAATGATTTTGCAAGTCTTTCCCTTCCGGGATTTGTACCACTAGAATCTTTTAACCTAGTAATTGAAGATTCTAATTCTTTTTGCCCTCTTTCAATTTGTTTCATCAAATTTTGTTGTGTTCTAGGAGGAGGTTTCTCGATTGGTGGAGGCAATTGAGGTTCATTTTCTTCATTTGTTTCTTCATTCGGTTCTTCATGAGGAGATGAAGGATTTGGTGGAGAGTTTGGTTGAGGGATATTATTTCTTCCTGGCAATTAAAAAAACTAGATTTTAAAATCTTCATTTCACACAAATTTAAACAAAAACAAATTTAAACAAAACAAATTGCTACAAAACTGAAAATTTAAAACAAATAAGAGGCATGGGCTATAAAAAGACTTACCTCTTCTTCCAGATCAAACTTGACGATGTCATGGAGCCATTTGATGGACAAATAAATGAAAAAATTAGATTCCAAGCCTAAGTAAGACTGTGTGAGCACTTGGGAAGCCTTTCTTAGCCGCAAACATGGATTTATGTTTTCGTAAGTGTTTTACTTAATGTCTTTGATAAAAGATATCTTGGGAAAGGGTGCCGAATATGGGAAAATAGGCAAGGGTAAAATTAGTTTCTTTTACCTGCTAGTAGAAATCTAGTCTTTTATGCTTAGGCCTAAGCTATGTAAACACATAATGAAATTTGTGTTGGTTATGTACTTTCTCTCTGCCATATTTGTGTTAGTTCTACTTTGTGTGTGATAAAGTAGTTAGTTCACAACTTGCACCAGATTCCTTTCCTATCCATCAGTGCCAAGTTGATAGATCACTCGTGTAGGGTCAGTGAGCTCTTCATTTTAGGATGAGCCCCAGGGGAGCTAACCACTCCATGGTTGGGTGGAATAAATGCCTGGATCACATTTCTGTCTCAAGTTTTGCAAATGGATGATAGATTGTCTGATGGCATAGGAGATAGGGACATGTAGATGGACGACTGATAGTCTGATGGCATGTATTTGGATATCTTGTACTACTTCAACCTTAAGGTCATGTGCTCTATTGTATGTGTATATATGTACTTTTCTTTTTATGTATGACAGTATGATCGACATACTCTATGTAATATTTTACTCATGTAGTTCTATTCAATAGTTTGGTCTAATCTTTATCTATTATGGAAAGGATATTCGACTTTATCTCATAATGATGTAATCTCTTTAAATGGAAATGAAATTTATGTCATGGAAAAGTCTTTATTTTCTTTCAGACTTGTTATGTTTTTGACTTTTTGAGTTTTTCTAATCTAGAGCTTACATGCCTCTTATGTTCTAGTTTTGGTCTTTACATGTGGTATCAAATTTATGTTTAAACACTTAGACCTTGGTCCTCTATTTCTAATTTGTGTACTCATGCTTGGTGCAGGAAGTGATTTAACACCATGCAAACTAGAAACAGTAATAAGGGAGGATCCAAAAATGGATGGGTAAATGAGGAACAAAATCCAAGGATGGATGAAATCCTAAACCTCTTGACAACACAAAGGAATCTCTTGCAATAACAAAATAACCATATGGATCAACTGGAATAGGATGCAAGAGGTAGACAAAATGAAGAGGAAAGAAGAAAGAGGGAAGAGGATCAGAGACTTGAAGCTCAATAGAATCAAGAAGAGGATCAACGTTTGGAAGCACTGAGTAAGGAAGATGAGGATAGGAGGAATGAAGAGCAACAGAACCAAAATGTAGATCAAAGGGCAGTAAACATACCTAATAATAGAGAAAGAATAGCAGAGGAACTGAGTAAGGACCTCAAGAAGGTCATACCTCCTATATTTGATGGTAAGGCCATTGGTGATGCTACTGAGGCATGGATAGTATCCATGGAAAATTATTTTTGTGTTCATAATCTTTCAGCTGAATCCAGAGCTATGTGGGGTGCTTTTCAATTGGTTGGTGAGGCTAGTACTTGGTGGGACAATGAGATGGCCAAAAAGAGGATGCAGCCTAGTGAGATCTCTTGGGAAGAATTCCTAGTACTTTTTCGTAAGAGGTGGTTACCTCAGCTATACTATGATAGGAAAGTGTTTGAATTCCAGAACTTGATTCAGGGAGTTTTGACTGTCACTGAATACCATGAGAGATTATATCACTTGGTAAAATATGTACCTCAATATGCATTTTAGAAACCGCAAGTTTATTCTTAGATTACGTCTAGAGATAGGATCAGAAGTGGATATGCATGAGCCTAAGACTATGGATTTTTCTTTTAGGAAGGCTTTGAGACTAGAGCAAAAACTCAAGAAGGTACCTTCAATCAGAGTGAGTCAAAGGACTAGTTCACCTCAGGTATATAACAGGAAGTTTCAAGATAATAAACCAAAGGACACTGGTTAGAAACAGGTGCAAAATATGAGAGGCAAGGGTAGAGGTAATGCTAGAAGGAACAACAATGGTAACCAGAACAAGGGTAACAATAGGAATGATAACAGGAGGAATAAACTTGATGGTAAACAGGGACCACGAGATGGTTACTACACTTGTGGAGGTGACCAATATGCTAGCATTTGTCCTTAGCGATTAGCCCATAGAGATGGGAAAGGACCTCAGGCTCAGCATCAGATTCTTGTAGTTGTGAATAATAGACAGGCTGATTTTCAGGGAACACCCATTTAGATGGCCGGTAAGCTTCTTGGTCATGATATTTCTATTTTGATTGATATTGGAGCTACTGAATGTTTTATAGATCCTAGAGTTGCTTCTAAATTACCAGTTAGAGTAGGATATATGTTAGAACCATGGATCATAGAATATGGAAATAAGGCAGAGCATAAGGTTGAGAAATGTTTATCTTGTAGTGAGATTGAACTTCCTAATTTTAAAACACAAGTAAACTTGTATGTTGCACCTTTAGGTTCCTATGATGTCATTTTGGGCATCAATTGGCTAACAGAACATAAGGCCATAGTGAACTGCAAGGATAAAATAATAGAATGCCTTGATGATGCAGGTGATCTTGTAATACTCTATGGTGTGAAAGATCTCTTGAACTTAAACTTATTTCTGCCATGAAATTGAAAAAGGCAAAGAGAAAGGGGTGTATGATGTATGTAGCTTATGTCAAAGATATAGACACACCTCCTATTCTAGAAGATTTCCCTATCTTGCTGGAATTCAAGGATGTTTTTTCTGAAGAGTTACTTGAGTTACCTCCAAAGAGGGAATTTGATTTCTCAATTGATGTGATGCCTGGAGCTGAACCTCAATCCAAAGCACCATATCGAATGACCACTACTAAAATGTATGAGTTGAAGCTACAATTGCAAGAACTCTTGGATAAAGGGTTTATTCACCCTAGCGTTTCACCATGGGGAGCTCCAGTGATCTTTTTAAAGAAGAAGGATGGCACCTGATGATTGTGCATATATTATAGAATGCTCAATAAGGTTACTATAAAGAATAGATACCCTCTTCCACAAATAGATAAAATTTTTGTTCAAATGAAGGGAGCAACTATGTTCTCCAAGATTGATTTAAGATCTGGATATCATCAACTTCGGATTAAAGAAGAGGACATATCCAAAACAACTTTCAAGACAAGGTATGGGCATTATGAATTTGTAGTCTTACCTTTTGGATTGAAAAATTCACTTGGAGCTTTTATGAACCTAATGAACAGTGTATTCAGGGATTGTCTTGATAATTTTATTGAGATATTCATTGATGACATTTTGATTTACTCCAAGAGTATGGAGGAACATGAGGAACATTTTCAGATAGTTTTACAATGCTTGAGAGACAAGAAGTTGTATGGGAAACTAACAAAGTGTTCTTTCTATAAGAAAGAGATTCACTATTTGTGTCATATCATTTCTGCAGATGGAATTGCATTAGATCTGACAAAGATAAAAGCTATTCTTGAGTGGCCAACTCCTCAAAATGTGAGTGAAGTGAGAAGTTTTATGGGACTTGCAAGATAATACAAAAAAATTGTGGAGGGATTCTAAGAATGCAACACCTATTACTTCTCTTTAGAGAAAAGGGAAAAGATATGAGTGGACTGATGTATGGGAGAGAGCATTCTAGTTATTGAAACAAAATCTCACATCCACTCCTGTCTTGATTATACCAGATCCTAATGGACACTTTATAGTTATCACTGACACTTTAGGTGAAGGTCTTGGTGGTGTTCTCATGCAAGGTGGAAAAGTAGTGGCTTATGAGTCACATAAAATAAAACAATATGAGGTTAACTATGCACCTCAAGACTTGGAATTGGCAATAATTGTTCATGCTTTAGTGATGTGGAGACATTACCTTTTAGGTAAACCATTTGAATTAAAGACAGATCACATGGGACTTAGGTATATCTTCACACAACCTAATCTCAATGCTAGACAAAGATGATGGTTGGAGCTTTTGAGTGAGTATGATTTTGGTATCGAGTATATCAAGGGAAAAGAGAATAGAGTAGCAGATGCTCTAAGCAGGAGAAGACACATTTCTACTATATCTACTTCTAGAACGCGGTTGAGAGAACATGTGTAGGAGAATCTTTCAGGGGATGACCATTATGAGATGGTTAAGACAACATTACTTGTAGATCCATCAGATCACCGTTTTGATGGATACACTTTTGAGGATGATGGTATCATGAGATATCAAGACAAGATGTATATTCCCAACCAAGTAGGGTTGAGAAAGGTGGTTTTAGAGGAAATGCATTGTACTCCTTTTTCAAGACATCCAGGGGTAAACAAGATGATTGCCGATATGAGGCCATTGCATTTTTTTCTAGGGCTAAAGTGAGATGTGACAAATTTTGTAGCCTAGTGTTTAGAATGTCAGCGAGTTAAGGCTGAACATGTCCATCTAGTAGAAATTTTTTACCCACATGATATACCAGATTATAAATGGCAAGTCATCAGTATGGATTTTATCTAGGGTTTACCCATGACATGATGCACACATGATGTAATCTTGGTTGTAGTTGATAAACTAACCAAGGTAGCTCACTTTATTCCAGGGAGTTTGAGAGATGGATCTTTGGCTTTGGCCAATAAGTTTGTCTAAGAAATTTTCAGATTGCACGAGGTACTTGAGACTATCATATTAGACAGGGATACTAGGATGACATCAAGGTTTTGGACAACCTTGAATGCATCTTTGGAAACTAGGTTGAATTTCAGTACTACTTATCATCCTCAGACAAATGGATAGACTGAGAGAGTGAATCAAATGATTGAGGATTTTCTTTGGATGTATTTGATGGATCACTAGTATAAATAGGAAGAGTACCTTCCATCGGTGGAGTTTGCCTACAAAAAATCTTACCATGCTTCTTTGGGAATGGCACCATTTGAGGCACTTTATGGACAGAAGTGTCATACTCCTATCAGTTGGGATAGAGTAGAGGACAGGATAATCATTGGTCCTGATATGCTCAGAGAGATGGAAGAACAAATGACTCTAATTCATACTTAGCTGAAGGAAGTAGTTGATAGAAAAAAGAGTTATGCAGATAGGAACCGCACTTTTAGACAGTTTCAAGAAGGTGACAAGGTTTTTTTGTGTGTGAGATCACATAAAAGCTCAATCTCTTTTGGTAAGGCTTCAAAGCTTGCATTGAGATATGTGGGTCCTTTTGATGTTTTGGAGATCATCAACATCATTGCCTACAGACTTTCTCTACCACCAGCTCTTACCCTAATCCATAATGTCTTTCATGTTTCTTTGTTGAAGTCCTATCATCCAGATGCATCTCATATTCTTGATTGGCATGCATTACAAGTTCAGGATCCGAGGGTGGTGTTAATGCATCCTACCTGGCTCATTGATCAATGTACCATTAAAGTGTGTGATAGAGATGTATTGCAGTATAAGGTCCAATGGGACCAATTCTCTGTTGACAACGCTACTTGGGAAGACGCGGAAGACATGCATAGATCTTTTTCGCAATTATTTGGTTAGATTTATTTTCTGTTATGTTTATGCTTTAAGCTTTGTAGTGAACTAGTTTTTATGTTTCCATAAGACACCAAGTCTATGTTATAACCTGATTTGATGCTCTTAGTTATAGGACTATTTGTGTGACTATTTTTACATTTGGTTTTAGACTTATGTTGGCTTGGGCGAAGGTTTGTCGATCCTAGTCATATTAAATAAATGATATGGATATACTTTTATTATGTTTTTCTTATAAATTTATGATGAAATGTTTAAATGAAGTAAAAAGTATGATGTTATATGTGGAATTTTTACTTCCATTATGAATCATTACTTATGATGAAATTGAAGTGATGAACATGTTATGCAATTTAAATTTAATTATGGGTTTAATGAGACTAACCTACTAATGATCTTTTGAGTTTGAGCATGCATGATAGGAGACGAAGGTGGAAATGTGATTGAGATAGAGTGTTTTTATCTTGTCGGTAGGGGTGAGATCGGAATAATGGTTGCAAGCACACACCACTTAAAATATTTTGAAATCTTATGAGTTTCTTGACTTATTTCATAAGTGAATGTTTGGATAAAATAGTAAGATTAGTTTTCTTCCTTTTACTCTTGCTTGAGTGATTGTGTTAATTTGTGTGTGAATGTTTTTAGTTAAAATTTGTTAATAGACTATGGTTTTATTTAAAATTCAACTTAAATTCTTCTTGTATGATACCTTTACATAAGGCATCGAGGATGATGCAATGTCTAAGAGGGGAAGGATGTCATAACCACATTTTAGACTCCTAAATCTGCGCCCAAAAGTAGTAGATTTTTTTTGTTTTGATCATTGAGTAGTCGCTGTGTATAAGGATAACTGAATGTGGACCTTGTTAATTAGTTAAGACTTTGTTGACTATTTCTATATAGGATTGAAATGAGATTGATTAGGAAGGATATCAAGTCTAACAAACTTAACTTGAGTTACCTATCTCTTGTAGCGACACATCTTCAAGTAGAATTAATTCAACAGAGAGTGGTGCAATTGTTTTAGGGAAACACGTACCTTTTATTTTGGGGAAAGTTTTGCTCAAAGTGTTAAGAAGAGGAAACGTAGCAGAGCGTAGGGGAAGGCAACTGATTGTTAAAAGAGATCACAGCTGATTGATAAAAAATGCAGTTGTTTGTTAAGGAAAAAGGCAGCTGATTGATAAAAAATGCAGTTGTTTGTTAAGGAAAAAGGCAGCTGATTGTTAAGAAAGAAATGAAGGTATTAAAAAAAAAGATAGGGAGTTTAGAAGGGTGTCAAGAAGGAGTGGAGGGAATACGCACAAGGAAATGCGTGGGAGTAAGGAGGAGAAAGCTAGAGAGTCTAACTTGGACAATTTTCCTTGTTTTCTAGTTGCTACAATATCCAGGTTTTTCCCCAATTCCTATTTGTTTACCTGCAAGAAAGAAAAAAGAATGATCATAGGATAATTTTAAAATGAAATATTCCCAGGAATGAATTGAAAGTGCATTTAGTAAATTGTACAAACTTATATGAATGTCAAGCCTATTAGATTTCTTAGCTGAAACTAAACAAGAATTGAATTAAACCAACTTGCCGAAACGTAATGCAAAGTTTTAGATCCTGTATGTTTCAATTTGGGTTCACCGTCTCCTTCAGAGGTTTCTGATAATTTGTGTGAGTCCAATCCTCTGTTAAATTTTGTAGCTATGTTCTATAAATAGTTCAATGTTTAGTCCATCTTATAGTGTTAATTATAGTTCAACGAAATAGAGCATTATGAGGCTCTTTATGCAATAGTGAAAGTTCAAGACATGTCTACACCATGATCATGCCTCAATATATTTAACAATGATAGTGAGTGAAATAGGTGGAAATATTTATTGAAAGGAATGCTATTCACACTCTAACCAAAATCTATATAGTAAATAAGGCTGTGCCGAATACTCTAGAAATAGTTTTTGATATCTATATCTCAGTCATGGGATCATCGTCATGTATTGAAGAAAAAAAAAATTCAATATGAGGAGGGAAAAGTTTAGGCCATCTTGAATCGTAGAAGAGGAAGGTTTTCAGTGGAAGCCGTGTTCTTGGAATCGAGCAACAGGACAACACTTGAAATCCAAAGAAAAGATAAATAGGAAAATTAAAAGTAGAACAAGATGAATTACTTGCAGAATTGAAATTTTAAATTTGATTTATTTAGATACATATGTCTTACTCAGATTGGATCATTAACTAACATTCAAATTTGGAATATCTTTTGTTCACATTGAAAATAATTTAAATCTCTAAACTCAGTCACTGGAAATCAAAAGAGAAAGAAAAATGATAGTTTTCATATGAAAATTTTAGAAAACTTGTTTGTTGTTTTTTTATATATATTACTATGTCAGAAATTTGTGTGAATATTATGTAGCTTGATAATAATCATTTATTCATTCTCTAAATCTTGTGACATAAACTGTGTACATTCCTGTGAAGATGTGAAGATTTTATAAATCAGAAGTAAGTAGAAACGGTATTTTCAGAAAGCCATTTATTTATCATTGTTGAATGTCTGATCTTTTTAAAATGTGCAACAACAAACCATGTAGGATTCTTGT
Source organism: Chamaecyparis obtusa (assembly GCA_027943335.1). Lineage (NCBI taxonomy): Eukaryota > Viridiplantae > Streptophyta > Pinopsida > Cupressales > Cupressaceae > Chamaecyparis > Chamaecyparis obtusa. Next base: position 571,127 of record BSBK01007377.1, read on the forward strand.
AGAAAATAGATGGTTTATGTTAAATCATTCTAGAATGTGACAAAAACTAAGAAAAACTTCTTGTAGCAATAGAAAGATTATTTAAAACAACAAAATATGATTTTAATCTATCATTTCTTTAAGAGTCTGAGTTTTTATTTTTTGTAAGAAGTAATATGGTCTTGTGGTAGAAGCTGATTATTTTATAAATTATGGCAGATTTACCAGACTAATTTTTCTTTATGAAAGAGTTAAAATTGGATTTATGTTTTCATAAGTGTTTTACTTAATTTCTTTGAGGTAAGATATCTTGGGAAAGGGTGCCGAATATGGGAAAACAAAGAAGGGTAAAATTAGTTTCTTTTACCTGCTAGTAGAAACCTAGTCTTTTATGCTTAGGCCTAAGCTATGTAAACACATAATGGAATTTGTGTTATGTACTTTGTCTCTACCATATCTGTGTTAGTTCTACTTTGTGTGTGATAAAGTAGTTAGTTCACAGCTTGCACCAAATTCCTTTTCGATCTGTAAGTGTTGAGTTGATAGATCACTCATGTAGGGTTGGTGAGCTCTTCATTTTAGGATGAGCTTTGGGGGAGCTAACCACTTTCTGGTTGGGTGGAATAAATGCCTGGATCACATTTTTGTCTCAAGTTTTGTAGATGGACGATAGATTGTCTGATGGCATGGGAGACAGGGACATGCAAATGAATGACTGATAGTCCGATGGCATGTATTTGGATATCTTGTACTACTTCAACCTTAAGGTCATGCGCTCTATTGTATGTGTATATATATGCACTTTGCTACTTATGTGTGATAGTATGGTTGACATACTCTATGTAATATTTTACTCATGTAGTTCTATTTGACAGTTTGGTCGAATCTTTATCTATTATGGCAAGGATATTAGACTTTATCTCATAATGATGTAATCTCTTTAAATGGAAATGAAATTTATGTCATGGAAAAGTCTTTATTTTCTTTTAGACTTGTTATGTTTTCAACTTTCTGAGTTTTTTTGATCTAGAGCTTATGTGTCTCTTATGTTCTAGTTTCGGTCTTTACAAGACCTTAAGTGGGTTCCTACAATAGAGATAGTAATTGATTGACACAAGCTCTTTAGTGGAGCATTTAAAAGGGCCATGATAATACTTATGCATTAGTGCATCAAAATGACCATTAATTATCACAACTCTATTTTTTATAAATTATAAAATAATTTATAATCATTTCATTAATGATTTTCCTCAAATTTTAAAATGCAGTAAAAAAATTTAAATATTATTAATATGTAAATCACTATTATAATCTTTTTATTAATAATTAAAAAATTATATTTTCAACATTTTAGAGAAAATAATTTAGACTAATATTATATATAGAAAATACTATTTATAAATTTAAATAATTTCATATTTCATATTATATTAATACAAAAAAATTATGTTTCTAACTATCAAATTTTTATAAGAAATATAAAGTTTTACTTAAATAGAGTAAATTAAAAAGCAACTTTTTTAAACGTAGGAAACCTTTTTTATTTTCTATGTAAAGAGCCTAACCATATATATTAATTTAGAAACATAAGTACATAAGAATAAAAAATAATAGTTTGGGAGGAAAAGTAATCACTCCCCGAGAGTATCATATGGGCCTTGCTCAGAGATCAAAAACCAAAAAAAACATAAGGGCATTGCCAAAAAACATAGATAACCATAGAAACAAATGTGAATAACCCAGAAACACAACACCCCTATCCAACCAAAGTAGTATCAGAAGAAGGAGTGTGGTCTAGATCATCCTTCTTTTCCCAACCTTCTGTGACATCTGGCTTAGGGTCTGGAAGAGTCCATCCATCGACATTTGGAGGAGGAAGGCCATCCTAAATTACCACCGAAACTAGGCCATCCTAAAGAAGCAGGAGGAAAACCAGAAGGAGATCATCTAGACACGAACCCAAGAAGGAGACCAGTAAGCCAACTTGTTCTTATCTTTGAAAGAACTATATTCCAAACCTCTGATGTCAAACCATGGAAGGTAAATGGTATTCCCAAAAACTAGAAAACTTGGCCATGCTGGATCCACTTCCACCCATACTAAAGAATCCATTGGGGAGCTAGGAGGAATGATGGTCAATAACAAAGGGTTTTGTGCCTTTGAATGGAAGAACCAAAAGCCAAACAAATGGCTTCTAAGTATTGAAGTGCATTCTGGATATTTTCTTTTTCCTCAATGAGAGTGAGGAAAGAATCATCAACAAGATGGTCATTCACAAGCTGTAAAGTGCAGTTTGGAAGGGGAATTCCTAGAACCTGACCACTAGAAATAGCATAGGCAAGCAAGTAGCCAAATAAAGAAAGGTCCAAAACTAAGAGCTTTTAACATGGTAGAATGAAAGGCCGCTCAATACAATCATAAGCTTTTGCAAAACCAATTTTAAGGACTAACATTTTGGTTCAACCGATGGGCCTATTCCATATCCTCCCAGAAAACTATTATATTATCCAAAATGAATCTAGATTGAATGAAACTAGTCTGCTCAGGTCGTACAATATGGGGAAGAAGATGACAATTTTTTAATGTAAGAGACTTGGCAATGATTTTGTATGAAACATTGAGCAAGGTAATGGGGTGCCAATTACAGATGTCTTCTGGGTCACCAACTTTATGTATGAATTTTATATTCCCTTTGTTTATTTGTTATCCTAAAGAGCTACTTTGAAAAGCTTAAATATATACATGATGTAAGTTAGGACCAACACAATCCCAAAGGGCTTTGTAAAATTCACAGGGAAAAACATCATAGCTAGGGTATTTGTCATTTGCCATGAAAAATGCAGCTTCCTTAAGGTCTTGTAAAGTCAAGGTCAGATCACAAAAAGTCCTCTGAGAGTATGAAAGATGAGAGGGAATAACTACAAGGAAATATTCCAAAGCTTGTTGACTAGCATTTGTAGGTTCTTGAGCAGTAAAAACTTTCTGATAATGAATAACAAAGGCTTGGAGAATGTTTGGAAGTTTAGTAAGAACTAAATTCCATTCCTTAATCCTTTTAAATTTGGAGCAAGACCCAATCAATGATTTAGGGATAGTCCTCATGTCATAAAAACACTAAATCCAAAGTTTAAATGACTGATTCAACCCCAACCTACCTCTATGGCTAATTTTCTACTAAGCTCATGGGCTGCCACATGGAGATGTCAACCCAAAACTAATCAAATCTATTGCCTTCCATCATCAACCTACAAATGGACTCCAAAATCATAAAATACACTTGCATATCTCTCATTTCACTAATTTCTATATTTTTCCACTGGTGAAATTGAGAGATAGAGGCATTTGTTCAGGGAAACCCTTGGTGACTAGGGTTTATAGACAGTTTTTACAAAATTGCTTACAACTTCCACCACATAGCATTTCAGATGCTAAGACTAGTCCCAAATGAAAGGTAATTCATCCAAATTTAACCTTGAATTCATCTCACTCTTTGATTAATCTATACAGGGCTGTACAGATATAAGAAACTCACTATTTGCAAGAAAATGGTTTGATGTTTATTGATTTGAAAGACAAAATTACATTATGAGTCCTCCACCCACCTGTAAGGGATATTTAAGGACCTTTCCCAATGGTTACAACTAGTATTCCAGCATAGATCTATTGGGAAAGAAGTTACAAACAACTTTTCAAAAAGTTGTCAAGTTCCCTAAAAGTTGTTGAGCAACCTTTTGTTCCTATTGAGCAACTTTTGATTTCTCTCACACCTAGGGGTCCCAAATGAACCAAAACATCTTAAAAACATCAAAAACAACAAAATAACATAAATTACAAATGTTTTATGATCCTTTGACCATAGTTCACCAAGTGGCTTATAGGCACCAAATCTTGGTTCTAGGCCTTAAAATTGGATCTTATTGCAAAATTAAATGTTCCTATTGAAATCAACCTATTTTAGTGACTCGGGCATGTGTTGATTCTCATTCATAGATTTGGAGCTCCTGCACCATACTCCCCTAGGGAAAAAGAACTCAAGTTCCCACTTGAGGTGAGTTGTTCCAAAGTGAAGCTATGTTTGATAATATCTTGTTCAATCATCCATGTTGCATCAATGTCTAGAAGACCTTTCCACTTGGCTAAGTACTACAGATAAGTATTCTTTCTAGTTTTCTTTAGGACCTTAGTATCAAGGATTTTTTCCAATTGGAGTGGCTGACTAGGAGGTAGATCATGAAGCTAGTTATCTTGTGGATAAATTATATTTGTTGGATCACCTACAACATTTGAATTTTCCTTAAAAGGAGTTAAGTCTGATACATTAAAGATTGGAGAAATTGAAAGTGTAGGTGGCAGTGTAATTTCATAGGCATTTTTCCCAAATTTATGAAGGATTGTGCATGGCCCTATCTTCTTCATTTGAAGCTTGGAATGGTGGCCTTTTGGGAGTCTCTCCTTTCTCAAACAAGACCACACTTTTTCACCTATTTGGAAGTGTACTTCTCTTCTCCTTTTATCTACCTGTACCTTATATTTTTGTGCTGACTAGTACTCCAAGTTGTCCTTGACCTACTCTTGAATCTGTTTGATCATTTCTGCTAGTTCTTCCCCTTGAGCACTGATTTTGAAATCAGTAGGAGGATCTCTTAGTTCCATTGGTCCCGTTGGGTGTAGACCATAAACTATTTGAAATGGTGTTCTTCTAGTTGAACTATTTATTGAATTATTGAAGGCATATTCTGTCTATGGTGGTAACATGTCCCAATTTTGTGAATATTGTTTTGTGAGGCATCTTAGAAGATTTCCAAGGGATCTATTTGTTATCTCTATTTGATCATTAAAGATTTTCATTAGTATCAAAGATAATCAATCCGTTACCTATGCTATATAGTCAATAAAAGCAAGTACTTCAAGCTACTCATGCTAGTCGGATAACTACATAAGCTTATACACTAAGTTATCTCAAGACAATACCGAGAACAAAAGATATCAGTTCAAACTGAGTACTAGAGAAGTCTTATTGAGCATTAGTGTACATGGATACTGGGTAACAGTAAACACCAAGTAGACTAGACACTGAGCTCCAGTGTAACTACTGAGTAGTATTTATAGTGTTTACCAAGAAATACAAAAAATGACATAATAATCAGGTTTGGCACATCTATCTATGCAGATGGTTGCAACAAAATCATAAAATGTTTTACCAAGATCGAGGATCATTTATTGTAGATAAAATCATTAATTATGATGATGATCTCTATGTAATTGCTAGATCTTAGTTAATTTTGTACACCGTAGATCTTAGGGTTTGTCCTAAGATATTATACCCTAATTTTGTTAAGCGAAAAAAGTAGAATTCTATATATTTGTATTTCATGTCATTTTGACATAAGGTTTGACAAAGAAGATAAGTTTGGTATGATCAAGCGAAGGAGATCTTGAAGCAGAAGCCAACTTCAAGATATCAGTTATCAGAAAGAGAAGAGCAGAACTCTGAGATATTCAGATTAAGAAGAATCATACAAGGCTATTGAGCAGTTCAGAGGCAAGATCTACACATAAAAAGGTGACATCTATTCTATACTACATTGATTTGTATCAAACAAGATTGAGTTGTCAATTGCAAATACATCCTATTATTTTCTAATCATTGTAACAGTGTTTGGTAAAATATCTTAACAAAGTAGACCTAACAGTCTTTATGTAAATCTCTTAACCAAGTGCACACTCAAGTAGTGTTGTTGAAATCCTATAACTAGGTAGATATAGTTGATCTAAATTGTTACTCCTAACAGGGTAAGATCACCAGAAGTGATCACAACTTGTAGCCTTAACTGACATACTTTATTATCTATAGTAGTGAAGATTTGTGGGTATCATCCCCACCGTAGTTTTTACCTTCTAAAAAGGGTTTATGCATTACCAAAATACTTGTGTTATGTGATTGATTTATTGTTGATTTCATGCTATTTACTTTTCCAAGTTAATTGAATGAATGATGCATACAATGGATACAATACATAGTTGAGTTTACTACTGTTTGCTGATAAAGTTTTGGGAGTTAAAAGATTTTGAAGGCACTGATTCACACCTCCCCTCTCAGTACCCTATCTCTCCATTCTAACACTGTTAAACACTTTTGTCTAACCATCTATTTGGGGATGGTAGGTAGAACTAAACTGCAAGTGGGTGCCCAACTTCTTATGAAAGGTTCTCCAAAAATGACCTTGAAATTTTGCATCTCTATCTAAAATAATGGATTGAGGTAAACTGTGAAGTCTAAAAATTTATTTAAAAAACAATTCAGCAATATGTGAAGCATCATAAGTTCTCTTGCAAGGGACAAAATGTGCCATTTTACTAAAATGGACCACAACTACAAAAATGTTATCAAATCCCTATTTAGTCATTGGGAGAACCATGATAAAGTCCATTGAAATTGCTTCCCATGGTTTCAAGGGTGTTTGGAAAGGGATGGTAAAGTCCTTGGTTTATGGAAACACCTTTGGCTTGTTGGAAAATGACACAAGATTGGACAAACTTTCTGATATCATTTTGCATCTTGGGCCAATGATAATACCTCCTAATTGCTTCTAGTGTCTTATCTAAATCAAAATGACCACTCATTGCTCCACAATGTTTTTCCTTAATAGTATTATCCCTCATTGAACACCTAGTGATGCATAGTTGGTTCCCTTTAAAGAGTAAACCATCTTGGATCATAAAGTCAAAAAAATTAGTGTGGTATATGTCTACAATTTTAATGCTTACCTCATAAGCTTCACCAAAATATGGATTGCCAATGTAGAGATCTTGGAGATCCTTTATTCCAATTATTTTAAGTTGCACTTCCTACACCAAAACAATCCTCCTACTTAATGCATCAACCACTTTGTTGACCTACCCTTTTTTGTGTTTGATTGTGAAGGAATATGTCTGCAATTGTTCCATCCATTTGATGTGTTTGATTGTGAAGGAGTATGCATGCAATTGTTCCATCCATTTTATGTATATGACACTTAGTTTTTCTTGAGAGTTTAAATAACTCAATGCATGATTATTTGTGTGGACCACAAATTCTTTGGGAAAGAGGTAGTGTCTCAATTTTTAAAGAGCTTTAACCATGCCATATATCTCTAAATCATAGGTGGAGTATCTTTTCTTAGCATCATTTAGTTTTTCTGAAACAAATGCTATTGGTTTACCATCTTGGCTTAGGAAAATCCCTATAGACAAGTTGCTTGCATTAGTTTCAACTGTGAATACCTTATGAAAATTAGGTAGGGTAAGTATAGGATATTGTGCTACTCTTGACTTCAAGTATTCAAATGCATCATTAGCCTTCTTGGTCCAAACAAACTTAGTTTTCTTCCCACATTTAATTGTGTCAAGCATAGGTGCAAATACATGAGTGAAGTTTTTAATGAACTTTCTATAAAATATGGCCAAACCATGAAAGCTTCTTACATCACCTTGATTTTTTGGGGGTGGCTAGTTGACTATAGCATCCACCTTTGAAGGGTCCATCTTTAGTGTCCCTTGAGAGATCACAAATCCCCAAAATGTGAGTTCTTACTGAAAAAAAGACACACTTTTCCAAATTTATCATTAGTTTGTGCTTATGCAACCTTCTTATCACCATTTCCAAGTGTTTGAGATGTTCTTCCAAACTGTTGCTAAAAATCAGAATGTCATCAAGATAAATAACAAGAAAATTGCCATTGTAGTCATGAAAAATTTCATTCATTAACCTCATAAATATAGATGATGCATTTCTTAATCCAAATGACATGACAAGCCATTCATAGAGACCCTCTATGGTTTTGAATGTTTTTGATTAAGGTAACAATAGGTTTTGAAGGGGCCCCAAAACCCTTTAACAAAGATTATAAAAGATAAGCATGGAAAAACCGAAGGACAACAGACTATCCCACGAAGGGAAAATCCCCAAAAGGGACACTTCCCATATTTTCAATAGACATAAGCACAAAAAACACTAGAGAATAAGACAAAAAATAGAAAACCCACAACAAGACAGGGCCAAAAAAGCCTCCAGCAGCAGAATCAAGATAGAGTCTTCAAGAAGCACTCCAACTCCACCAGCTGGCTCTACATGGTCTTGATTGATTCTTTCAAGTTCATTATTTCCCGGACCTCTATCTTGGTCTTCTTCCTAGTAGTAGATCTTGTTCTAGTCCCTAGACACATTTGTAGATTGGGATTTGTCATATCATTTTTCTCAATCACTGTGTCCTTGTTGTTGCCTTCTAGCACACTGCTCAGCAACTTCAAATTATCCAGAGTAGCTTTCATACTAGCGTTGGACAGAGTAAGCATATTTTTTAACATAGCTTCATTCTTGCTGATCTTGTCATTAATTGAAATCATAGCTTTCTCCAAAGCTTTGTTAATTGTTTCCTCCAACTTAATGGAGTCATCCATACCTTTATCAAAAACCTCATCATTACCTTTGTTTGAAGCAACTTCCTTCCTAATGTTATCGATGGTTTCCTCCAGCATGATATTTCTTATTTCCAACCTAATACACCTATTCTTCAGCTCTACAAGGTTTTTTTGGACCCATTTGTCAAGTTTGTAGCTGTAGATAGACTTGTTCTTAACAAGTTAGAGAGCGGTCATAGAAACAACTCTCTTAACATGGGATTCCCTTTTCCTAATATTAACCTCAAGGGGGCTATGAAAATGCCTTTCAGAACTAATCTCATAGTCCTCATTATCATTATCCTTACCAGAGATGGGGGAATCAGAAATAGTAGGGGTATCCTCCTCCATAGCCTTGAGGTCCTCTTTAGTGGAGTCATCATCTACAATGTTGATATCCTCTTTATTAACCTCCTTTTCAACATCATGGACTTGATTACCCACTCCCTCAGCCTCATGATTGCTACCATCACCAGTGGTCGAGGTCTTTGGAATGTCCTTGTCCTTGATATCATTAGAATTATTAGTGTCTTCCTTAAACACTTTGGAATTATCCTGCTCGGTCCCAAAGTAGCCCTCCACCATGTCAATGATATTTTTTGTTACATCTTTAGGGTTCACCATGACCTCCTCCTCAGCATCTTGGGTATAGGAGATGGTGACTTCCTCATGATCTTTGAAAAACTCAATGACTTCAATAGTAGCCTTCTCAATAGTTTCCCTATTCTCATTGTCCTCTTCCATGACCTTAGCTTTATCCATTTCATCGACCATTATCTCTTGGCAGTATTTCGACCCAGAATCATCTTTGGTAGCCACATTTTCCTCTTTGATCCCAGAAGTATCTTTTCTCGAGGGTTCCTTCTCTGCTTCCTGACCCTCCTTCGAACCAGTTATCTCTATGGTAGTAGTAGAGGAGGAAGGGGATTTTTTGTGAGGAGGTTTATTCTTCTTCAGAGAAGAGACATGGTTTTTCCTCTTCTTGATGCTAACCTGGGAAGGGATGGGCTCAAGAATGTGGTCCCTAGCATAGTAAAAAATAAGGAGAATGTGCCCAACATAAAGAATAGGGTGATTCTTCATCATGTATTTAGTTATGCTTTGATTCAATGAGATCAAAAGAAAAAAAGGGAAGGAAATCCTCTTATCATGATGAAAGTGATTAGCCAAGACAAAGTGATAATTATAAACTCTAGAAAAGTGGCCTTCAAGGGTAAAATACTCCATTATAACCCTAATGATAGAGCCCCATATATTCTCAATGTTATCCATTTTGACATAATCATTCTTACCTTTGATCAATAGGGCACACTCTTCATCAATAATAGGGAACTTTTTATAAGCTCTTTTTCCCACTTTAATCTCTTTAGAATACTATATACCTTTGAGGGGGAGACCTGTGATTTCCGCAAGAAGCTCTAGAATAAGGCTGAAGGACTTCCCAGCTAGGTTAACCATTCCCTTATCCCATCCATTGGTAAAATCTTTGGAAACCTCTTTATCATGCCCGTGTAACCACTTAAGGAACTGGTGCACTTTCCCTTTTTTAAGCTCACTCTAGACTTCCTTGTTATGCCTCCATTTACAGTCTGCCGGTTCCTCCCTTCTTAATTCACCACCCATGGTAGAAATATCACCCAACTCCTTATTCTCAAAATGAGAGTTCTCCTTAATATGCAGAGTTAAGGAAAAATGATCACTTAAAACTCGCTTGGGAAAGTAAATATGATGCATTTGATTTGTATCCCTGATCACGTGCAAAATCTGGAGAGAATGATAGGTAATAATGATTTGGCACTTCACCTTCAGAGAAATCATAATTAGAGGTGATTTATAAAATGTAGATATGTCCTTTGCATGAATCCACATCACCTCCAGCTTAATCAAAGACTTGCTTACATCATGATGTGTACTCATTATTAATAGTGCAAATAATTCCTTCTTTTTGCCTTAGACGGTCATAATTAATGCATGAATTTATATCATCATTAATTTTAGTTGAGCCATACCATTTGAGCATTTTGTAACTTCTTACTCCAAGATTGGCCAAACCTCAGCAACTTGATTAGTTTCTCGAAAGCTATGTGAGACATGGAAAGAATCAAAGGATTGGGAAATTTTACTAATTTTAGCAATAATATGCTCAATAGTCCAGGAGAGGGAGTTGATTCCTTTGATATTATTTACTATGTTTAGGGAATCTCCTTTTAGCCAAACATTTTTACACCCTAATTCTTCCACTAGCATTATCACATTGAGACCTACCATAGCCTTAGCTCTGTGGTTCAATTGGATCCCCAGTGGAGCCGCTATAGCTCCCAAACAATTCCCATTCCAATCTCTGATGATACCACCTCCCCTTGAGGCTCTCAAGTTACCTTTTGACACACCATCAAAGTTCACTTTGATCCAGCCATTAGGGGGTGCTATCCAAACCGAGTTGGTTCTAGATAGATTAGACTAAGGACTAGTAATAGGGAAATTCCAATTTTTAATGTCATCTTCAAAAAGACTTTCCTTGAACTTATTCTTATTGTTAAGAATAGAATTGATAAATTTTTCCTCTAGCCCTCTGTAAATATTGTTACCAATGACCTCTGGTTAAGCAAATTTTTTCTTGAATATTCTATTATTTCTTTCCTTCCATATACACTAGCTTAGGTGGGGTGGGATAATTTTCCAAAATTCTCTGGCCATCTCATTAGGAAAAGGGTAACTCCATTGGATGATAAATTCCTACCATAAGTTAGGAAACAACCAACACAGATTCCACTTTTGAAAATAATATCCCAAACCCTACGAGTATAGCTACAATGAAGCATAAGATGATCACAAGAATCAACTTTTTCCATGCAGAGAAAACATCTATTAACCAAGAAGAAACCCCTTTTTGACAAGTTATCAAGAGTTAGGGGCTTATTTTGGGTAAGGATCTAGTAGAAAAAATTAATTTTGGGAGTGAGAAATTTATACCAGACAGTTGCCCACAAGGGTTTAAATTACCTAGAGAAGGACAAAGAGAAAGAAGAGGCTACCGAATATTCACCATTAGCAGTAGGGTTCCAAATAATTTTATCTTGACAATTGTCCTTGATGAACCAAGAGTGTAATTCAATCATAAGCGGAGAAAATCTGCTATCTATACTTTCAATATCCCGCCATTTGTTAGTTTTCTAGTAGTTTGAGACTTTGATTCCAAAGATAGCTTTGGCTTGATTGATAGCTTCCTTCTATTCTTGTTTATTTGATAGAGGCTCTTTTTGGATCTAGGGATCATCCCAAAAGTCAATTTTGTCCCCATCTCCTAACTTCCATCTTCTCCCTATAAGAATGATATCTTTTGAGGAACATATACTATTCTAGATATAAGAACCATTCACCTTATCTTCTTTTTTAATGAAATCCTCCAAGTTAGTGGATCCAAAAAGATACTTATTTCTGATGATTTCATTCCACTGCTTTCTATCCCCATAAATTCTCCAAATTTGCTTGGTAATAAGATCCTTGTTAACAAGTTTGATAGATCTCAGCCCAAGCCCCCCTTTGCTCTTAGGTTTGCAAACCTTCTCCCAGGCAACCAAGCTAAGTCTTTTTTTATCTTCTACCCCATTCCATAAAAATCTTTTTTGGATATTCTCAAGAGAAACAACATATTTATGAGGTATCTTGAAAAGCCTAAGGGCATAAACCGAGAGATTTTGCAAGGAATATTTGAGAAGTTGAAGCTTACCAGAATTTCTCAGAAGGGATCCTTTCCATCCATAAATTTTACTATTAAACCTATCCACTAAAAGGTTCCAAAAACTATCAGGGGGCTTAGAGAAAAGAGGGAGTCCTAGATAGGAAGAAGGAAGAGACCCAATACTATAGCTGAGGAGTTTAGAGATCTTATTCTATCTTTCAATAGGAGTATTAATGAAGAACATAAAGCTCTTATTCCAATTAGTAAGTTGTCCTCAAGAAGAAGTATAAAAGGTCAAAGCTTTTTAAAGGTTTCTTGTTTCTTTGATTGTGGCCTCTCCCATGAAGAGAGTATGATCAACAAATTGCTCATGCGAGAAAATAGTTCTAACAGAAGAAGGATGAAGACCTGATATACTTCCCTCATTGAAGATTTTGTTGATGTATCTCCCAAGATCCTCATCTAGAATAGCAAACAAGATCAAAGAGATAGGATCTCCTTATCTGAGGCCTCTGGAAGGTTTGTAAAAACTAGAAGAGCCTCCATTAACAATCACAGAGGAAGAAATAGTAGAGATCAATTGGGTTATAATTTTTTGGACCCCAGAATCAAACACAAATCTACTCAAGACTTTGTAGAGAAATTGCCAATCAACTCTGTCGTAGGCTTTAGAAAGGTCAATTTTCATAAGGAAGCCTTGCTTCTTCCCTTCTTCAAGAGAATGAATATTCTCATGGGCGACCACAATAGAGTCTAGAATTTGCCTACCTGGAACAAAGTCATTCTGCTGGGGAGAAATAATGGAAGGCAGCAAAGTAATCAGCCTGGAAGTCAAAACTTTAGCAATAATCTTGTAGACAACATCATGGTTTTGAATGTTGTCTTCCATTAATTACCTGATTTTATTCTTATTTGATGGTAACCTAATTTTAGGTCAATTTTTGAGAAGAAACAAGCACTTCCCAACTGATCTAACAAATCATCTATCCTTGGGATTGGAAATCTATATTTGAACTAAATTTCATTCCATAATCCTTTTAAATTTGGAGCAGGACCCAATCAATGATTTAGGGATGACCCTCATGTCATAAAAATACTAAATCTAAAGTTTAAATGGTTGAATCATGTTGGATATTGCTAATGCATTTAATATGTTTAATCACTACATTATCTTGCTGAGTGTTGTTAGAATCAATGTTGTTGTCATTCGTATTTTGTCACTGATGTCAACATATGTTTCTATGAATAAAACATATTGGTTATTATAGTGTACAGATACTATACAATTGATTCAAAATGAGTGAACATAGATTTGTGTAAAGGGAAGTGTTGTGATCTTATATCCAAGATCGTATGCTGTAATAATTCATATTGGTTGAGTTACAAAAGATTTAGTGAAGATTGGCTACTGGAGTGTTACAGTGGAAGTTAACAGAGTAAGTCTTTGAGTTTTGAATATATCTTACAAGTGATATGGATTCAGTATATGTGAGCTTAAGGAATGTTAGATAATGTATTAAGGAGTGTTCTGTGATCTTAGCAAGTCATGAGAAGCATGCTAACGTCAACGATGGCGTATATTCTGGAGGAGACCTATTTGGGGCCGACTTCAAAATTGTAGCATGTATTATGAATAGTGAGCATGAATTACAAATGTCAGACCTTAATCATTGAAATGTAATTGTTTTATACTTGTTATAGATACCGTGTGTATCTTAGAAAGGGGTTATGTAATTATTTTTATATTAGGAAAGCCTAATTGGTTGACCTAATCATTTATTTGTAGTAGGGTATATATATAAGATCTTTTCTATTTTGAAAATATGTGTAGTATGAAAAAGAGATGTAGAAGAGGAGTGTGAAAGTTGTGAGCTTATATCTGCTAGATGTAGAGCAGAGGATAGTTTTATACTTCATTGGAATTGATCAAGAAAAGACAATTGCTATCAGATAGTTCACAAGGATTGTGTATTTCCTTACATACACTTGTGTTGCAAACAGTGATTTTTGGAGGTGGACATAACCTTCTTTGGGCAGTGAGCCTACTCTTTTCTTTGACTCCTTACAGGTTTTGTCCTTTAACAAAGACTGTGTACTGTAATGTTTTAATAAGTCCTAACAGGGCTAGATCTTTTAACATGGATACAATACTCTCAGTACATCATTTGTGGGTACTAATTCCCACTGGGGTTTTACCTTTAATAGGATTTCCTTGACAAAAAAATGTTGTGTTATTGTGTTGGCATTTATTGTGTTCATTTGATTTGGTGTAGCTACTATTCAAAGTTCAACTTTTAAACAATCTATCCCACAACTAATTCACCCCCCCTCTCGGTTGTGTTGGTGGACTGTTATCCTAACAATTGGTATCAGAGATACCAGTCCTTAGAGAGAAATCTTAACATCTTAAGGTGATCTTGGAGATGACATTCTATAGGAAGGATAGGCCAAAATTTGATCCTGAAAACTTTGATAGTTGGAAAAACAAGATGTGAACCCATTTCCTATGTTTAGGTATCGACTACTGGATGATCACAAAGAATGAGGTAACCATGAAGGTTGAAGATGAATTAGATAAAGCTATTGAAAAATAAAATAAGACATTTTCATACAACATGGTCACAAGGGAAGCACTGATCATCAAACTCTTTGAAGGACAGTCTACTAAGGTGAAAGATCTAGATTCAACACACAAAATTTGGGCAAGATTAGAAGCATTGTATGAAGGAGACTAGTTTACTAAGAAAGGAAAGTTAAGAACTAGAAAAAAAGGATGGAGAAGTTGAAAATGAAAGATGATGAAAACATTAGGGCTTATGTACAGAGAGTTACAGAGGTTGTGATTGGAATTAGAAATTTTGGAGGCACTTATGAAGAGGAAGAAGTCATTGCAAAGATCCTCAGATCATTGACACCTATTTACAAGAAAAAAGTTCAGGCTATAGAGTAGATTATACCTTTGATAATAAACTTTAGCGGAGAGACGTTGATTGCAAAGCTAACTACCTTTGAAGTTGCAGAGATGAGAGATTCTTTACCTAAAGTTGAAACAACATTTAAGGCATCTACACATAAGAAGACATTATCTGGAATTGCGAGCACCGGGAGTGATAATATAAAAGAAGATCTTGGTGAGTATGCTGATGAATGGGAATAGATACAAGAAGAAGCAAGAAAGCTAGATGAACTTTTTTCCCTGATCGCTAGAAGAGAAAAGAGAGGTAAGGGTAAATTTGAAGGAAAACTACCTTTGAAATGTTTTTCATGCAATAAGATAGGTCACTTTGCATCTAGATGTCCCACAAGAGTTCCTAAACACAAACCTAAGTATTCAAAAGAAAATGAATGTTATTATGCCAGTGAAGGTATTTCTGATGATGATTTTGATGATGAGGAGATTGGATTTATTGCTATCAAAGATGAAAAACCATTACATGAGGAAAAATATTTAGTATCACATGTTGATAAGAAATATGAATGGGTTATAGACAATGGTTTCTCACATCATATGAGTGGAGATAAAAATAAGTTTGTTAAACTAAATAAGTATGATGGTGGTGTTGTAAGATTCAGAGACAATGTTCCCAAGCTTATCATAGAAGTAGAATCTATTTCTTTGGATGGAAAGACTAATACTGACAATGTACTAGTTGTTGATGGACTTAAGCATAACTTTTTGAGTGTTGGACAATTGATGGACAAAGGGTATCAATTGAAATTCATTGATTGGAAATATTTTATAGAAGTAAGATAGGAAATTTGATTGCAACTGGTACTAAATCTAGAGGTAATGTATTTGAGTTAAATACATCTGAAGCTTCTTATTTTTTTGCAAAGATAGATGATAGTTAGTTATGGCACAAAAGGTTTTTTCATGTCAATTTTGATAATATTGTGAAGGAAATCTTGACTAATGCAGTTAGAGACCTACCTAAAATTGTAAAACCATCTAACACTGTGTAGAGAGTGTGTTATGTGAAAGAAGACTAGAAGCAGTTATAAAATTAAATCATACACAACAAAAGGAAAGTTTGATTTGATACATATAGACCTATGTGGGCCTACAAGGACAAGATCATACTATGGTGAAAGGTACTTTATACTTTTTGTTGATAAATTTTCTAGAATGATGCGGATCACTTACTTGAAAGATAAATCAGAAGCATTTGACAAATTCAAGTTATTCAAAGAAAAAGTAGAAAATGAATCAGGCTTAAAGATAAAATGTTTGAGATCGGAGAGATGTTGAGAGTTTACTTTAGATCTATTCAATTCATATTATGAAGAGCATGGAATACACAGACATACATCTGCTCCTAGGACTCCACAACAAAATGGGATAGTAGAGAGAAGAAATAGAATAATATTGGATGTTGCTAGGACAATGTTGCTAGAAGGAAATGTATCTCATGTACATTGGAGAGAAGCTGTGGGACAATAATATACACATTGAACAGGATTCAAATAAGAGAAGGTACAAATAAGACTCCTTATGAATTATGGTTTAATCATACTCCTACTGTACAATATTTTAGAATATTTGGAAGCAAATCCTATATCAAAAGAGATGATGAAATAGGAAAATTTGATGCTAGAAGTGATGAATGAATTTTTCTTGGTTATTCTACTAAAAGAAAGGCTTACAAATGTTTTAAGCTAAGATTGAGAAAGATGATTGAAAGTAACAATGTGAAGATAGATGAAAATTTTTAGATACAAGAGAGAATGTATGATTGTAATCAAAATATAGAGATCAAGGATGTCACTACCACAGAAGAAGAAGAACATGTTGAGACTGGCTGCGAAAATGAGATTTTTGATGATGACACTAATGAAGTTACTGAGATTCATAAAACTCCAAGGTATGTTAAGAAAAATCATCCTGAAAATCAAATTATTGGTAATGCAAGTCAAGGAATAATGACTAGATCAAAGACAAGGGAAGAAATTTGTTTGAATTCTCAAGTTGAACCAAAGACTACTGATGAAGCTTGTAGAGATGAATCTTGGATCAAAGCTATGTAGGAAGAGTTAGACTAGATAAAGAAAAATAACACTTGGTAATTGGTTCCTAGACCTAAAGAAAAAAATGTAATAGGAACTAAGTGGGTTTTCAAAAACAAAATGAATGAAGAAGAAATTGTTGTAAGAAACAAAGCAAGATTGGTATGCAAAGGCTATTCACAACAAGAAGGCATAGATTTTGAAGAGACATTTTCTCTTTTTACTAGGTTAGAAGCTGTGAGACTATTTCTGGCCTATCTTGAACATAAAGACTTCAAGGTATATCAAATGTATATAAAATCTGTATTTCTAAATGGGGATCTTGAAAAGGAGGTATACACATAACAACTTGATGGATTTACTCTTACAGAAGATGATGAAATGGTTTGCAAGTTGAATAAGGCACTATATGGAATGAGGAAAGAACCAAGGGATTGGTATACAAGGTTAGGTAAGTACTTACTTCGCCTTGGATTCAAAAAATGTAAATTTGACAATAACTTGTATTTAAGAACTAGTTAAGATGGAATTTTGATAATAGAAGTTTTTGTTGATGATATTATTTTTGGAGGCAATGATGAGATGTGTAAGAAGATTTCTAAATAAATGGAGAATGAATTTGAGATGTCCATGATAGGTGAGATGAAATTATTTTTTGGACTATAAATAAATAAGAGAAAGAATGGCATTTTTATTTCTTAGACTATAAAACTTAAAGAAATGTTGAAAAAGTTTCGAATGGAAGACTGTAAACTTGTTGGTACAACCATGGTGACTGGCCATAAACTAAAAAATACTGATGAGACCAAGAGTGTTTTTCAGACTAAGTATAGATCAATGATTGGAGGATTACAATATCTAACTCACTCTAGACCAGATATTGCTAATGTTGTTGGAATTGTGGCTAGATATTAGGAAAATCCTAAAGATACACACATGTATGCTATAAAAAGGATAGTTAGATACTTGGAAGGAACAATGGAATATGGCTCATGGTATGATAAAAATGATGACTTTGAACTACATGCTTATACTGATGTCGATTGGGCAGGGAACATTGATGACAGGAAAAGTACTAGTGGAGGTGCATTTTTTCTTGGGATAATGTTGGTTTCATGGTTAAGTAAAAAGAAAGATTGTATAGCTCAATCTATTGTTGAATCTAAGTATGTTTCTACTACTATTAATTGCACTCAAATCATCTGGATGAAACAAATGCTGAAAGATATTGGAATAGCTTTTGTTGAACCTATGGTTATCCATTGTGATAACACTAGTACAATGAATATGCCAAAGAATCTGTGATGCATTATAAAACTAAGCATATTTCTATTAAGTATCACTTTTTGAGAGACAAGGTAGCAGAGAAATAAATAAGGTTGGAATACATTAGCACAAAAGAATAGATAGTATACATCTTTACAAAGCCATTTCCAAAAGATGCCTTCGAGTATCTCAGAGGTATGATTGGGGTGCAAGCCCCTCCTAGTGAGAATTAAATGATAGAGGGATGCAGCATTATAGAGGTATTCAGAGCTCTATCATTTTTTGGACTTGATGTATGGATCTACTCCTCAGGGGGAGTGATCATTGGAAACTTACAAAATACATTTGGGTGATCCAACACCTAGTTGATAAAGTCTAAATAGAAGATAGTTGATAACTTATGGCATCCTTTGTGATGCAAAGACAAGATGAGGAGGGGCCAAAATAGTGGCACACCCTACCTGATGCACCTTGCTCAACTACACATGGAAGCAACAACAACATAGTGAGAGAGAGAAAGTAGGATCAGTGATATATTATTTTCATTCAAATTGATTCATACATGCCAGATTGTAAGGCCTTCCTGGTTATGACCATATATTACAATGAATTACAAAAATCCTCAAACATGCGAGGATCTACCAACAATCTTGATTCTACTATCTTCTATCTTCTACCAAAAAAATTGACTCCTAAACTCTAACCAAACAACTATATTTATACAAGAGGCTACCGAACTAAGTCAGCCTTTAGATCCACAATCAATAGATGGAATGGTCAGATTTGGGACCACATGCTTCAAAATGATGGATACCGACATTAAATCTATGAACCGTAATCAATGCACAAGTTAGCCTCAATAGAAACTCAAAATAAACTACTCGGTAAGCAAGGATGACCAAGCAACAGAAAAGCATCGCCGAGCGCTAGTGAAACAACCAACCACCTAGGAGATAACTGACCAAACTTGGTAACCAAAGGACATCGACCAACTACCGAGCCAACTCGATCAAAGTAGGAACTAAGCAATAACTAACAAACTTCAAAATATTTTTGGTGATACAGGATTGCTAAGGACCCGAGATGCTCCTGGATCAGACACCTGGGGTTATTTAGAAATGATTCTTTGAATCATTCAGTTGGTATGATCTGAGCTACATCCAACTCAGACTGTGAAATCCATGAACTGTCTTCAAACAGTCTATTCTTCCACTTTACCAAATATTCCATATATTGTTTACCTCTTGTTCTTTTGCTAACTCTTTGCTCCAAAATCTATTCAACTTCTTCATTCTACTTCTTAGGATACTCCATCGGTACTGTCATGTCTTCATCAGGTTCATGGTGTAATACCCCAAAAATGGGCTATAAGTTCATTAACCTCTATATCGACACATCGAACGAAATCGACATCGAAGTCCTAACCAAAGGCACATCTGAACATCATCGAATCATAATTGATTATCCTAAATTCTGTATTGGGGAATATTCCTAGTAATATTCCTAATCATCATAATTATCTTTGATTTAATGATTATTTGGCGATAAATCTAATTTATCCTAAATTTTGATTAATTGAATATTCTAAATATTTAATTAATTAGATTTAATTTGGCCACTTAATTATTTAATTGAATTTAATTCCATTATTCCTAATTATGATATTTAATTTTGATAATAAATCCACAATCTTACAAATAATTGATTAAATATTTTATTTAATTAATTAAATCATTTTTGTCAATTTTTAATATTGTAATTTTGAATAAAAGTTTGATTAAATGACTGATTAACCCATAAATCAATTGTTTTATTTTTCAAAAACCAGTTAAGTTGAGAATAAATCACTTTATTTATTTATTAATTCATAATTATCCATGTGCACAATCAAAGAGCAGTTAAACTCCAAATCAGAAAATCAATGCAAGTTATTGACTTTTTGGAACTCAACATCATTTTTGAGTTTTAAAGTTGATCTAAACTTCTAATTTGAGTTAAAAAGCTATTTTTGTATGATTTGCATGTTTTTGTGAATTAAATTATCTTTATTTAAAAATAACTCAAAAATCAACCTGAGTTATTTGAGTGATTTATGGCTTTTATCCATGCATCCTCAAAGCCCTAGATTTCTATAAATCAAGGCTTTAGCTCTTCACAAATCATCTCTAAAATCCACAGAATCTCATAATTTTGCATAATCAGGCTAAAGAATTGCTATCTGGAGAATCAAAGCTTATTGTGAATCAAGGCTATTGTGAGATCAATTTGGTTTTTACATTCATTTAGTTTTTATATCATATCATTGTTAGATCAATTCATAGCATATCAGTTTTTACATATCATAGATTTCATATCAAGTTTTTCATCTTATTGCATCTAAAAAAAATAAAAAAATAGATTAATTACATTCATATTTCATATCAGTTTTGCATTCAAATCCTTCATTTAGGTGTTGTCTAGGTCACTGATCTTGATTACAATCTGAGAACATCAATCTCGCACCTATTAGAAGGCAGTAAATCGCTTGGTTAGATTAGATTTCAATTATTGCATGATTTTGTTTTTGCTAACCTCTAATGTTTTACTGAAGTGTTGTGTCTACAGATCAGGTACAATTTTCACACACACATTTCTAGCGCCCACCGTGGGGCCCTGAAATAGGTTTCCAATTCAATTCTATCAATTTCAATCTTTTTCTCCTCAGTTTCTGTGCAAAATTATGATTTTTAATTTCTGTCCGTACAATCTTCGTACGAGTTTCTGCCAAAAGTCATTTCGCACTGGACCCACTATCGTACGACAGTCTATTGGATCGAGAATCATGCCAGACTATACACACTATCATCTAGAAATTCAACTGTCATTTCATCATATACCTAGTGTCGTACGAGTTTTTGGACTATCGTTTGGGAGCATACCCACTGTCATACAAGTTTCTGACAAAAGTCATTTTGTACTGTGCCCACTGTCATATGATAATTTATTTTATCGAGGATCATTTCATCAGACACCCAGTGTCGTATGAGTTTTTGGACTGTCATTTGGGAGCATACCCACTGTCATACAAGTTTCAACATCAGGTTTTCAATTGTCATTTTATTTTTCAGGGTAGTCTGTCAGATTTGGTTTTCAAATTTTGACTAACGGCTAATCTTAACAATTGGAATTCTCTATTTTTGATTGACTCCTGTTGGTTTTGATTAGGAAAAAGTGCAAGAATAGCTAAAAATCAAGTAATGTTCTACTAAGCATGTTGTGAGGATCCCAGGTATTCTCCTTAATCTAATAACATTTCAATTTGGGCTTAAAATAAATCTCTCATGTGTCTAGCTTGAGTGCTTCTTTTCATGCTTTGGTTTTACACACTTGCATAATTGATACTAGGTTGTGACACCTTAGGTATTTATTTAGCAGTTTTAGATACTTGTGATTGATCTAGATTGCTATCTTAGATTATTGGACTCGCTAAATCCATTGGCCCCTCATTCCACCCCGTGGTTGCAATCTCAGTGCCATAAAGGGGAGGGGTCTATAGGAGAGAAGCGTTAATTGTTCCACCAGGAAACCCTTTTGTGCTTTTTATAACTCACTTGTTTTCTAAGTTGTGGACTCATTTTTAGCTTGTGTGAGGGGTTAATTGTTCCACCTTGTAGACTCACCTCATATTCACTTTAAGCATTAAGTGTTCCTCTTTCTACTTTTGAGTACTTTTGGTAGATTTGATTTTGGGAATATATCTGTGAAAACATAGTAATTAGGCCCTATGAACACTATTTGTGGTTCTTGAGAGATTGGATTCCTAGTGAAATCCCTCTTGATGACAGAATCCTTGTAGGTAGGGAGGATACTTAGTGCATCTCACGTTCTACTTGGTCCATGCATCTTCCCTTTTTGATTGATACATTCTGTCTCTGGAGGGGTTGATAGATCATGTGGGGTTGATATCATAGACCTTGGTGAGATAATCTTCATCTTAGCATGTCAGATTTATCTACTTGGTTTGTCTAGGTTAAAATTGAAAAGGCGTCAAACCCTTGGATTTGGAGCCAAGTCCCCTTGTGGTATATTATTATGAGTCACCTTTAGAGAGGGTTAACCGTAGCAGACACTCCCTTCACAGGGCAAACTGCGTTGATGGAACCTCAAGTGATAATAGCCATTTTCACCGTGGTAGTGACAGCCGCTATATAAATGTCCTTGTGGAAGAAATCTCCACAGGTGTGGTTCATTCTTGGGTTGTCAGATCTCCCTAGCAGCTCCTGAAGATTAAGTTCTTAGACTGTGTCAAAAGCCTGGTGCGCCAGGATTGGAGTTCACTCCTTTGGATCATAAAAGTTGCAGAGTCAAACCATTACTAAAAACCCTAGCGAGGCCAAATTTTCATTTTCTAGGGTACATGGGTGTTATTGCAAAACATTTTTGGAACATACATAATTAGCACTTCTGAGGATTAGAACGAATAAGTCACTTGATTGTTCATGCGTAAGGTTGCTTTTTCCCTTGTTCATTATTTTCAGACATGCTTAAAATCACTTGCTTGCTATTTTGTGTGCTTGTTTATCTATCTGGTTATTGAAAGTGGACAAATCTGTTTCAATTCTCAAATCTGGACATTGAAATTTGCAAATAATTTGAATCTGAAAACTCAAAATTTGCAAAATCTGAAGTAAAATTCTTTTCTGGAGTCAAAAGTCATCTCAGGAGGTCAAAAAGTCATACGAGTTTTTGTCAAGTGTCATTTTATTACTACCCATTTGTCATATGATTGAGTACCCAGTGTCGTACGATTTTTCATGCCAGCAAATTCAACAAGTCAAAATCCTTCTCGCAACTGTCGTATGATATTTTCAATTGTTGTATGGTTACCTACCCACTATCGTATGAGTTTTTCAACTGTTGTTTCATTGCCTACCCACTGTCATACGAGTCTGTAGAGTGTCATTTGAGAAAATTTTGAAAAGTTGTCAGAAAATTGTCAGAATTGCCAAATACTTAGCTTTTTCAGCCTAATTCCAGAATCTGTCGAACAAATCACTATGTCAGGAACAGAGCAGTAGCTATTGAGAATTAGTACACATGTCTCTAAGAATCAATACACATGAGGAAGAAATTCTAATCACAGCTATGATGAAACAGATGCATGCTATGCAAGTTGAACTTAACAATCTTAAGAAAGAAAAGGAACCTAAAGAGTTCTCCACGGAAGCTCTATGCCCTTTTCCATTTGATAAAGACTTGTACATGTCACCATGCCCCTGGATAGAATGTGAGCAATGTGACAACCCTTATGATACCTCTTCCACGGAGAGTGACACATCTATCTTTGGAGACTATGATGACTATGATGATAGACAATATACTGATACCTATGACACCTCTATTCCTAAG
Source organism: Chamaecyparis obtusa (assembly GCA_027943335.1). Lineage (NCBI taxonomy): Eukaryota > Viridiplantae > Streptophyta > Pinopsida > Cupressales > Cupressaceae > Chamaecyparis > Chamaecyparis obtusa. The sequence goes on from BSBK01007377.1 coordinate 594,885, forward strand.
AATCCTCCTCATCGTGTGTTCCTGCTTACTACAAATGGGCCGTCACATTGGATAGATCATGAGGGTGATCCATATGATTCTGATTTTGAAAAAGACTTTGATAATTTTTGTGCACAATACCTAGATGATCCATCTGTTTCACTTGAGGAAGAGAAAGTTTACCACACTAATTATAAATGTGCATACTACAAAGATCTCTCCTCTAAGAACTCTCATGCTAAAAATAAAGATTACACTCTTAAGCAAGATCATGTTAATGTTGGACCTTTGTCTTGTGATGGTTCCCTTCCATCACCTACTTCCTCCAATACTCATACATTTCCTAAAGCTTCCAAGCCTATCAAATCTTTCACAAGTCCTTCATCCAATGAAAGTCCTGATACTTTTCATACGATTCCCTATAGTTATCCTGAAGGGCTACCCCTTGAAGAAACTCAAGCTAGCCTTCACTTGGCTACCAATACTTTCAATAATGCTAAACCTAAAGAGCCTAAGCCTTCATATGCTATAATTCTTACTTCAACTAGTCCTCCACCATCTCTTCCAAAATCTTCCATACAATCCCAACGTGCTTCCTTGTCCTTAGAAGTGGCTCCATGTCAAGAGGACTCTAAAAATGATAAAGAAAAGAATGTAAAGAAAGATCAAGATCAAGAAACCTCCATGTCATCCAATCCTTTTCATGATTTCTCTTATCTGTTCCATGGTTCTTTTGATATTACACACCCTTTTTATGCATTCCACCATGTCTTAAGTCTTCTCCTAAGCAAGATCAAGCTACTACTTACACTATTGAGCTTATTGACAATCAAAATAACCTTACTACACTTGCGCTTTCCAAAGATGATACTTCCATTAAGGTTGTTAAAAATGGTGTTGTTACTTCCAATGTTAAGCCTATTGAAAATCAAAAGAAAAATTATGTACTTGTGCTATCCAAAGATCCTTGTCAAGATCAAAGTCTTCCATCTTCTTGTTCTACCAGTCCATGTTCATTTCCACTTTCTACTCTTCCTAAGTCTTTGCAAGCTTTGAACAATCCTATCAAAGAAGGTGCTCATATTCAAGATGTACTTGATTCTATTGAAAATTCTAATGCTCACTCTAAAGATGTTGATATCCTTGGTTGTCATATAGATGCTGATGAACTTATTGATTATCCTTTTGCATCTTCCACTTCCATCCTTGGACCTCTTCCACCACTACTAAAGGCTTCACGTCTACGTTCCATCTTGGGTCCTTATGTCCCTTCACTTTCCCCTCCTAACTTTCCTAATTCACCATCCATCTTGGGTCCTTACATACCTCCATCTCCTATCTTTCCTCAAGATCAACATAGATGCATACCCTTGAATCCTTTTCATCCACCCACCCATCTAAACCAGTCATATCCTCCTTCTTCCATAAGTCCCAAGTCTTTTGAAAGTAACTTGAATGTTCAATACAAGAAAAAGAAGCAATACAAGAATCTATCAAAAAAATAAGATCACCATGTCTCCTCTAATAGACATGGAAACATAAAGTCAAAAGAGATATTTAAGAAAAAAATTACAAGACAAGTATGGGTTCCAAAATCCATCATTGAAGATATTCTCTCTAGATCATCAAAAGGAAATAAAAAGCCTATGGCTATATGGATTCCAAAGTCTCTCTTGAAAGAGTCTGGTGTTGAACAACATGTGAAGTTGACATTCAAGCTTCCAAAGGCTTCCACTTCATCTCCTTCCAAAAACATTCTTCCATTCCATGCGCCTAAACCGCAACCTCTGCTATCCATTCACCATATTCCTTCACGTATTCCTTCATTCACATTTTCTCCATCCTCTGGCCACCCTTCAAGGTGTGTGTTGACGTTGATCTTGCCTTCCTTTACATCTACCCTTTCACAATCCTTCCATTCATTATCCTTTTACCTTCTATCCTTTTTCCTCATTTGCCTATTCCTCCTATCTTCCAACCTCACTCGCTTTAGATAAAACCCTATCCTCCATTTTTCTCTTCCATATTCCTTTCCCTATCAACATCTTTGAGCATATCATTTGAATCCTTAGCATATCATGGTTTATCCTTTCAAGGAGCATTATCTAAAGAGCTTGCCTTCTAAAAAAAAAAAAATTGAAAAATATCAAAAATTCAAAAAAAGAGAAAAAAATAAAATTTGAAAATGTGCCTTGGTGAAAACCTAGAAATAGGCACCTTGGTAGCAAAAGTAAAGAGAAATAAATTTTTCCTATGGTGAAAACCAATCCCTTGTGGCACCTTGGATAAGTACCATGATGAAAACTTGGCAATCAGGCATCATGCGTAGTTCTTCTACATATTTCATCCATTCCATCTTCTCTCTTTGATCTTGACAAAGTTGATCTATAGATGAACATTTGGCTATTTTTTGAGTTGTCTTATGATGATCTTGCTTTTATTCCTTCCATGTTTAGCCTTCATATCCATCTTCCTCCATTCATTTTTGCCTATCACTATCCTTTTCCCTTTTGGTCTTGATCTAAAAGAAAGAAAGAGTAAAACACAGTGCTATGAAGCCTCTTGACATGTCTACTCTTTTGGAATACATCCTTTCCTTCTTTGGCATTACGCTTTGTGACTTATCCTATGCTAGCCTTTCATTGCTTGTCCAAATATGCTTTACATGAAAAATTTTCCCTAGCTTGGGTATTCTTGAGGAGTTTGCCCTTGAGGATTTCTTCCCTTCATTATCCTTCATTCTCTTATCTTCCATCTCTTCCACTAGCTTGCCAATCCCTCTTGTTCTCCACCTTGCTAGGCATTGGGACTGGACGATATGATCTTGCTTGGGAGTTTGAAATGGAGAAAGATTCAATCAAGTTTGCTAAGAACTGTCAAAAGTGTCAAGTACATGGCAATTTGATTCATGCTCCAGGGATGGATCTAATCCCCTTTACAACACAATGGCCTTTTCACCAATGGGAATTTGATCTTATAGGAGCTATACATCCTCATTCTTCTAATGGACATACCCATATAATCATAGCTACAGATTATTTTACAAAATGGGTAGAAGCAGTCCCTTTGACACAAGCAACTGGAAAGCAAATATCTATGTTCATATTGAACTATATCATATGCAGATATGGGATACCTCATTCCATAATCACAGATAATGGTGGACAATTCAAGAACAAAGACCTAGATGATTTGTGTGCCAAATTCAAGATCACACAACATTTGTCTTCTATCTACTATCCTTAAGGGAATGGCCAAGCTGAGGCCTCTAACAAAAATCTATTGAAAATCTTGCACTGAACAGTTAATAAAATAGGAAGAGACTAGCATCTCATGATCAATCCAGCTCTCTAGGCCTACAGAACAAGTATCAAAACACCTACTAGGGCTACACCTTTCACTTTAGTTTATGGGTTTGAAGCGGTACTGCCTATTGAGGTTGAAATCCCATCACTCAGAATCAGAATGCATGGTCTAGTAACTGATGATGACTACAGAGTGTCTAGGTTGCAAGAACTTGAACTACTAGATGAGCACGGACAAGCAACATATGATCATCTTAGAGTGTATCAGAAAAGAATGTCTAGAGGCTACAACAAGAAAGTCAAACATAGAGAATTTCAGGTTGGTGATCTAGTCTTGAGAGAAAATCCTAAAAATCAATCCCATTGGGAACACAAGGGGAAGTTTGAACCCAATTGGCTGGGTCCCTTTGTAATCACTACTACTTTTGGCTCTGGTGCCTATCAAATCTCAATGACTGAAGGAGAATAGCTCTGAGAACCAATCAATGTTCTCCATCTGAAGAAATTCTATGCCTAAGGCATTCAGTCTATGGTAAAATGTCCTGAAAAAATCTTTAAAATTGGAAAAAGTCCCGAAAAAATGAACATCTTGGTGAAAACCTAGCAATGGGCACCTTGATGATTCACAAAAAAATCAAAAAATATCAAAAGTACAAAAAAATTGAAAAAATGAAAAATACAAAAAAATGAGAAAAAAAAAAGTGCCTTGGTGAAAACCTGGAAACAGGCGCCTTGGTAGCAAAAATAGAATCTCTGCCAAGATGGTGAAAACCTGGCAAAAGGGTGCCACTTGTTTCAAAATGCTCCATCTATTAGCACAATCTTGGTCTTTCCTAGCTTTCAGTCTTGCTTTAGTTTGTACATATCTCCTGGTTTGTTTCCGCATTCCTATTTTCAATAAGTCGGTCTGTACACCACTCAACTCAAGCATATGTATCCTATCAATGCTTAACACTTGGGGGCAATCAATGTCATATCCTATGGTTTCAAATGTATCTTAGACATGTCATATCCAGTTAGAGTCCTTTGAAGCTTCATCCAAGTCAGTCAGTCAGTCTCGTCTCCAGAAAGGATTTTGCATCTACAACAATGCAATCAAACATCAACATCAAACTGAAAACAATCTATGCTTCTCATGCTTCTATCTCCTTGTATGCTTACTGATTCACATTAAGATTTCTTGCATATTATGTCCTTTCGAGCTCTTTGATGATGTCCTTTATAGGATTTAGAGAGTGATGACTGGGGGCATAATCTTTTCTTTGTTTTTTGCTTGTATGTGAAAATCTAACAACTTTGGAAATTCTAGATTGAAATGGTGTCCGACTATAAGAGCCTCTATGTCAAATTGGATGGCCATGTGTACCTCGACCATTGATACCCAAAAAATTCAAGGAAGTTTGATCTAACTATTATCTTTTTGAGTGAGTTCTTTCTCCTATTGTGAAACACGATCTTACCTAAGGAGGTGAACGATAAAGGGTCACTATGGGTAATTCACATTGGATTTAGAATGATCTCTTGACTGCTTGATGTGTTTGTAATGCAAGGCATATTTAGGTCATCATGACATTTATGTTTTGATGCTGATACAAATTGCTATATCAAAATGGACATGATATTCAGGTCATCCTGGTGTTTGTGCCTTGGTGCTTATATCTAATCTGACATTTTGAAAACCAAATCAATATTCATATGTCCATGGTTGCCTAGCCAGTGGGTGTTGTATTGATTCTTGCACATACAAATTGATATTCTTATGTCTATGGTGTCATAGCTAGTGGGCATTATATTGATTTATCCGATTACCTAAAAGTTCAATGATGATAACA